>JAQISU010000064.1:5030000-5397500 GCA_029339505.1 Unio delphinus
AGTATCAATAAAAAAAATGTGTTCTCCATGGTATAGCAGTGTTAGGCACCAGCTTCGCACTTCTAAAATACACCGCCGTAAAGCAGAGAGGCTATGGCTTTCCACCAAACTCACTAGTTATAAACAAATATATGAAGCCGCTAAGAAGAACCTCACAAACATAGTCCATTTAACCAAATTATCCCACTACAGTACTAAGATTACGAATAATTGCAGCTGCAAAGAGCTCTTCTAGATTATTAACAAAAAAATTAAAATAACAAATATACACCACTTCCAACTGCCTCCTCTCCAGTAAACCTTCCGGACCTACTTGCAAACCATTGAGAAAAAAAACTTTCAGTCGGCTCGTCATTATATAGTTACGACACAGAATTTCAGCGACAACAATTAGGAGCATTTGCACCTGTCTATATGGATTTAGTAGGAACAATCGTGATGAAGAGGTGCACCAAAGTCATGGGAATTTGATCCAATTCCAACATCACTGCTGCTTGAGTGCTTAGATCCAAAATTGTCTTCACTAACATATGTTATTAATACCTCTCCCTCATCACGGGAATTCACATCATTATTGAAAACTGCCATCGTAAAACCTCTGCTGAAGACACCAACACTTGACCATAACGATTTAAAGAACTGCCGGCCAGATTCTAATCTTCCGTTCATTAAAAAAATCTTATGAAAAAAGTTGTTTTAACCCAACTTGTATCTCATTTGAATTTAAACAATCTTTTAAGCAGTATAAAGTTTGCATATCGCCCTTGCCACAGTACTGAAACTACTCTTCTGAAAGTATTTAATTACATTCTCTCTGCTTTGGATAGTTAAAATAGTACAGTCCTCACCCTCCTTGATTTGTCTGCATCATTTGACACAATATACCATGATATTTTACTTCACCGTCTCCAACATGGTTTTGGCATTCAGAATACAGAGTTACAGTGATTGAAGTCCTACTTAGTCAACAAGACACATATTGTATCTGTAAATGTAAACTCCAGCCAAGTTGATCTTTGTTGTGTTGTTTCACAGGAATCTGTTCTTGGGCCTATTGTCTTCACTCTATACACTCAGCCGCTCTCATGTGTCCTAGATCAGCACCAAGTGTCTCGCCAATTGTACACTGATGACACCCACATATAGTCTAGCCACCCAACCGAAGTTGATGCTACCATCCATGGAGTAGAGAGGTGAATTTCTGTTGGTAAATCATGCATGACATGTAACAAGCTGCAGACGCATAGTGATAAAACTGAGACTTTCTCATTCACATCCTTTACCTCAGACAATAAATATCAGCAACATCAACATTAAATTCACACAGTCAGTATGAAACCTAGGTGTTACTCTAGCCAGTACTCGCACATTGCACCAACATGTCATGAACATATGCAAGGCTAAATATCTTGAGCTGAGACGCAAATACCTTTCAGTTGATACCACTAAAACATTTGTGTGGTCATTAGTTCTCTCAAGACTGGACTATTGTAATTCAATTCCGTCTTGTTCGTCAGAATATATACTCCAGAAACTTCAAAAAGTTCAAAAATAGCCGCTCGGATGATCTTTAGAGTACTTCGTTCAGAGCACACCTCACCACTGCTCTGTACCCTACACTGGCTATGCATTCGATACAGAATCAAACACATCAGTTGTTCTCTGTGCTACGTTTCACTGACAAACTCCAGTCCAACATAACTATCCGGCCTCACCCATGTGTATAAACCAGGAAGATCCTTACGCTCCTCTTCTGACAATCGTATACTCATTGTTCCCAGTATGAAAAGGAAGTCATATCGACAACTTTCTTTTGCATACCAGAGCTCGGCGATGTGGAACGAGTTGCCCATTGAAATTAGACACAAAGACATAGTGGTCCCTTGTAAGAGTGCTCTTAAAACTTATCTTTTTCGACTACAAGAACAAACTTAGAGACCTAATTATGTTCTTTACCTTAAATTTTTTCAGCACGTTTATGTTTTCCAATTTCATGGTTTTTGGTTTCTGTTTTTCAGTAGTGTAGTGTATATCACTGAAGATGTTGTAAAGCGCTTATAGCTTCTAAATAATATGCGCTTTACGAAGTCCTCATTATTATTATTATTATTATTATTATTATTATTATTATTATTATTATTATTGTCTGACGTACTGTTGGAATATGTTAGGAGACATTTGTATACACTTTTGTTATCTAATGTCTGACATACTAATATAATATGTCAAGATATATTTTCATACACCTGTGTTACCTAATGTCTGACATACTAATGGTATGTCAGGGTATATGTTCATGCACTTTTGTTACCTAATGTTTGACATACTAATAGAATATGTTAGGTGATATTTTCATACACGTTTTTTACCTAATGTCTGACATACTAATGGAATATGTCAGGGTATATTTTCATACTGTTCTGCTACGTAAGGTCTGACATACTTAATGGAATATTTCAGTGAATGTTTTTATACTAGCCTGCTACATAATGTCTGACATACTTAAATATTTCAGTGAATGGTTTATACTGTACTGCTACCTAATTTCTGATATACTAGCCGAATATTTTAGTGACTGTTTCTATTCTGCTTTGCTACGTAAGGTGTGACATACTTAATGGAATATTTCATAGATTGTTTTCATATTGTTCTGCTACCTAAGGCGTGACATACTCAATGGAATATTTAAGCGAAATTTTATACTTTATTGCTACCGATGGTCTGACATACTTAATGGAATATTTCAGCGAATGTTTTCATATTGTTCTGCTACGTAAGGTGTGACATACTCAATGGAATATTTCAGTGGAAAGGTCTGACATGCTTACTGGAATATTTCAGTTAATGTTTTCATACTGTTCTACTACATAAGGTTTGACATAACTTTGTTTCAGTGAATGTTTTCATATCGTTCTGCTACTTAACGTGTGACATACTCAGTGGAATATTTCAGTGAATGTTTTCATATCGTTCTGCTACTTAACGTGTGACATACTCAGTGGAATATTTCAGTTAATGCTTTCATACTGTACTGCTACATAAGGTCTGATATACTAGTCGAAGATTTCAGTGAATGTTTTCATATCGTTCTGCTACTTAACGTGTGACATACTAAATGGAATATTTCAGTGAATGTTTTCATATTGTTCTGCTACCTAATGTATGACATACTAAATGGAATATTTCAGTGATTGTTTTCATATCGTTCTGCTACCTAATGTATGACATACTAAATGGAATATTTCAGTGATTGTTTTCATATCGTTCTGCTACCTAATGTATGACATACTAAATGGAATATTTCAGTGATTGTTTTCATATTGTTCTGCTACCTAATGTATGACATACTAAATGGAATATTTCAGTGATTGTTTTCATATCGTTCTGCTACCTAATGTACTAAATGGAATATTTCAGTGATTGTTTTCATATCGTTCTGCTATGTAAGGTGTGACATACTAAATGGAATATTTCAGTGAATGTTTTCATATCGTTCTGCTACTTAACGTGTGACATACTAAATGGAATATTTCAGTTAATGTTTTCATATTGTTCTGCTATGTAAGGTGTGACGTACTTAATTGAATATTTTATTGCCTATTTGCTGACTTTACTGCTATATTAGGTCTGACATTTTTAGTGGAACATTTCAGTGAATATTTTCATACGGTTCTGCTACTTAATATCTGATATACTAGTGGAATATTTCAGTAAATGTTTTTATTCCGTTCTGCTAGGTCAGATCTCGCATACTTAATGGAACATTTCAGTGAATGTGTTCATACTGTACTGCTACATAAGGTCTGATATACTTTATGGAATATTTCAGTGAAAGTTTTAATAATGTTTTGCAACCTAAGGTCTGACATACTTTGTTTCGGTTATATTATATGTATGCCTGATACGGTACGGTACACTGCAATTATATTAGATGTATGATTAATACGGTACGGTATACTGTAATTATAACAGATGTACGATTGATGGGAGTTATTAGTAGAGCTGGATACGTACAACAGTGTACTGCCATTATATGTATGAATTATGGGCGTTGTTAGTAGAGCTGGATACGTACAATGGTACACTGCATTATATTAGATGTATGATTGATGGGCGTATATAGTAGTGATGGATACGGACAACGGTACACTGCCATTATATTAAAGGTCTACTAGCGTCAAAAACACATTATACATCAAAATATTCCTTTTTCGCTGAATATTTCCGAAATGTACATTTTAGATGTAGCTTTTAACTCACAAAGGAGAAAAAAAGGATTGTTTGAGCATAAATTGATGTTTTACGGAAAACGCTCCGGAAATATTTGTAAACTTCCGGTGAAAAATCGGATTTCCGGAAGTGACGTACATAGGGGAAGTCATTCAAGTTTAGCGTATGTGATGATAATGGGTGATAGTGACGATACGTGCGATTTTGTGGGAAATTTATCATGCTCATCTTCGTCGTTTGATGAAGGTGAACCCCTTGATTATGGACAAGTTCATGAATCTGAAGATTCTGCTCATTACGAAGTGAGGCCGTATCAGTTTCAGCCCGGACGAGATGAGTGTCAAGGCCCTGAACTGGCTGAAGAAAACTCGGTCCACGATCAAGCTGAACAGCGGTTGGGTTCTACATTCTGGTAATTACTATTATCATTACTGCAGCTATTGCTAACTATTACTAATATATTTCTTTCTTTTGTGTTATTTGAATTTCATAATGACAAGAGAAGTAAACGAATTTGGAAAACGTTTGTTGGACGTCTTCAGAAAAGAGTTTCATGTAGCATGATTCATCAATAACTAGTGGTGTTAAAATTTAACACTTAAGACTCAGACTATGAGAGGTGTAGAAATAAATGCTTCATTAATTGTATGACTAAAGTTTGTTCTTTTAAAGCACACGTACCCTGAATGTAGCTTTTAATCCAGGCAATGGGTATACATTTTTATATCCTACATGGATAGATTCTTTGCCAGCATATTTTTCCATGTCAGTTAAGGTGCACAGTACTAGTGGCACATAATACACACAAGGTTTATGGGGGAACTAATAAAGAGAATAATATACAACATTTCTGATGAGATGTATGTTTCATCATTGTGGTACAAAAGGTGCAACTGTAGAAGTCTTACCATTATGACACACACACACTTGATAATCTAAGAGCTACACGTTTGCGGTCTAACCAAATAATTATGATATAGCATATTTACCATATACATGTTTTATTTATTCATGTATTCATGTGGAAATTGCAGCATTAAAGAAACGGTTGAAGAGTGTAGATGCTGTAAAGATATCAGTGTGATTTTTGAAAAGACCAAGGAGCTAAATGTGGATTGCATCATCAATCATCCTGGATTTTTGACAGTTTGCTGAGATGAATATGTCCTGGAAGCAGCATACTATGCCTACAGACAGCAGTATGGAAATCGCGAGGAAATTCTGTCAGAGTATGTAAACAATTGTACATCTAGGCAAAATATTCTCGCTGTAATTATGGCGCCAATATCAGAAAAACTTCAAACATACAATACTTACATATCTTGAACAGACTCTGCCTTAGGACATTTAAAAAATGTCGTCTGTACGCATTCACTTAAGATTCATTCAGTTGACTACCATTGGTTGTATTAAAATCTAATATTATCCTAAACGTCTTGACTAGGAAAACTTGAAATAAATAAGTTAAAACCAGAATAGGTGACAGAATATAACTTTATTCAAATATTCAAGTCTAAAATATGATGCATATTATATTTTCAGTCGTAATAGATACACCGCATACAGGCAGCTGGTAAGATGGTGCTGGGTATATCTTGGCCGTGAAATTAGAGTTGCTTTGCCATCCTGTGTAGTAGATGCAATCAGGCAGAAGTTCCCAAGTGAAGGTGGTAACTACACCGGTTTTAAGCACTTGTAGTTAACTTGCAGACAGCCATCAACTTATCCAGCCTCAGGGATTGGCTCCATAAAGATGGTGGTAACTAACAACCGACTGGTTTCCTGACCATTTTCTCCAGTGATGTCATCAACATTTCAACATATTCTGAAATTTGTAAATAATATAGCAATAAATGTTCAAATGGTATTCATTTTAAAAACACAGCTAGTATTTGACTATAATTATTTTGTTACAATATATGACTTTGATGTGCTAGGAAAAATAAATTAAATCATGCTGCTTTGCCATCATTTGTAGTATATGAGATACTGTGAAAGTGTTAGCTACACTCATTTTACAAGGACTTGTACTTTGCGTGCAAATGGGATGTGTCAAACTGGAGAGCATTCAACTTGTCTGGCCTCTGGAATCGGCTGCATAGAGTTGGCACGAACTATAAAAAGACTCTGGTTTCTTGACGATATCACCCAGTGCTGCCATCAACTCTTCAACATAGTCTGAAAGAAGGAATACCCCCACCCAATTTAAGAAACTAACAAGAATTTCATTCACTTATTATATCCTCACAAATAATTTACTAAACATAATTATGAGAATTGGAGACAAGATTTAAATAGTATTCAATTTAACATAAATATATATTGTAGTAGAATACATAATAATTGTGTCATGATGTATGATTCTGAATATGTGCTACAAAAATGAATCTGCATGAAACTTTTTCTGGCTTAAGATCCATGAAATCTGATTAGCTTTGCCTGCAGCATATTCAATCCATTGGAATAGTCTAACTAAAATGGTAACTACACAGGTTTCAAGGCCTTGTACTTATCTTGCAAATCGAGATTTGTGAGCTTGGACAGCATTCATCTTGTCTGGCCTCTGGAATTGGCTGCATAGAGGTGGTGGTATCTGTCTATCAACAGACTCTGGTTTTTTTACCATTTCATCTAGTGCTACAATAAGCTCTTCAACATATTCTGAAAGATTTTTTTTTTATCTTAGTAAATTAGGAAACTCTGGAAAATGTCATCCGCTGCCTATATTAACACTGATAATTTACCAAAAATGCTTGATATAACTAGAAAAAAAATATTAAAATAGTATTAATTTCTTATACATATAAATCTTTTTTCAATGAATCATTATTTTGTCACAATATGATTTTAAATGTGCTACAAATATAAATCTGCACCTCAGTGTGATGCATTATATATGGGTACATACTGTATGTGCAGTCTTCCTTGACTTCTTTCACAATGTAACCTCCTTTTTTGTACTTCGGAAATGAAATCTGGTATCGGCTGGTTCCAGAGCTCGTCATTGCCTGTGGTCTGTTGGCATTTTCATTGAAATGGAGTGCCGCTAGATGCAGTCTAATGTTAAGAAGACAAATAAGCATTAAATATGAAAAATGCATATATATTTTTAAAATAACATTATGTAAAATCTGTTTAAATAGTTTATGGCTTTTGCTTCTGACTATTTTTATGGAAGCAATTATATATAATATTTCACATTTCATCAAACTTTTCTTTTATACTGATTACTTACCAACTATGACATTAGTCATTGTTAAGATGAATTTTCATAGGCTATACATAATTTACCTGTTTCTCATTCCAATATATGAAAATGCCAACATTTTTGGAGCGAAATGATTTACAACACTATGGAATGCTTCTAAATTTGATGTCTGATGGATGGGTGATAACTTTTTGATGTCTTTTGCCAGCTTCTTACTCAGTACAACTTCTTCAATCTTCACACAAGCCTTGGTTCCTGAACAGAGATTAATACTATGTTGTAGTTTGATCAAGCATACCAAAACATACACCTATTTCTAAACTTTATGAATGTAGCAGAAATAAATAAAATATTCTTGAAGAAATCTACTAAATCAGGTCTTTCTTAAAATTATAAAAATGTATTATAAGAAACTTTAGTTTACTAAACAGATCACTTGTGTGATCTCTTAAAGAACAAACATACTTAAATTTTATTTGTTTAGTATGAAATGTGATTCTTACCAGATTGTAACCATTTGTAACGTGCATTGGCCTCAGGTAGACAGTCATGTAGACAGCTTGGAAATAGACTATTTTCATGTGTATGTCTGTTCTGGACATGATTAGCAACAGAATGCCACTTGGCAACACTTAGGTCACCATTTCCAGGTTCGCTTGAAGCTGCACACCAGTACAGGTGATTTGAAATGCTCCGAATCCAATTCCTCACATCCTCACATTGCTTTTTTTGCTTTCCCTTTTGCTGGTCCATGGCAGTAGTGGCAAGTCAAGAATAATGACAAAAACTGTTCTTCAAACACAATAAACTTTCTCTCAGACATAAGGCTGGTAGATGGTTGTTCTGAACTGGAAAGAAAATGACAATGCAATAGGATAAAGTTTTCAGAACTTGAACTAAGTTGTTTTTAAGAATCTTGTAAATTTAGTTAAGTGGTATGTTGTGCAGATTACCAGTTTAATATGTGGAAAAGCATACTTAATTGTAGAGGCCATAAATAGCAATATACACATTTGATTGCACCATCAAATCAGTAATACGTTCATATGAAGTTACGCAATTTACATTACCTTTTTTTCAGAGGTATTTGAGGTGAAACTTGAATCCATAGGGTCACTCTCATCTGGTTTGTAGCTTGAATCATCAGACTCCCTTATCATGGAACACTCATCTTCAATATCATGAGCATCATCATTGGGGTCTGTGTCCGGTTCATCAAAAGTGTCTATTTTGTTCTCCATTTCCCTATCTGTGTGGACGTCTAAAGAACACTGAATGCCCTTGCTTCTTCTCTGCACATGGATATTTACCTGACAACCTGTGAAATATCATACATGTGTATACTGATTATTCTGGTTTTAATACAGATGAGTAATTCATAAATATACAGAGACAATTGCTTACACTATCATACTGAACTAATTTATTGTTACATGTGTCATTTGCTTGTTATCTTTTAATGGGTAGATTATAACTGTGAGTTATACATGTATTAATATTACCAAAATCAATTTGTTTTCCTCTCACAAATGCTTGCGTTCTCTTGGATCTCTTCAGTATCCTGTCAGTCTGACATTCAACGGCAATACTGCATGATGATGTCTCTAATCCCTGAAACAAAAACAATACATGAAAAATATATGTCAAGTTCTAGTAAATAACTGCATCAGATTAATCGGTACAGCTGTAGTGGTCATATTTTAAGTTTTATGCATGTTGAATAATGACAAATGCATCATACCTCTTTAATTACTTGGAGAAACTATGACTGGTCATAATGTTTGACATATAACCAACACATTGCATAGCTTTCCCACATTAAATAATATCATATCTATTGATTTATTAGTAAACTATCATATATGAGGCCATATGAAATCATATTAAACTATACCAACCATTTGAACACTGGAAATGCATGGAAAGTTCTCTGTGACGTCAATATGCACATCAGGATATGTCACACCATCTACTGTTGAGTGTGTGATTGTTGCAGTTTGGGTTTTTTCTTGAACATTGTCTTCTGGATGCTGGTTTTGAAACATCTCTTTCAACATCTAGCAAAATAGATACAGGTAAATCAAGCAGTATTGGAAGTTTACATCATAAACAATATTAAAGGCTAAATTCCTATTTTACCTTGTATGATTATGTACACAATCTGAATAATAATAATAATAATAATAATAATAATAATATACTTATCACATCGAACAAACATTGATATTACATCGGCAATCATTGGGTTGTGGGCGTTAATCAGAACTAAATCAAGATCCACTGACATAATAATGTATACTATACAAGGAAGGTAATTAACTCTCAGATCATCAGAACTAATTAGTCATTACGATTAAAACAATAAATACACAAACTATTCACACCATTTAAGTATGAGAATTACACTTATAACATTATTATTATTGTTGAAAACAGCAACATGCAGGAAAGAGGCTACAGCATCCACATTATTTTTTTTTCTTTCTTGGCTGAGGTCCTATAAATGCAGGGGGAGATACAGAGGTGTAGGTGGGGGCAGGGAGTACGTATGCCTCTGGGCGTATATATATAGTAATCGCTCGAAAACTAGGTACATTTGTGGCAAGAGTGTAGGGTTGACAACAAATAATATAGCACGATAAAATCAATTAACATTTATTTACCCTTGCTCGCTCACGCTTTTGAAAAGCGGTCTCTCTAAACACCCCAAGACACCCCAGGACACCCCAAGACACCCCAGGACACCCCAAGACCACCCCAAGACACCCTAATATTGCATATATTAGCACCAAATCTCGTAATAACGTACCAAGAAGCGGAAAAAAAGAAATGAAAACACACATACGGACATTGTTACTATCAATGATTTATTGTATTGGAAGATGGCCCTATTTCTGATAATCTACGGAAACGAACTCTATGCATCACATATCTTTATATATATATATATATATATATATATATATATATATATATATATATATATATATATATATATATATATATATATATATATATAATAAATTTAAATTTTTTATATATAACAATTTCCTCATTAAATGGCGATGTTCCATACTTCTCTCATTTATTTGAATTGTTGAATTGTTTAGGCTCCATGTTAATATTTGTCAAAAAAAAAAAGGAATGAATGGAATAGTTAAAATGTTATTGAGATAAAAAAAATTTTATATACAATAAATTTGTCAACTTTTTAAATTTTTTAACGACTTATTTGTGGTATTGCTAATAATTAAATGTAGATTAATATTCACGTTACTGTACCGGAACACTCTTCGTCAAAACGGGAGTTGTTTCCCTTGGCAACTCGCGACCTTACTAATTTTACTGTTACACAAAATATTGCTAACTATTTGCAGTTTTTATTTGTTTGTTTGTTTGTTTTTTTTAGTTTTTTGTGCTGTTGTTAAAATTTTATTTGAGTATTATGTAAGTTTAAGGTGTTCTTGGAGAGTCTTGGGGTGTCTTGGGGTGTCCTGGGGTGTCTTGGGGTGTTTAGAGAGACCCTTTGAAAAGCTCCTGTCGGGCTACATGTTGTTAGGCCTGTCGTAACCCTCGATTTCTGTTGATCTGGTGTGCATGTACCCTGGGTTGTATGGCGAGAAAACACACACGGAACTGCATTTGGTAGAAGTCGTCTACTGCTCGTAATCCCAAATGACTGTTTCAGTTTAAAGGTGGGATCGAAATCGTCTTCTTTGAAGTGGTCACTACAGACAACTTGACTATCTCGCCTGTCACTCGTCGGTTCAGTCCAATCTTTTCTTGTCGTTCGTATCTGCTTAATCCATTGTTTCCTTGAAACAGGGTTAGTAGGAAATGAGTGCAAGCTCACTCCTTCTCGTTTTGTATTACTACAACCTCCAACAATACACCTTTTTACCATTTTTCACGCACGTATACACTCGTTGAAATCAAAACAATTCAAAATTTGAAAGCCGTGTTCCCCTTACCACGTCACATCCGCTTTAACGTACGGAAATTACCGAGCGCAAAATCAGCTAGCAGCGTTTTGTCAGCAACGATAAAAAAGCAATGTTATGTGGTCATTATTTTCGTTACTGATGAGGTATATGACATATCACCTATGAAACTCGCATCCTCAAGTTAAAATTTATAATATAAACGAAGGTTGTAAAAGTGCACTAGTAGACCTTTAAATGTATGATTGATGGGCGTTATTAGTAGAGCTGGACACATACAAACAGTACACTGCAATTATATAAAATACCAACAGTTCAACAGTATGGAGCAGAAGACATACATTATTTTTTTGTGACATTCTTTTCTGTCAATAAATGGAAGATCTTGCTCTGATTTATAGCAAAATAACACCATATTATATCCAGGATATTATTAGAACGTAATAACACCATATTATATCCAGGATAGTATTATGACATAATAACACCATAGTATATCCTGGATATTTTTAGGATATAATAACACCATATTATATCCATGATATTATTAGGATATGATAACAACATATTATATCCATGATATGGCATCTGATCTTAATATCCATTGGTTTTCTTCAAGTTCGCTGGTTTACAAAGGTAATGTGAACAAAAACACAAATTGAAGAAAAAGTAAAATTCATCTTGTATGACCAGGCCCGGACATAGAGACCCAGTGCCCCTAGAAAGTTAACAGAGTCGGAGTCCCCGTTTCTTTAATTTAGCACAAAAAACTTTACTTTTATTTTTATTATTTATTTAACGTACTTTAACCTTAGAAAATACACAAGCAGACTTTGAATTGAAATAGACAAGTAACAACTATACTTTTATTTTACACATTATAATTTTTTACATATAACTAAATATGGTCAATTATTTTCTATTTCGTTCGGAAGAACTGACATATTTTTTCCGTGTCCTGTGTCCTCAATGTGTACCATTTCGGCACTGGCCGGGGCCTCCTTCCAGGTCTGGGCCCTAGGCAGTTGCCTAGTTTGCCAAGTCAAAAGTTTGCCGCTGTGTATGATATGCATGTGAACAGACTAGTAATTTATCAATGGAAGCGATGTGCATATGTTGTGGTGTTTAACTGCTGTTCTATACAGACAATTGCAAAGATTATCTTCAATGTATCGAGGTCCAAGATGAATATATGTGCTACTTTCAAGTCTGTATTTATATATTTATCGTCTCGGTTTTGTTCACATCACAATGTAAAGAAAAGCGAGACATTTTATTTCTTTTATCGACGTCAAGTTTTTCTTGCTTAAAAGCTTTATGACACGGTTTATATTAAAAATGTAACATTTCAGAAAGTTAAAAAATGTGAATATAAAATAATTAAAGGAAGAAACAAATTGACGGATTTTTCAGAATATCTAATCTTTTTTATTTCCATACTAATAGAAATATGACTATTCATTTTAATAATTTCGGCCTAGATAGATTAATGTTTAATCTTGCCTAATGTTAAAAAAATACAAAACAGTTTTTAAAGGTGTAAAACAAAAACGATATCTGTAATTACCTGAAAATCTGATTAGGTTCTTTATGTATGCATACAAAAATGCAAGCGAAATTTCATTTGAATACTTGCAATGGTACTTTTCTATTGTTGCGTCACGCTGAATGGTTCTTGACCACTGTTGTATGTTCGCTGAATGGTTCTTATTCATTGTTGTATGTACGTTGAATAGTTCTTTTCCATTGTTGTAGAACGCTGAATAAAATTATGATCTTTCATTTACTTCATCTGGAGCCACTTTCCCATATATTTACGATCATGTCGCATAACTGGACTAAATATAAGAACTCGTCCCATTTACACGTTTTGGTCCAAACAACATCTGTCAGTGACTGTTAAGTTTCAAATATCCCATTAAGATCACTGTGCTTAGTGAACTCTTGGCAAAGTATTTTCAATTCTCAATCCTTTTTTTAAATGTATGTATTTACTTTTCATCGATGCCTTCACATTTATTCTGAAAAGTAACTCGTTTGTAATGATGCAATTTTAAAGATGTGCATAAAGTTAATAATAACATGGATGTTTTATCTTTTTAAGACAAAGTATCGTTTTCAAGAAAAATTGTATTATTGGTGATAGCGCGTTTTATGTATAATCAAGAATGTGTTTGATAAAAATAATTGTTTTTATTTTCACGTCGAACGTAATAATACTTTTGAACACAGATATGTTTTGACATTTTTTTTCTTCAAAACAAAGTTCTTCTTGGCTATCATTTTTTTTTTGTCTTCTGGAAAAAATCACTTATTTAATGAAATGATCGATTTTCGTATATCGTCAATTGCTTAAAGGGGACAAACAAACAAAACTGAAATTCGCTCAAACTTGTAAAAAAAAATCTATATGTATATGGTTCAATTTCTGAAAAAATGTGTACCTTTGTATCTTACTCGTTGCAAAGAAATTATGAAAAATGGATCACATCCCCAACTGTCTTGAAAAAAACAACGTGCTATACATCTATACAGCTTGGAAGGGGAGTAAAGTCTGCCCTGAGAATATATTTCCCATGGAACTTAAACCCTAATGAATCTATAACACAAACCAGCTGTTGGTGTGTATCAGTTCTATTGTATTGAATAAATTCTACATAACGCCTTCTACGGTTATTCTTCAATAATAAATAACATTACAAGGTGGCAGCGGTAAAAACACAAGATTGAAATTATCAGAGTTGAAAATGGCTTCATTTCAATTTACAAGTACGGACAAATTTGACTTTTCGAGACCTGAAACTTGGAAAAAGTGGTTTCAGCGTTTTGAACGCTTTCGTCAAACGTCTGGACTTAGTGAAAAAGAGGAAGAAATACAAGTGAATACCTTGATTTATTCCATGGGAAGTGAGGCTGATGACATTTTGTCTTCGTTCAACCTGACAGAGGAAGATCAAAATAAGTGGAAGCCTGTGACAGATAAATTCATGCGATATTTCATTCCAAAGAGGAATGTAATATTTGAAAGAGCAAAATGTAATCAAAGAATATTAGCTGCAAAATGTGACTTAAATCGATACATTCAATATTTTATTTGTTCTCTCGAAGTTTTACGCAGACAATAATAACATTAAGTGATTTATATTTCTCGACTGAAGTACGCTTTGAAATAAGTAAGTCATTCAATTCAAATGAATATAACAGTAATAATGTATTGAATGGACGGTATATATACATAGATAAATAGGTAGATACAGGAAAGGTATGAAAGAATAATAACGACAAGCAATATGTCATTCATCAAGGTATCTGTTTATCTATCAAAAGAGAGAACATAGATTTGTAATGCCATTGTAAGGCTTGTCCTGCATCATATGCATCTCAGTTGAAAGAACACGTGCAAAGAAACGTCAAGTAATCGCGAGACCATGATCTGAAGTCTTTTGCACTCACTGTGGAAGCATTGTCGACAGTTTGTGTATTGCAAAGCGTCAGTTTTACATTTCCTGGAACAAATAATACATGGATATTGATCCATCCTTGTTACGTATGTTTGTGCATGTGATAATATCAGTATTGTATAACGCTGTTATATGAAAACATTTACTTTTCAGTTATCAAATGTGTTCATAATGAAAGTCGGGCGTGATTTATTTATGTACGCAATTAACGAATAATGACAACGCTGAGCAAAAGGGTGCCTTTTCCTTAATGTGCACGACACTTGAGTAAAAAATGGGTTCAAAGAGATGACAATAAAGTGTGTGCGGTCAATTCGAAAATGAATTAAGCGACTTAAAAGATGAATTAAGTCGACTTTCACTGTCCGTTCCGAATTAAGCGAGTTACAAAAAAAAGGTTGTTTTCTTAACTTGAATAAGAAATGAGATCAAAGGGAGAACAATAAATGTGTGCAGTGCAGTCAATTAGAACATTAATTAAGCGACTAGAAACAGTATGAATTAGCCGACTTACACCGTCCGTTCCGGAGATTACATTCGTTCCGGAACGATCAGTCGTTATCAAAACATAACTGTTCCGGAACGGTCAATCTATTCAATATAGTACGACCAATTGTCGCGTGCTATAACTACGATTTTTAAAAAAAAAAATAACAATTCATATCAAAATCACATAAATCATATTTTAATTTGCTTTATATTGTTATTCAAACAAAATAAAAAATAATGTGTGTGGAAACCGATATATGCAGAGAGAACATGTAAATACATGTGTATTTCGGTGTATTTCGATGTTTTTTTTCCAGCTTATTTCGCTGTTTCTAGTCACTAACAAAAGCTGCACCAGTTAGTCCCTAGCTCTGGCTCAGTTTTATATCTATACTAATTTTTTTGTTTTATATGTAAAATAGCACAACCTACTATTACCTGCAGTCCTGCACACATTTAGTCCCTAATTTACGCTCAGTTTTATATATATACTAATTTTGGTTTTATATGTAAAATAGCACAACCTACTATTACATGCACACATTAAGACATATGGTTGTACATGTATATAATTTGTTTTCTGTTCTGTTTGTCTCATGTTTTGAAATTGATATTTTCTCAGAGTATTGTAGTATGCGGCGTTTGTGTTATACATTAGGAAACGCGCTACCATAGATTTTTTGATGCATGTCGCGCTCTGCCTTGTAACATGATCAGCATTGTGCTCTAACACTGCTAGAAAAGAATCCCTTACCTTTCCCAGATACGTTTTCTGCAACAAATCTTCACATTTTCCACTTAAATCGTTCTAAAGTACAGACTGCAGCAAACGGAACCTAAACCTAATGTAATAAATGTTTCAAAAGGCACAGATTTATCCATGTTGTACGTTTCCGCCTGCGTTTTTAGCAATGTCAGTATCATAAAAAAGTAAGAAATCCCACTGTGAGAAATATTCAGCAGACGATAAAATATATAGAAGGAATGAATGGAGGCGTTTGCCAACAGAGATTTTCATTGAAATGCAGAGAGTAGTACACTATAGAGATACGAAGAAATGTATATGACAGGACACTATTACATCAATGATTTATTATTATTATTATTATTATTATTATTATTATTATTATTATTATGAGTTTATATACACCCATCGGCTTGTGTGGCCAGCGTTGCAGAATATGGTTAAACACGTTTCCTAAGAGCAAAAGAAGATATCAATTATCAGGATTAAATTCTTCATTTTTTCGACAGAAAACATTCACGAGTTCCAGGATATTACATGCATGTATTATCTTATTTATTTATTACAATACACTAATGAAATGATATACATTATTATTTAAATGATAGTCAATAATGCTTAGTTTAAACGATGCTGGGCACGTTATTTGATAGTACACATGTACTCACGCGCGTATCACGCTAAAGTCTAAAAATTCTTGGGACAATGGCAGTTTCCACACAGAACTTGTTAACGCACTGTTGTTGGTATCTTCAGTTTACTGAAAAACTGTACAGAATTACAATAGCGTGCTTATATCTTCTATATGATGTCTGCTATAAAACACTTGAGTAATAATAATATCAATTAGATGATAAAAGTAACACGATACTAATACGACTCTTGTAATTGTTAGATAGTTATAATAATATACTAAATTTATATGCATTAATTACATGCACATGTATTAAAGGAGACTAGAAATGAAAATTTTTATTTTATAAATGTAATTCTTTACAAATTCTAATTCGAATATAATGTTTAAAAAAAATATCGTGTGCGGATATTGATTATATTGCTAAGAAGATACAATGATTCCGTAAATTGCCGAGTATTTCCGAATTTTAATGAGACGTCAGATCACGTGGTCTCGTGACGTCATCCTAGCCAGTCCTCGTATACAAACAGAAACATGGTACCCGAGAAGGGCCATTGATAACGGTTTTCATCGGAAGTAATTTTTCACACACACACACACACACACACACACAAACAACACCCCACAAATAAATCTGCGAGGAAGAAATCATACGTAATTAATTTCAACATTAAGAAGCTTCCTTTCTATGATTCAATTACAGTGTATTTTACATGCATGCTACAGTTAGCGTTTTGACAAATCTGCAAGTATATACATGCTTCGTTAAAATAGATTACGTACTGTACTGGTCAGTGCTGAAAGAAATGCTTTAAGCACAGGCCCCGGGCTGACGACTTAAATAAACTTACTAGCCCTGACTGAAATTCCACAAACCCGAACAGTTCATATATGTTAACTTTCAAGCCGGGAGAAGAAAGAAAGAAAATAAATTCCAATTTTGGAGGTATTTCCTCCCTATCTCGTAACATCTCTCTTGATTTTTCGCAGTTAACTGCCGATTATTTCAATATGTCTCTCAATTTTCATTTCTCAGAAGAAGAAAATCCATATATAATTTTTTTATCAAGTGTGCAGTCTACAGATGTCATATTCTATTTTATCACTTGTGAATATTGTAGTAAGAAATAATTAATATCACAGGAGAGTTTTTGTCTTCAGTAAATAGTTTAAGATTAAACATTATTCACGTAAGTTTCAGATTGTTTAACTACTACAGAAGTACTTCTTGTAAAACAAAATTGTCACCAATTAGTTTAAATCCCATGAATTATCACAATGATGGCTACGTAATTTTCTTTGCAAAGAAAATCTCCATTTCCGCCCCAAAAAACTCGGCCAGTTAACATCTGACATTCCTCTACCATATATGTAAAGTTTCATTACCATGATTAAATTAAAAGAAAGAATAAAAAAATACGACGCAGTATATGTGCTCCTAAAAAACTAATTCATAATAAATATTTCATTCATAAACAGTGTTACATATCTTAGCACTTAAACTAAAGGAAATAGGGTGGGATATACAATGTGGGAAATCAATGGCCACATACATGTACGGTAACGTTTGACTGCAGATTTGAACTCTTAAACTGAAGTCTTTGGCCTCGAAGTTACAACAAAATTCGGCATCGTTTAATCGCCAATGTATTTCTGGTGCTTACATACACACTCTGTAGGACATGGTTTCTTTGAATTATGTCAGAGGGCCAGTCCTTTTCACATCATATGTGCAATAATAATGAATAATTGTTAATTTGTTAAACTGTCATTATGTTTGTGTACTTAATTATAACCTCTAACTATTATGCAGACCAGAATATGAAAAAAAAGGTCTTGTCATGGGGGATAATAAGGCGTATCACAGGGAGAAATTGCACATTGGGGCAAATGGGCGGGGTCAATAGTCGTCTCCCCCAATTTCTATTGTCAGCCAGTTAATGTGAAACTTTGATTTTATATCGGATCTCTTTTCTTTTAATCGCTGCTATTTAAACTGCCCAAGTTTAATATTAGTTCCAATCATTACAGATTTCCGTTTATACATTTTACGTGTAATAGGCATAGACTGAAAGGTTGTGTTTTTTTTCAATAATTTTTTAAATATTTTTTACAAATTACTTAAATTGTTTTTCTCGAAACACGACCGTGTCAAGGGTTGATAATCTTATTATTATTATGTTTTTTTAGCAAAGCTTCCATTTGATTAAGGCCAGATCTCAATTACACATAGGACAGTGGTGACTTTATTTAGATTGTAATCTTGAAGAAAAAAAAACATTTACTCATTTCATCAGCACGATCAGGTGTCGGGCTGTCATATTTTTTTATTAGCACTTACTCGGCCTTCCGCCTATTTTCGTAACTCGTACGTTTGACACTCTTTACCAGAATTTAAAATATACAATGGTATGTCTGGAACAGTTTCAACTTTTAGTCTAGGCTTAGCATTCGTGTATCCTAGAGGTTCTATTTTTTAGGATCCCTCTGGTAACATTCCCTTGAGAAATGTAATGAGCACGGATTGCTGTATGGTGTTGCATTAAAATCGACTCGCTTGTAATAATGTATCCAGACTTTCTTTATGCCTTTATCATTTGGAAAAGAAGAAAAATGTTGTCCATAGCCTTTTCTTAATGCGCTATTTACACCCGTAAGCAATAATACAAAATCGCCAGTCGGGATGCTGGAGTCGCTACTATGACGTCACATCACGAGAGTAACCGAATAGGTGCGGAAATTTTGCATACGAGGTCACGGAAATTCAGCTCGTTGAACATATGCCATATGCGGTCGCATATAATAATTCAGAATAATGTTTTCTTCATTAGTGTTGTTGTTATTATTCTATATTTCCATTGGTTTCTGGTCTCTTTTAATATAGGTATAAATGTCAGTAATTGTTGTGAAAATATATGTTATATAAAGGTCTGTATCAAATTCCACATCTGGCCGTCACCCCTGGTACAGCGGTGTTGTTGTCAAAAATATAATGAAATCCATTGTAATGATAAGACGACGTGAATTAAGTAGTTGTCACCCAGAATTAGTAACTACCACAGTATTTCTTATCGTTAACTGTGTACCGTATTATTTTTGTTAACAAGCAGATATGTCCAACTGAAGATAAAGTTG
The DNA here is from genome assembly GCA_029339505.1 of Unio delphinus. Lineage (NCBI taxonomy): Eukaryota > Metazoa > Mollusca > Bivalvia > Unionida > Unionidae > Unio > Unio delphinus. The sequence continues at coordinate 5,049,847 of JAQISU010000064.1, forward strand.
AAATCTTTACTAAAATACTGTACAAACAAGAATAATATGCTTACTGGTGAAAACAAAATACATTTAACATGGCCTGTGTGATATACTAAAATAATAATAATAAAGACGATGATAACGATAACACCTCTACGACGATTGTAACTGTCAGATGTTTTAAGTTGACTTTACTTCAGGTCAGATATATAATTAAATTAATAATGAAACGTTTTTCACGACGATTGTAATTGTCAGATGTTTGAAGTTGACTTTCCTTAAGATCAGACATATTATTAAATAAATAATAAAATGTTAATAAAAGACTTTTTTAGGTTTCTATTTTCGTGTCTAAAGATATTAAAATAGTTATATATGTCTATGTAAATATGTATCCCCTGTTTAAGCGTTTTTTGTGTGTCTGTAAATATGATAATAATCAAAGATGTCGATGAAAACTTGTTTATTGTCAGAAATTAAATTTGTCGTAACGATAAGACGACGTATATAAGTTATTTAGTATGTTAATATAGGTCTCCATATTGGTATTTTTGTGTAGATGTGTATTAATGTGTCTATCACTTTATTTCCACAGCCAACGAGTATCCCTTGTATGGCAGTATTGTGGTTTTTAGTAACAAGATATTCGTCATAGACAGTGATGACTTTAAAGTCTGTATTCACGGACTCCAAGATGGACGATTTCTGTACAAGTCAGATAGACTGGAGTCATTAACAAGTGCCGTCTGTCTCATCAACGACTCGGAAATCGCAGTGATTCTGGACAACCGTCTGATAAAAATTATGTCCACACACAACACACCTGTTATACGATGGACTAGGGATTTACGTGTACGGGGAGGACTAGATAGGTATGATGGTGTTGTGTCATTCAATGGTGATTTTGTTGTGTGTGGTGTCAAGGAAAAGACGTTGTGTTGGTGTATTGTGTCCAGTAATGATGGACGTGTTGTTGGCACCATTCACAAGATCTGTGAAGTGAAGTTTAACTTGTCGTCAAGTTTCATTACGGCAAAACATAACATTATTTACATTTCGTGTTATGCTAACTCCCCTGAGACTGGTGTATATGCCTATGATGTCCAGAATCCCAGTAAATATAAATATATCTACAAATATAAAGATTTGGAGGAACCCACAGGCATCGCTATAGACCAACATGGAAGTCTGTTTGTGTGTAACATTGATATCCCTTACTGTATTCACCACCTTACGTCTGTATGTCAACTAGTGTCCATTATCAGACAGGGAATACCACGTCAGCCATTGGCCATATTCTGTGATGAAGGACTTCTGTATGTAACAAGCTTTAGGAGTAATCAAATCACTAGATACAGGACACAGTACCCAGGTAATCCATATTTTTTTAGTCCCATAATTTATTTCATTTGATTTACAATAGTTATTATTTTATTGACATAGTTATTTTAGTTATTTTAGTGAAATTAATTATTACTTGACATCACAAATAAAATTACAAACCTGATTTACTGACAATTTTAAACATTTTAATTTAAATTTAGAAAAAAAGATGTCAGTTTCGTTATGTAGTGCCGCCTGTATTAATGTTAAGTTGAAATAAAATTATATTTGTTGTTATTAAATTTAATATTAATATTTCTTTATCTCTGAATTTTCCATTTCCTTACTGTTAAGTGAGGTATTTTCTATTTATCAACCAAAAAATTACAGACAAAAATAAACAATAGTTATGGACGACTACGATCGGGTTGAGAAGCCATTACCAGTCTAGGTCAGTACACAAATTATTTCCTACCAGGTGTCGCTTTTCATCGTGGCGCGTGCCTCTCAATCCAGTTTAGAGCGGTTGGCGTCTGGAAATGTTTACTGGTTGTGTATCGCACATTTATTGTCACAGGTCTATTTTGCAAGAATTATTTATATTTAACAAACGAAATAAACCAAACATTCTCTTTTTAAAGGTTTTTGTGTTCTAGTTTAAGAAAAGGACACAAATAAATTAATTAAATTAAATTAAAAGGGGAACAACATGCATGCAAAAATACGAGCAAAATATTTTTAGCGGCTGCGAGATTTTAGTATATGATTATTTATTTCAACTAGTGGATATAGACTATTAATTTTATTTACTTTTATAAACTACAACAATATTATTCGTGTTATGAGAGTCAGAATTTCTATCAATAGCGCACATATTTAGTCCGTGAAATATACTCGTAAAATCTTTACAAATAATTGTGTTAGAACGTAACATTTATTAAATGTCATTTAGAATCGATTCAAAATTTGCTGTACCGGCCTATCCCATAATGCATCCATTTTTACTTTGATTGTAAATCTACTCTTATGTGTATCAAAATAATAGTAATCTTTTTTTGTGAAGTAATGATTTTTTCGCTTAAAAAAAAGCAACAAAAAAGATGGTATTTTCTTCTTATGGTGGCAAAGATGAGTGTACACTAGAGTTGTAATGCAAATAAGATTATTTCATTGTTAAATAAAACTATTTCTCAATACATTATGAATTTATGTTATTATTGTCCTTAATCCTTCTAAAATGTGTCTCTATAGTTACCATTTGCTGATTGTTTTTACATTAGTGTACATATATCTTGCATGCACAACATTGATTTTCTTTATACTGTATTTGAATGTAATACCATAGCTATACCATTGGAGAGGTGTGTATCAAATATATATCACTCAGTAAGATAGTAATCATAAAAGCGTTTTGTAATATTATCAAAAAATTCTTCCAATACAATTAAATTCAGTCAATTCAAGGAGTCATGATATTTGATTAAGCACTTGACTGAGAAATCCAAGGCTAATGGGTTCAATACCCACATAGATCATCCTGGGTTGGCTATTTCAGTATGTATCCAGGAAGGTTAATTCATTTTTATAGCCAATAATGCATTTAACAGTTGTTGATCCCTCCCCGCCCTCCTTTCTTCCTCCCTTTCTTTCATCTTAGTTTGTTGCTAGATTATTCTCAGGATTTATTTATTTAAAGCATTCCAAAAACAGGTGGTGTATCAAGAGCATGTATCGCTGTGGCCATTAGTTGGCTATTGTGGTGTTGTGATATAAATGGGATGTTTCACTGTGGTCATTAGTTGTCTATTGTGGTGTTATGATATCAATGGGATGTTTCACTGTAGTATGTTGAGACTGTTTCACTATCAGCGTTTAACTTTACCCTCATTTGAACTTCAGAGACTCCCAAATTTTTCATTTGACTGTAGTAGGGACTTTTAGATGGTTTAACTGTTTTCCAGTTTCCTTCCAAAACATTACAAGCAGAATCTTTACAGTACACTCACCCCATGACCTTAAGGATATTAATCATTTTGGGTTTAACAAGTCTAGTGAGAACAGACAGTTGTGTTTTTTTTGTGCAAATTAATTAAATGATTATTTACAGAATATACAATTAGTTTCAGATTTTGAAAATGATATTAGACACAAGATATTAGATTATGTTTCTCTAATTAGCAAGAATATCTCAGATATAGATTTTAAAGAAATATATATTTTATAATTGAACTCTGACAATCTTTGTCAACCTTTACACTTAAACCCCATTTATTTAACATTTGTATTTTGAGGAAGAGGTTGAAAGTGAGTGTGAGTCTGATCAGATATATTATATTCATTTATATGTTTTTAAGTCAACTTATAGACAACTCATTAGTGAGATATAAAATATTTAGTTTAATGTAGGAAACACAGATATATGTACCAGAAACAATTTAATCCAGTTACAAAAATATGACATCAGTGTCTCCTGTGAAGTCCGCTCTAGGCTGATATATTTCACAGAGGAGATCTAGCTAGGGAGAGTTTGAATTTGAATTAAAGAAAATATGTAACCTAGCTGTTTGTTGTACCAGCTAATTCCCCAATGTAGCTGTCAACCACTCCATACCAGCTACAATATGACCCCTAGTTTTGATACCAAAGTTTGTTTTTTTACTCAGTTTGATCCCCAGTTTTGACACCGAGGTTTTATACTGTCTTGAAGACTTAAAGGATCAACTGACTGTCGTCAAAAGTTGGACAGTGTGGATGTGTATCAGGAGCATGTTTCACTGGTTGTTAGCTGGCCTTTGTGGTGGTATTACAAGATCATGTTTCACTAGCCATTAGTTGGCCTTTGTGGTGGTATGTCAAGATCATGTTTCACTGGTCAATAGTTGGCTGTTGTGGTGGTATGTGAAAATCATGCTTCATTGGTCATTAGTTTTGATATTATGGTAGGTATCTGGAGCATGTTTAAGTGTGGTCAATAGTTGGCAATTTGGGGTGGTATATCTGGAGAATGCTTCACTGTGGTTCTTATTGGTCATTGTGGTGGTATTTCAGGAATGTGGTTCACTGTTCATTAGTTCAGCACTGTTGTAACCATGGCTATATATTTTTCAGTAAAACATAAGACCCTTTCCCCATCTTTTAATATAGGAATTATTTAGAGAAGAAATATAGCTTGGGCTTTTAAATGTAATATTTAATTTTCATGTATTTGATTTAATTAATAGGGTGTAAAATGTATCATTAAAATTAGTATGAATCCTGCACTGAATGCCATCATTCTGTTTCAGATCCAATCATTCCATCAGAGGTCCTAAATATGGATCCAATATCCATTGATATGTACAGAAAGGCTCTTAGAAATGGAAAAGAGAAGGTTTTCAATATTAGGATAATGATCGTTGGTCCATATGATGTTGGGAAAACAACATTGACAAAGCGCCTGTTGGGAAAAGAAGTCAATATATGGGAGAGACGGAGCACAGAGGGGATAGATGTTCAGACAGAATGCTGCAAAGTTTCCTTGGCAACTAGAGAATGGATAACACAAGAGCAAAGTATGTCATGAATCCAAATCTCCGTGTCTATTTCCCACCCTTGTAGATTTTTGGTTAAACCATTGTGGTAATGACCCTTATTTGCTATATTTGGTGAAAGAAAGTTCAAATATTATTACAGTTGATTTTAAATTGATCTGAGAGTATCCAGATTTACTTAATAGTTTCTCTATTGCCAAAGAAGTAAAAGGCAATCAATTTCATTGGCAGAGAGAAATAACTCATTTCAATCACATTTTAAATTTGTTTTTGGAGGGAATTTTAAATGGCATGAAAAATATTGTTCAGATTTATATGAAAACTGGCATATTATAGCCATTACATTGGTTGAAAAACAAATGTATTACCTAGAGGTACAAGATCGAAAAATGATCCCACTCCACCCCATCCTCAAGTAAATCATTGGCCTCTTAGCAACAAAGTTTACCAGTACATGCACCATCTGAATTTATACAGTATACATAAAAGTGAGACACCAAAGATCAAGGTTGGAGAATTTTTACTTTAAGTTCTAATGTATTTGTTAAACCAAACAGGTTCAACTTTTCATTCACTAAATTAGATTTTAATTAAATGCATTTATATTTGTACTTTCTCTAATTTCTATTAGGATTACTGGTACAAATTAGTGGCCATGAATATGGAAAATGTTTTAGAGAGTTCTTTGATTTTGGAATGTAAAGATAGAAGAAATTAAATTGGGTGTGTTTCATTTTTAGCATGAGGCCATATTGTTGGATAATTATTTAGCCTTTCTCAAATATGTTTGTATGCAGGGATAGACAGTGACAAACTCCAAGTTCTGTTTGACAATGGGAGCATTAATATGACCTTTCATGAGAAATTTATTGGTGTATTCGTAGATTAGTCTAACTTGGTCTATTCATATTAAACATGTTTCAGGAAAGGTTAATTCATATCTTTGGCCATTTGGAAAGATGAAAACATACAGTTCAGTGTAGGGTCATATTTTATAAAAGTTGAATTTATGCATATCTTGACTATTTTAATATAATTTGGGGTAATGCCTCTAATTAAAACTTTACAAAACGTTTAAGACTCCAAAAGAGGGCACACCTATTAATTCTAGATTACTTACAGACAATATTCAGGATGCAATGAATACTAAATTTTACCAAAGCATGAAAGAATATTTCTTAAAAAGGCCAATTTTATGTTCCATGTATTCAGAACAATCAATCCTTTCTACCTAAATGAAGAGATGTGGATGTTTTTCAGATTTAAGGTTTGTGAGAAGTGAAAATTACATAATACTAACCCCAAAAAAGGAATTATTTAAAACATTTTAAATATACTGGTTTTTGAACGACATTCCCACAGACATAAGTAAATATTCAGCATATGTAGTTAGGTAATGCAAATAGACCACAGCATTATCAATGCTAGGGTTGTGCAAATGATGTAAATACAACCATACTTACCACAAGCCCCTGTAACATTTACATTGCCTTATTCCTGTAGGAAAGATAACATTCATAAAATGTGGTGGATGATCTAAGACCAACATTGTGTATTGGTAAAGTAAACTTTGAATGGAAATATTAGTAAGTATTTCTGTATATACGGTTCTAAAGATTGCCATTATGATGTTTGCTTGCCAATATATTTCACTTGTCCATTAATGAAATCTTTTAGCTTTAATAAAGAATGTAAAGGCATCTTTTATATTGAATATTAATGAGCTTAGGAAATCCCAAATGGTCCAAAGCTCTCATGTGCTAAAAGTCATGCTAAGCCCACGACATCATTTAACTTAGTGAATCTTGGATATCATTTACAACAGATTCATGACATTAGTGAACCAATTTTGCACCATCAAACATGCTAATATTTTGCAATTGACATGTTTTTTGCTTTTTGCTTCCTGTATGCACCCTTTGGCTTTTAATCATCCTCTGCTGCATGGTAACCTGCTTTGTAACATAGCTGCATGGTGAATGGTATCTGTACTTAACCATATAAGCCATTAGCCATGAAACCTTAATACAGAAGGACCTAGTGGCTTGGGTTAGAGGAAGACAGATGAAGTGAAATACTTGAATTTAACCACATTCAGATAGGAACTGCATTAGAAAGGAAAAAGGACAATGTTTTGTATTTCAACCAAACAATTACGTTAATACAAAAATGTTGAACTATCTCCGGACATTTTAACAGGATGACATGAACAATTGCGGTCAATCAAAATTACTAAATAACAGTTGGACAGAATTTTCTTTTATTTCTTTCTTGAAACAAATAAAATATATTTCTTGTTAGCTAGATGTAGTTGTGTTAGAGATGCCTAACTGTTGAAAAACCAGATCATTATATGTTGTGTGCACTCATGTATTATTAACTGAACACTTTTAGATGCATGATGGTTTCGATCATAGCAGAGTGATGGTGGTATATTTATAATAATACAATATGTCTAATACACATGTATTGTGCATTTAATTGATACATTAACCCCCTGCCCAAACAAAAGGTTAAATTAAGGCTTCAAGCGGATTTGATGGTAGAAATCGATTCTATAAAATCCTGGTCTCGAGCCCATTGACTTAATTTCTTAGTCACTATTTATAATACCGTTGAGTGGAGAGCTTAACTCTTAATCATTTTCAGGTTATGACTTAAGGGACATGGTCCAAGATGGGTATAGTCAAGTCTAGTAAATATGCTACTGAAAGAAATTAATTATTTTTATAATGCCAAGCATTATCAATCTATGTTCTTAAAATAAGGATCAGAAAAGAGTGAAAGACAACAAGCTTTGTAAAATTTAACAAATATATTTATTACCCTAGAATACAAAATAAAAATAAGAAGAAAAAGAAACTTTCGCTATTGTCAATTAAATCCTAAAGTAATCCCAGAATAACAAATACAGGTTTTAGTAATTTAAAATCTTGAATAAATTTCAGTAAAAGTCCAGAAAATCTCAAAACTGAAATAGATGTGGTAGCTGTTGAAATGTTGATGCAAGTCTGTTGTTGCCTCAGAGAAATATAATTCCAGGTTTGAATATACATTGTACTGTAAATTCCAGTTAATGTGCCTATCCAAGAAATTTATCAGAGCACCGTTTTGTATTTCAAGACAAAATAATCACTTGAAATCAATAATTTGAAGGAAAAGTTTTCCGCCCAAAACTCCTGGTCACAACATAAAAAGCAAATTAAAAGTGCCAGATGTTAAAGCAGAAATGAGCAAGTCCTCACAGTTGCATAATATATATTGTTTTCTACTTGACCTCAGGTTACAATTAGCATTTCTTATGGAATATAACCTTCTAATGACCCAGATGTTTACAAAGTAATAACCAGAGTTATGTATAATTCACTTAGAAAACTCCAAAACTTTGACCAAAAAAATATTTACTTTAATTAATAATGATCATGATATCAACCTAATACATAACATATTATTTAGTTTTGTAGAAGCTGTTTACATCAAATGATGATATAAAGAAAAGTCAGTCAGTTGAAGCAGAAACTTTGGACAAGGTCAAGTACAGCATACAATGTTACATTCCAATAGCAAGTAGGACATAAAAATTAAACAAGATTTAAAACTAACAAGCAAATAATTGCATAACACAAGTATGTGTGTGCACTTTAAAGGTTGTGTCAGAACAGTTTCAAACTTGCAAATCAGGTCTTATATCTCAAGGGCTCAAGGGTAGAGAGGAAACTTCCAGGGGACAATACTGGTTGCATTTGATTTTTCCATTTATGCAGATAAAGCAATTATGTGTGTGTGTGTGTGTGTGTGTGTGTGTGTGTGTGTGTGTGTGTTTCGTACCGCCAGATGTAATATATCTGGCATTAGCGTTGGGAAAGGTCATTTTATTATATACCTAACTAGATCCCAAATCAAAACTTGGAAGATTAAATTGATTTTCACTCTGTGGCATAACAAGCGCACTCCTACCTCTTTTTCATCATTAACCTTGCTTTCATAGGCTGAATATATAAAAATTGTACAAAAGCTAAGACAGTGATATGAACTACATTGTTGTCATCTTTTAAACTATTTACCTTATCTGAACACGGAGCAAGTCCAATTTAATTATGAATAGTAGTGGGATTTTTGTTGTTAAGGATGTAAGGGAAGATAACTTGGATGTAAATGGTGTCTGGTCTAATTCCTTTTTTAACAATTAATTGCCATGTCTGCAATGTGAGGCAGATGTAGCATCAATTTATCTGTTCTGGCTAACAAAGTACTCTTTTTGGGGGGTTTGGACTGAGACAAGGAAATCTTTTTTTGCCTCTACCACGCAGTTCCCGAATCTCATAGAGTATGGAAATTCGATAGCTGGCAACCTGATCATTCTTGGAGATTTCAACTTTCACTTTGACTGTCCTGGAAACTTGTACACATCAAAACTCCTAGATTCCATTCATATTTTCAACCTTAAAACAGTCAGTTAACCAACCCACCCATAAACATGTTTACATTTTAGATGGATTCTTCATAGACCCGATGATAATATTCTACGATCCACCCTTGTACCCCACTAACTTGGATCAAATCACCTCTGCATGATATGCCGTCTGGACATATCAGTTACTTACCCTCTACCTTTATTTGCTACTAAGAGAAAAATCCGTATGATAAATAGAACCAAACTAATGCATGAAAAACAAGCAAACCTAACAACTTTTTTACCTCCTACTGCTGAACAACTCAATAACTGCCTGCATTCTTAGGGACCTGCTAAAAGAGACTGCAATCAAGGAGAAAGGCTTTGGCTTTCAACCAGACTCAATAGTATGAACAAGACTTTGAAGCCACTAAGAAGAACATCACAAACATAGTCCATTTAACTAAATAATCCCTCTACAGTACATAGATCATGGAGAGTTCCAGTTGCAAAGAGCTCATCGAGGTAACTAACAATCTAATGTAAAAAAGGAACAAATGTACACCACGTTCAACTACCTTCTCTCCAGCAAACCTTCTAGACCTATTTCAAAAGTTCTACTGTGACAAAGTACAAAGCATTAGAGATACACTTGACAACACAATTTCAATTGACTAATGGTCACCATACATTTACGACACAGAATTTCAGCGACAACCTTTAGGAGCATTTCAACCTGTCTCTGTGGATTTGTTATAAACAGTCGTGATGAAGAGTGCACCAAAGTCATGTGAACTTTATCCAATTCTAATATCACTGCTGCTTGAATGCTTAGACCAAATATTGCCTTCACTAACTGTTGTTATATAATATATCACTTTCATCCGTGGGATTCCCACCATTTTTGAAAACTGCCATTGTAAAGCCTCTGCTGAAGAAACCAAAACTTGACCATAATTACCATAATGATTTAAAGAACTACCACCCAGCTTCTAATCTGACATTCATTTAAAAAATCTTAGAAATAGTTGTTCTAAACCGACTTGTATCTCATTTGAATTCAAACTGTCTGTTTAGCAATGTACAGTCTGCATTTCGCCCTTGCTTTAATACTAAAACTACTCTTCTGAAAGTATTTAATGACATTATCTCTGCTTTGGATAGTGGAAAGATTACAGTCCTCACCCTCCTTCATTTGTCTGCAGCAATTGACACAATAGACCATGATATATTTCGTCACCGTCTCCAGCATGTATTTGGCATTCACAATACAGCCTTAATGTGGATCAAATCCTACTTAGTCAACAGGATACAAATAGTATCTGCAAATGGAATGTTGATCTACGCCGTGGTGATCCACAGGGGTCTGTTTTTGGACCTGTTCTTTTCATTCTGTACACTCGGCCGCTATCAAGTATCATAGATCATCACACAGAGTCTCACCAATTGTATGGTGATGACACCCAAATATTCAAGTCTAGCCACCCAACATCCAAGGAGTGGATAGGTACATTTCTGATGTGAAATCATGGATGACAAGCTGCAGATGAATGATGCTACAAATGAGGCTATTCTGATCATAACACAAAGACTTTCTCATTCACATCCTTTACCTCAAACAATAAATATTATCAACACCAAAATTGAAGTACAAAACCTAGGCGTTACTCTAGAAGTACTCACACAATGCACCAACATATCATGAACATAGGCAAACCTGCATATCTTGAGCTGAGACGCATCAGCTACATTACCAAATATCTTTCAGTAGATCTACTTAAACATTTGTGAATTCATTAGTACTTTCAAGAATGGACTGTTAAAATTCAATTCAGTCTGGTTTGTCTCAATATCTACTAAAGAAGCAGCTGTTTGGATCATCTTTAAAGTACCACGATCAGAGTACACCTCCACACTGTGCTCTGTATCCTACACTGGTTTTCCATTCAATCCATAATCAAACACAAAATTTGTTCTCTGTGCTACATTTCACTTAAGGACTCCAGTCAGCATACCTATCCGGTCTCATCCATGTGTTCACACAAGCAAGATACTTGCGCTCCTCTTCTGACAATTGTATACTCATTATTCCCACTATGAAAACAAAGTGACATGGACGTTCTTTTGCATACCAGGGCCCAGCAACATGGAATAAATTGTCCATTGAAATTAGACACAAAGAAACAGTAATCCCTTTAAAGATTGCTTTTAAAACTCACCCTTTTCGAGTGCAAGAACAAATCTAATAATGTTTCCTACCATAAATAATTTCAGCACATTTTATGTTTTCCAATTTCATGGTGTTTGTTTTTGTTTTGTGTAGTCATATCAGTATAGATGTTGTAAAGCACTTAGAGATTCTACAGATTAGGCGCTATACCAAGTTCTCATTATTATTATTAAATATTATTCAAGGGGTTAACAGTATTTGTCTCCCCATGAGGTTTATCCAAGTGGGAAGACAGATTGCAAGCCCCGTGACTAAAACCTCCTTGTCCAGGTCCAAAACCCCAACATAGATTATTTTTGTCACCCAATTATTTCCTTTAAAATATAAAAGAACTTCTCACTAGTACAATATAGTCACGCGCAAATATTTACATGTGGTGCATGAATATAAATATGTTAATGAGGACTGTGGCATGACCATATCATCCGAAGTACATAGCTTTTATGTGTGAACCAAAAAATTAAACATAATTTCATATTACTGAGGTACTATCACTTTTAATATATGGATGTTATATGAAATTAACAATAAATAGTTCATATTTATTACTAGAAAGTGTTTCATTTTCATCAGTTCCAATTTAGAAAATTATATTGTAAACAATGAAACGATACTGGACCCATACCTCTGTTGTCATATATAAGCTACATGTATTATTATAACAAAAAGTTACATGTAGCATGAGTATTCGTGCTTGGGTTATTCACTGGTAATTAGATATCCATGTCACTATAGTATATAACTAACATTCTCTTAGGAGATGGTGAAACTGTTTGTGACATTTTTGTGTTGTAATTAATATTGATTGTAAAATTAACACCCTGTATGAAAGACCCCCAAATACAGACCCTAGCTGATAATCATGTTATGAAGTTTCAAGTTACAATTTCTTGGAAAATTCATATTTTCTATCTTGGAAATATGGCAAGTGTTGCCATTAGCAGTTGAAGGATCTGCTACTGGGAAATATCTTTGTGGAATAACGTGTGGATGGATAAATGATTCCCTCTGCTGGTAAGAACTGTATATTTTTTGTCATTGCATGCATATTTTTGATTCAGCTGGGACACAATGAAGATGTTTAACAAAATTAGAATAAAGAATGCTTGACATAACATATTTTTGGTTGTTACCAAGTTTTCTGTAGTTGTTGAGCGAGTTGGGATTTTTGCGGCCAGTGATGCTTATAGCCTGAGTGTCTGGAACATTACTTTGTTTTCGTTTCTGATATATTTTGTCATGACAGAATTTTTAAAGCAAATAGACCAAGTTTGCTTTCATAGACATTTGTTTCATTGCTCCTTTGGTTGAGGTGCATGTATGTGAGTTACAGAGGCAAGGTAAAATGGATAGTCTTATATATATATATATATATATATATATATATATATATATATATATATATATACATATATATATACATATATATATATACATATATATATACATATATATATATATATATATATATATATATATATATATATATATATATATATATATATATATATATATATATATATATACCTATATATATTTATATATATATATATATATATATATTATTTTTCTAACAAGTCACAATTTTTCGCTTTGGTATATGTCATCATAGGGGCTTTCATGGTTACTATAATCTCACCAGAAGGCGTATCAATGCAGCTCAATTCAGGATAGTTCAATAAGTAAGGATGGCAGATGTAGTTAAAGAAATAGTGACAGTGGAGGATATAAACAAGTATACTGTGAAAAGGCTGAAAATATGTCTTAAAGAATGCAGACAGAATGTGTCAATAGATTAACCTTTTTTAGCAGCTAGTCCAGAGTATCTTGTTCCTTGTGGGCATTGTAAAGAAACGTGTGGCATTGGTGAAGTGAAATGCACCATCAAATACAGGCATTTAACACCCCTTGAAGCAGCACAGAAAAGTGATTTCTACTGTGGTGTTAGAAATGTCAAGATTAGACTAAAATTCAATGACGCTTACTACTACCAGGTACAAGGACAGTTAGCCTTGAGTGATCGTAAGTGGTGTGACATTGTTGTATGGACATCCAAAGGAATACATATGGAGAGGATTTGGTTTCATAACAAATCTGTGAGGAGAGAATGTTGCCCAAGTTGAAGACCTTTTACATGACAAGCATATTGCCAGAAATGTTCTCAAGTAGAATTAAGAGAGGCCTTTCTCTTTACCCAAAACAAATTGAATAAATTCAGGACTGTAAGTCAATTCATTATTGGGGAAAAAGTTAATTAATCGATTCACTTAATTTGATATTGACCTCTGTACATATATACTTTACATTTTTTCTGGGAAGATAAAATTGTTGTAAGTTGCACAAAATTTTACGTTATAAAGAAGAAATATTGATCACCAAATGTACATTACAGTAGGTTAAATTTTGAGAGAGAGAGAGAAAGAAGGCTGACCATCAATACATAAGACAAACTTTAAAAACAAAAGATAGAAATGGGGTGGGGTTAAAGGAAAATGAGCATTACATTTGTATACAATGTGCTGCATGTATTTTTAATATATATGTCCAAAATAATTGTTACTTTAATATAAATAAAATTAACACATAAAACAGAATCGAACAAATCATGTTTTCTGGGTTTGGGTTGCCTTTTGTTGATTTTAGGTAAATAGTGAGTTAGTCCGGTACAAGTGATGGCTGGAGTGTTGTTAGTGCAGCACAAATTTTGAAAACATATGATGTTGTTAAGTGGCAACAAATTGGCATCACCCCATTAAGGATTTTATAAATTTTAATTCGTTGTATCTCCCTTTCCACTTGTATCCTCAGATTTGTTATCCGTCGTGTCTACTCAACCTGCCTCCGTGTAAACTGTTTCAATTTTTACTTGAAAAGAGGAAATTGACAAGAGCAATTTATTATTGAGTAGTCAGGTCACTTATTAAAAACCTCTTATCAACCATTATTGAATCACCTGACTCAGAGATCCAACACATCAGACAGCTCTGTAATTTTCTTGTCCAAAATACTTCCTGCATAGCAGTCAGATACAAGTTTGTTCACATTTATTAAACATGCTACTTATCTTTGAAACCTGTCCTATGTAATCATGCATGTGCACATTAACGTTTTGTGCAGATGAATCTTGAAGAGAAAGTTTTAATGATGTACACATATTTAACTGATCTTGTCAGATAATATATATACTACATAAGCTATTTGTTTCGTAGGTTCCAATACATAATTTTGTACACATTTAATTTTATATTGTACATAGTCCAATGAGTACTTCATAATTCTATTGATACGTTCCTTTAACATCCCCACTCAATACTGAATTACTAAACATATCTTTGCTACAAAATGTAAGCAATAAGATAACAATTATTTTGTAATGGCATGTCACCTGACAAACGTTTTACCACATTTTATAGAACTGAGGCACTGACCATTTAATTTTTGAAGGAGGATGGTGGGGCTGATATATATTTTGAGGGGGTGAAGGACAATTGTTTTTCTATCGTGGCTAATATGATGCAAAATTCTGAACTATCCGGAACTGGAAATTTTTCTTGGGCATGCACATTGGAGCTAATAGAGGTAATTTTAAGAGCTACGATAGGTAACTCCGTTGGAACTGTGAAACCTCCTATACAGGTGAGTACATTATCAGACGAAATTTAGATATTACCATAAAATCAAAGCCAAGTATTAATTCCATATGCAAATTGTATCAATGACCAAGTAAGAGAAATGACCATTTCCAATTAATTTTTTTTTTATAAATCCTTAGACTGGCAGCTGAAATGGCCACTGTTACATTGATTACCAAATTTCAGTACTTATATTGTCATCAACGAAACAAATGATGTCATATTTGGTTCAAATCTGATATGCCTTTCACAAATAATTACTGAGAATATCAAAGTGAAAACAACAACCTTTCAACATCTTGATATGCTTGGCAGCTTAGTTTGTTATGGAGGTTTAACATCATTTTTCAACATATGATTGGCAATACCGGGAGAATGAACCTGTGTAAACCTGGGTAAAGCCCATGAAGAACCACTGACCCAGGGAAGCTATTTTCTCCAATGGTTTTATATTGTCTACATGGCCCAAAATGAACACAATGAAGATCTGACATTAAATATGGCTGCCACTGCCAACACAGCCATCTTTATCAATTGATTATGGGTGGATTATGGCTGTGTTTTGTACTGACCTACCTTATTCATAGTTGTTTATGTATATGCCTATATTATCTATAGTTCAACGAGGTTTTAGTGATTTGACAGTATTACATTATGCTATGAACTTGCACCAATCGTTTCTCATTTCTTATTTGGGAAGATCAAGCTGATTCCATTTTACCATTATATTTATATTTGTTTTAATTTAAAGTTTTTAATTTGATATATTTCAATGTCCGAGTGTTTAACTTCAGTGATAGGAATTCTATACTGTCATCTGAGATCTGCTTTTGTATTCTATGCTTTTCAGTTTCTACCCCACTTTTTCATTGCCAATATTCCATTGATAATCAAAATAAAAATATTTACATATTCATGATATTTTCTATCAATGAATAATTAGCCAAAACTCTCCACCATAAAAAAGAAACTATATGTCTATGTTTATGTTATATATGAAAGAGCAAAGTTTCTAGTTTATCTTAAATATAAAAAAGATATATGATTCTAATTTGTGTTAAAAATTAAAAAGAGTATTACGTTCCTTTTGTGTTAAATGAAGTTAGTCCTCTTAAGGCATATCATTCATTACTTATGATGGTGTCTTGGGTTATAATGTCCTCCCCATTGAGGAAAATTTGCAATAGTTAATGTTACATCCTGCTTTATTAACTGTAACTTATTTATGATAGTGTTTATGGTTACATTATGCATTCACAATGCTTGTATTAGTTTGTGGTCCCAAATTTGTTGGGGACACATATTATTTTCTATTTTATTTATATACTATTTTTGACATTCCAGAAGGGACTCAAAATGTATTATGATGGAGGTGGTGTAGAGGAAGGGCTAGATAATTTCTAGCCCTTAAATTACTTAAAATAAAATTCTTGTTCAGATTTGGAAGACAATATATTAATTTAATACGTTGATTATATTGTGAAAGCCTTCAGGATCATATGTATACGTGACTATTAAGATTGCGGATTCATGTCATTAGTTTTAAT
The DNA here is from genome assembly GCA_029339505.1 of Unio delphinus. Classification (NCBI taxonomy): domain Eukaryota; kingdom Metazoa; phylum Mollusca; class Bivalvia; order Unionida; family Unionidae; genus Unio; species Unio delphinus. Next base: position 5,066,475 of record JAQISU010000064.1, read on the forward strand.
TGTATTGCTTCCGTGTGTGTGGTGTGTGTGTGTGTGTGTGTGTGTGCCCATAAATATCTGAAAAAAATCTGAATACTCTACTTGTAAGTTCACCAATTGATTCTAAAATTTACAAAATGACATCTGACAATAAAATATATATATTAGAAAATGATAATAATGCTAACCATAATTTTATTTGACTTTACTGGAATAGTGGTAAATATCAGGATAAAAAGAAACATGTAAGAAAAGCCTTAGAAGAAATACATCATATGAACAATTTAGATTTACTTGAGCCATTTGCCATATAAAATTAAAATTGTTTATAATGATAAGAGAAAAGTCTTGTTGAATAATTTTATTTAATAAATTACATTTCCTGCAGATTTTATGATATGTGCCTTGTTGATGAAACATTGCTTGAAAATCATCTCAGTTTTATTTCTTGTGCCGTAAATACCAACACCAATAAACTGAATGTACATCTATCTACAGAACATTTTGTTATCTTCCTCAAAATTGTGATTGTTCCGTAAGGAAAATATTTGATCATCTCTGTTTTATGCTTTAAGATAAGAAATCCCACAAGTCATACACAATTCTATGCAATTTGTATTGCATGAATCTTATCTCACTATGGAATTCATACTAGAAGTGAACAATATTCAATGAAAGAAAACGTAACTTCACAGTAAAAAAAAATAAAAGATATTCTGTAGATAACAGGGGTGGTAAAATATGCATGCACACATTTTTTTAAAAAACTGATTATAAAATGCTTAGCTAGAATAAAAACTAGCCAGGACCTGTAAGTGTACCATAGCGAGGTCATGTCAGAAAAGGTCATACATACCATTGAATCAAGCAATAGCGATGCAAGGAAAATCATCTTTTGCAGGTTTAAAACCAAATAAAGTATGAACATTATAGAACATGTACAGCTATATTGATAAAAATAGATTTAGGTGCATTCACTGTCAATGAATGTTACTGCTGATTATTGATATATATTGTTCAGTACATATCTACCACCCACCCCTCTTTCAACAAACTGATTTAACTGCTGTAAACATGCTAGATCATTTAAATATTTGTTAATCAAAAAGAAAAAAATAGACAATGAAAAGAAAACCCAGGTTACAGAGTATCAGTATTGATGATTAAAACAGTAATAGTCATTTGCACTATGTACATGTAGCATGAAACTTGATTATAAAATCAGCTGGCAATATTTACCTTAAGCAAAGGATTATCTAGAATTATACAAGTACTACATGTTGTACTTAAATCTTATGCCATGGACACAGATTGCAATTTTACAAGAACTCCAATCTAAATATTAAACTTTGGCCATGGACCCAGATTGTAAGCTAAAAATTACAAGCACTACATATTCTACTTATCATGCTATTCTCCCAGATTGTAATTTTACAAGCAGCACATGCTGTCAATATGTCAGAATGTGATTGTAGTTGCTATGGTTACTGCATGCTACTAATATAATGCTAATCACTTGATAACATAAGCTCTATCAATTTCTTACCTATTCCTTTGCACTGTCCTCTGTGTTCTCACACCAATTAGCATGACCTGGTTCAATCATTGATCCTGAATCAGAAACTACTTTACATATATGCAGTGTCATCCTGCTAGTAACACATACAATTAAGTTAGAAAACAAGTATCACTATGTTGCACTGGTGCGTGATGCAACAAACACGTAGCACCATGTCGAACCTAGTAACATTATCCAGACACGAAGACAACCAGTCTTAATACTAACTTCTGAGCACCTAGCAAGTAACTGTCAGTGCCAATTTTTATAAAGTCTTTAGTATGACTTAGCCGGGGATTGAACCATTGACCTCTTGTGTCCAATGCGGATGATCCAACTACTTATGCCACCCAAGCCGTATGGTGCTTAGTATACATTTTCATTCTTTTTTATATTTTGATTTATTGATAGCTATTCGCACACACACACACACACACACACACACACACACACACACACACACATAGGTTTCAGGTTTTCAATTAGTACGATTAAGATTTTATGAATTACTTTCTTTAGTGTTTGTGTATTTATATATGTCCCCATCCTTGAAAGTTTGGATTATGGCCTCATCTTCATTCTGTTTTGTTTGTTTTAATTCAGTTTGAATCATTGAAATTCATTTTACATTTAATATGAAATTTGCCATTTTATTCTCTGAAAAGAGGTTACACACCAGTCTGAACCATTCTATGTATACATTAATGATTGAACACCTCACATTCCTATAGTCTGTATAGGGTAGCATTCGTTTTGTTATTTATTTTAGTGTCTTTCCAAGCTGGTTTGTTGATAATTTTCTTCTCCATGACTCAAAGTAAAATAACTAAATGGTCTGTGCACCAATCCAGATCAACGTTCCTGTATAGACTTTGTAGGAGTCCTTTGGTTGACGTTTTTGTGACAGGGCTAAACAAAAAGGTTCTCTTAACACATCAACCCTTAGAGATTTTTGCATGAAATTCGAGCAGGAAACAAATTTCGGGGACTATTTCTGAATACATCAGAATACATCGACTTGAAAGCAATTTTCCATTAGACAAAGCCTTGTGGTGCTAAAAACAATGTTTCCATTGCTTATTTTGCTCGCGCATGAGCAGAGTGTGAAATGTTGGATTTCTTTTATTATTTTACTTAATGGCCCCATATAGTTCGTATTGAGAATACTTTTGAAAATGTCCAATTTGTCCTACTTGTTCACAGGTTCACCTGTCTGTGTGCACTTTAGACCATCCTGCTCTACATCTGTGGTCTAATATCTGGACATAAAATATCTGGACATAAAATTGGATTCCAACCATAGGTTCATTTTATTTGGGGAAAAAAATGGGTCAAGAAAATTCTGTTTTTCCCTCTGCATTTTGTAGTACAAATACAATGGGGTTAATGCGTTAGCATATCACAGCCCTAAACCAGATATCCTGGGAATTTGATAGTTGAAACTGTTGTGGAATCCTCTGTTTGCTTTGCCAACTTTGTGAATGTTAAAAGTGCATGTTTTGTTATGCTCTCATATTATTTTGATTATGATCAATTTGAGTTTTGTCAATGTAAATAGTCAAAGTTATGTTATAGTCACATTATTTTGATTAATATGTTCTTCATTTTAGATGCAGAGGAAAACTTGAGTCTTCAGCGGCTTGTAAAGCTTTTAAATGAGCAAGTTCAGCAGAAGTCAAATGACAAAGAGCAGGTGCCAAAAGAGATGGAAACCCATGTCACCGCTGCAAAACAAGATAACGGACATGCCCAACATGATCTATCAGTCAGGGCCAAGCAAGATATTGATGAAGAAGTCATGCCTTCATTATCTCAGCCTGTTGAATTTCCAATTGCCAATTTGAGCCCTGAAGCAAGCAGTGATGTAGCTATAGAAAATGAGACGAATGATGCAGTGATGGAAATCATCCGATTGGTCAATGCAAATTCAGACAAACTAGAGAAGAGCATGGAGGAATATGCAAAATTGGGATTGTGGGATTTTGCTGGACAATATGTTTTCTACACTACCCACCAGACGTTTCTGAGTTATCGGGCAGTATATCTCTTGGTTATAGATCTCAGCCAGCAAATCACAGCATTTCTAAAAGATGAGTGTTTCATTGATACAGAGGGGTTAAAACGGTGTCAGGTTCAGGGTAAGTAAAGTATGTTTTCCTGGGACTATTGATACTGAGATAGCAGACAGATAATTATGTACCCACAAGTCACAAAGTAAAAAATGACTCCATGCATAAGATATAAAAGGAAAAGAAATATTGCCACATGAGACATTTTATTCTGGCACCAGGTGAAGCAAAAGCAGGAAACAGATCAGTCAAAAGTCAAAAAAGAATTTGAAGCTTTAATGTATTCAGAACGGAATGAGTAAAAAGTCACGTAAGATTTTAACCCTTAATGTATTCAGATAGGGATGCGTCAAATGTCATTAAAGATTTAATAGCCTTAATTTAAATACAGACAAGTCAAAACTCAGGTAAGATCTAAAAGCCTTAATTCAGATGCAGACAAGTTAAAAGGTTGGTAAGTTTTAAAAGCCTTAATGAATTAAGATACAGACTCAGATAAGACAAGTGAAAAGTCAGGTAAGATTTTAAAGCCTTAATGAACTGAGATACAGACAAATGAAAGGAAAAATGTAAAAACCTTCATAATTTAGATACAGATGAGTCAAAAGTCAGGCAAGATTTAAAAACCTTAATGAACTCAGATACAAATTACAGACAAGTGAAAAGTCAAGTAAGATTTAAAAACCTTCATTCAGATAAGACAAGTTAAAAGTCAGGTAAGATTTAAAAGCCTTAATGAATTGAGATACGGACAAGTGAAAAGTCAGGTAAGATTTTAAAGCCATAATGAATTCAGATACAGACGAGTCAAAAGCCATCTAAGAAATAAATGCCTTAATGAATTCAGATATCATCAGCATATGCTCACCTTTAGACTTTAATAGTAGAAAAGCTTCTTTGATTTTATCATGATGTATTTCCCTACCTGCCATGTCCCTACCTACCTTGTCCCGATTTAGCATGTCATCAGGTCCTATACCAGTCATCAAGTACCTATCTTAGATGTTGTTAGTTGAATTAAAGTCGTTTTCGCCCGTTCGGGCATGCACGACTGTTTAGTGCACCGTTTGGTGCTACTTATTTTGTTCGGGGTAACGGAATGGAGACACATCCTCCACGCATTTATTCACGGTTTCGTGATGCTTAATTATCAGCTAGTGATTGGGGGTTTGGTTCATGTAGGAGGATTGAGCTATTCGTAATTAGTCTTTTTGTTCCTTTTGTGCGTGTAAGATTCAGAGTAGGATACAGTGTTAGATGTCATCAGTCTTGTCAATGTCCCTAAGATAATTGAGGATAATTTCTAGACAGTGTTTAGGATTCGGGTTATTTTGTTGAAGGAATTCTGGGTAGGTTGCTGGGGATTTGATTTGCTTTAGCTCTTGTATAATTTTTTTTCTTTGTCCTTTGTATTTGGGGCATATGTTGAAGACATGGTTGAGATCTTTCTTCTCCGGGCAGTGTGGGCATGTTGTTTTCCTTGTGTTTTTCTTAAGGTACTGTCCCATACTGCCAGTTAGGAGGGTTTTTCCTGTTTTTAATCTGTTAACTATTCCCTGGTTGTGCTTGTTGTCAATGGGTGGTACTTTGTTATTTCGTGAGACTATTGGTTGTATAGAGTATAGGATACGTCCTTTTGTACAATTATCCCATTCTGTTTGCCATTTGGCTAAGATTTTTCTGTCTTCTTGCAGTTTTTCTTTTGCTGTTATGTCTGCTAGTTCGTTTCCGAGTAATCCTATGTGGGATGGGACCCACATGAACTCGATGTTGCAGTTTTGTGAAATGAGATTGTTAATTTCTAGTTTAGCTTTTTTCAGGAAATTTTCCCTCCCCTTTGATTGCCCTGTTTCTAAGGATTTTAATACGCTTAGTGAGTCGGTAATTATTATTGCTTTTTGTATCTTATTGTCGACTATTATTTTAAGCGCTTCTAGAATAGCCCAGAATTCAGTAGTATATACGGAACAGAGGTCTGGGAGCCTACTACCAGTTATAATTTGTAGGTCTGGTATTACTACTGCTGCTGATGTTTTGTATGGACTGGTGGCTTTTGATCCGTCCGTATATATCTTGGTGTAATCCTTGTAATTTTCCTCCAGATTCTGTAGGATTTTGGATCTTATTTCATGAGGGTTTATTTCTTTAGACCCGAAGTTTAGGGCTGTAGTGTTGATCTTTGCTTTTTTTGTTGTTCCATGGAGTTTTGTCTGGAAATGTGATAATTTCCGCTTGGAGCTTACCAATTTCCATTTCTTTACATAATATGTGTATGATTTTTCCAGACGGAGGGCGTGGGACTAGTTTTCTGCTAAATGGGATGTTACATTTGTTGATTGTTATTCTTGTTGGATGATTTGCTTGGTGAATAGATAATCGTGCTGCGTATCGTAGGGTTAGTTCTTCTCTCCTAAGCGATAGTGGTGATTCTCCTGTAAGTATTTGCATTTCTTCTATTGATGTTTGTTTTCTGCTGTTTGTGCATATGTTTGTGCCTATCTTAGATGCCATAAAGTACCTATATATCTTGTCATCAAGTACCTATCTAGATTGTCAAGTACCTATCTAGCATGTCATCAAATGCTTATATATAATATCATCAACTACCTATATAGAATGTAATCAATTACCTATCTAGCATGTCACCATGTAACTATTTAGCATGTTAGTACCGAATTAGCTTGTAATGAAATACCTATCTAGCATATCATCAGGTACCTATCTAGCATGTTACCAATTGATTATTTAGCGTATCATCAATTGCGTATCTAAAATGTAATCTACTACCTATATAGAATGTCATCTATTACCTATCGACCATGTCATCAATTACCTATCTAGCATGTCATCAAATATTTATCTAAAATGTCATCAAGTATTTATTAGCATGGCATCAGCTACTTATCTAGAATGTAATCAACTACCTATATAGAATGTAAACAATTACCTATCTAGCATGTCACCAATTAACTTTTAGCTTGTCACCAAGTAATTAATTGGCATGTCATCAATTGCCTATCTAGAATGTCATGAAGTACCAATCTAGCATGTGATCAAGTGCCTATCTTAAAGGTTATGCAGTACCTATCTAGGATATCATCAAATATCTAATTTGCTTGTTATCAGGTACCAATCTTGAATGTCATCAAGTCCATATCTAGAATGTAATCATTTACTTATCTAGCAAGTTGTCAACTACTTATCTAGCATGTGATGCAGTGCATATAAAGATTGTTTACAAGTACCTAATGAACATGTCAAGTACCAGTCTAGCATGTGATCGCTTGTTATCAGGTACCTATCTTGAATGTCATTAAGTACATATCTAGAATGTAATCATTTACTTATCTAGCAAGTTGTCAACTACTTATCTAGCATGTGATGCAGTGCATATCAAGATTGTTTACAAGTACCTAATGAACATGTCAGGTACCAGTCTAGCATGTGATCAAGTACCTATCTAGAATGTCATCAAGTACCTTTTTAAATATCATCAAGTGCCTATACTGCATGTCACCAGGTACCTTAGTTTATCATGTCATCAAGTACCTATCTAGAATGCCAAGTACCTATTTATCATCAGTTATGTTTCTAGAATGTTATCAAGTACTTATCTAGCTTGTCATCAAGTATCTACTTATAATGTCATCAATTATCTAATTAGAATGGCATCAATTACTTATCTAGTTTGTCAACAAGTACCTAATTAGCTTGTCATCAAATACCTTATTAGAATGTCATCATGTACCTACCTAGAATGTCATCAGATACCTAGTGTCAGATTGAGGGCAATCATTCCTCTCCATAAAAGCTTTCTACCTGAACATGTTCCATTCTCATTCTCAAATACAGTTTGTTGGATAGAATCACTTGTGCAAGAGGGTTGTGCACTTTAAAAGTGTACTATTAGCTAAATGGAAATTCTTCACATGGTACTGTGTCCAAGCACACATTATATCACTTCAGGCATTGATACCTCCAACAACTAGCCTCCTATTATGGCTCTCTGATATGATAAACACCAGGAACAGTCAGGTACATAATGACATGCCAGATGGATACTGATGACATTGTCCAAACCACAGGATGGAGATCTGAGCTCACTTTCTCCATATATATATATATATATATATATATATATATATATATATATATATATATATATATATATATATATATATATATATATATATATAATATTTTTAAGTTCACTAGGAACTTTAAGGGCAATAGAGCTGTAATAAACACTTATGTCATTCAGTGAACTTATGTCATGGCATTAGAGTCATCCTGAAAAGCATTTGTCAGTTAATAATTATTGTTTTAACAAGATTTTGATAGAACATTTAGAATATAGATAACTAATCGGAATGTTCAGTCCAGCATGTCGAATATGCTACATTGTCGAATATGTGACATTGTCGAATATGCTACATACAAATGGTTCTCCTTTTTCGACGGATATTGCATACTTCACAAATACTAATGTATATGTGTTTGCAGTTTGTGTAATGCCACTCGTCGGATGTGAAGTCTGGACCCGGCGGACTGCGCGGAGGAACCACCAGCTGGTCAACGGGCAGAAAGACGGACCCAGCAAAGCGTTATGGAGCGCTAAGAGCACGGCAAGACACGTAGGACGCCTTTGTCATCCACTGCATCCAGTCTCCATTCCGGCCGTCTTGACTACGTCATGCCACTGGAGAAAATGGGGTCTGGACGAGAGAGTGAGGCTGACGTAGCGCAACTCACCCTCACTTTAATCCAATTCACGCGTAAATCATTCATGTCGTCATCATCATCATCTGTTCCAAGTCCTGTTGCGATAGGCGAGCTGCAACGCGGCAGGTCTGGATGTACTGGCAGCCGTAGTGGCGGACCTGCACGCAGGCGGCTCAGACCATAGGGTCGTCTTCCATTGACCTGAAGCAGAAATGGATCTCGGCAGCCGTCTGAGCGACTAAGCAGACCTTTTTAGGATAGCGCTGCTTACCTCCGTAGCCTGAGGAAGGGGCTAGAAAAGGTGCCCCCCCCAAAAATCCTGCTTCAACCACCCCGACCAGCTTACCGCGGCTGGAGGGAATCCCATTCTTGCAGTCGAAACACAAAGAAAACCTAAAAGGTTCCACTCACTCTTGGTGCGTAGAACATACGCACTCTACTGGATTGTGCAGAGGCTGACAGACCGGACAGAAGAACTGCCCTGATTGCAAGAGAACTTTCCCGCTACAAAATAGAGATAGCAGCACTGAGTGAAACTCGCTTGGCCGACGAGGGCCAGCTGACTGAAGTTGGAGCTGGATACACCTTGTTCTGGAGTGGACGTGGCACTGATGAACGTCGTGAGGCTGAAGTTGGTTTCGCGGTCAAATCGAGTTTGGTGAATAAGATCTCTACCTTACCAAAGGGGATTAATGACCGATTAATAATACTGAGGCTACAATTACATGGAAAAAGCATGCCACACTCATTAGTGCTTATGCACCAACCATGACAAGCTCGGAGGAGGCCAAGGACAAGTTCTACGACGATCTGGAAGCCCAAATTGCTTCGGTACCAAAGTCAGATAAACTAATCATTCTTGGTGATTTTAACGCCAGAGTTGGCGCGGACCATATTTCGTGGAAGGGATTTATTGGTAGACATGGCATGGGCAACTGCAACAGCAATGGACTTCTGCTCTTGAGGTTGTGTGCAACTTACGATCTTCTGATCACAAACACTGTATTCCGTCTGCATAACCGTAATAAAACAACTTGGATGCACCCACGGTCTAAGCATTGCCATATTATCGACTACATCTTAGTACGTGGGACTGACAGGCAGGATATCCGGGTGACTAAAGCCATTTGTGATGCTGACTGCTGGACAGACCACAGGCTGCTGATTTCCAAGATGAATCTCAAAATTAAACCTCCCAGACGTCCACAGGGAATCAAAGTCCCAGAGCGGCTCAATATCTCCAGGTTGAAATTATCCAACACTGAGCAAGCTCTGCCTGCAGCTATAAAAAGCCAGCTAGAAATCACATACTCTGACACCAACGACGTAGATAAATGCTGGGCGGACTTCAAACATCTGGTGTACTCCAACGCATCTGAAACCCTTGGCATAACTGCGCGAAAGCACCAAGGCTGGTTTGACGAGAACTGTGAAGAAATACAGTCCCTGCTAGAGGAGAAACATAGTCTCCATCGTGCGTACAACATCGACCCTAAGTCCGCTGCAAAGAAAGATGCATTCAGCAGGATCCGCCAATCTGTGCAGAAAAAACTGCGCGAGATGCAGGACACATGGCTGAGCCGAACGGCTGATGATATCCAATCCTTTGCCGACAGACACGACATGAAGAATTTCTATAGCGCTCTTCGTGATGTTTATGGCCCAGTAACAGCAGGCACAGCCCCTCTATTGAGCACAGATGGCAGCACTCTGATAACCGAGAAGGAAAAGATACTGGAACGCTGGGCGGAACACTTTGACGGTGTCCTCAACAGACCCTCTTCCATCAATGATGAAGCTATCAACCGTCTACCACAGGTGGAGATCAACGAGAGACTGGCTGACCCTCCAACAGTGCTGAAAACTCATGAATCCATTGAGCTCCTGTCTAGTAGAAACGCTCCAGGAGCAGACTCCATCCCAGCTGAGCTCTACAAGTCTGGTGGGCCTAAGCTAGTGGAAAGACTAACAGAGATGTTATGTGGGATGTGGAATCAGAAACGCATACCACAGGAATTCAAAGATGCATACATCGTCCATATTTACAAACGCAAAGGCAATCGCCAATCCTGCGACAACTATAGAAGAATCGCTCTACTCTGCATCGCAGGTAAGATCCTCGCCAGGTTACTGCTGAACAGACTCACAGAGCACCTTGATCATGGCCTACTACCAGAAAGTCAGTGTGGCTTTATAAAGGAGAGAGTCACCATCGACATGATCTTTGCTGCCAGGCAGTTGCAAGAAAAGTGTCTTGAGCAAAATGTCAAGCAATACACCACCTTCGTAGACCTGACTAAGGCATTCGACACTTTCAGCAGGGAAGGCCTTTGGAAAATCATGGCCAAATTTGGATATCCAGAGGTCTTCATTGAAATGGTGAGGCATTTTCATGACGGCATGCTTGCCAGAGTTCAGGACCAGGGCAACTACTCCGAACCCTTTGCAGTTACGAATGGTGTGAAACAAGGATGCGTTTTAGCCCGCACTCTCTTCAGCCTCATATTTTCCGCAATGTTGATGGATGCTTTCAAGGACAGTGATGTTGGAGTAGGTCTCTGTTACCGTCTGGATGGGAAGTTATTCAACCTGAGGCAGCTTAAAACCAAATCCAAAGTCCAAATTGCGAACATTCGCGACCTCCTGTTTGCAGATGACTGTGCCCTAAATTCCAACACGGAGGCAGGCATGCAACAGAACATGGACCTGTTTTCCACAGTGTGCACTAACTTCAGACTCACCAGCTCTACCAGCAAGACCGAGGTTCTGCATCAGCCAGCCCCTGGAGAAGATTACAAGGAACCATCTATCACTGTCAATGGCCAAAAGCTCAGAAATGTAGACAGGTTCACATATCTTGGCAGCACTCTCTCACAAGCAGTTCACATCAATGATGAGGTCAATACAAGGATTGCCAAAGCCAGTGTAGCTTTTGGCAGACTCCGCTCTAATGTCTGGGGCAGGAGAGGCATCAGGCTTGCCACCAAACTAAAAGTCTACGCAGCGGTTGTTCTCCCCACCTCCTCTATGCTTGCGAGACCTGGACTGTGTACAGCCGCCATGTTAAGAAACTGAACCACTTCCACATGAGCTCCCTGAAAATTGAAAATTAGATGGCAGAACAAGATACCGAACACAGAGGTGCTGACGCAGTCTGGCATGACAAGCATCCACACCATGCTGTGCAAGGCACAGCTCCGATGGGCTGGTCATGTCGTCCGCATGCCGACAGAACGCCTAACCAAGAACATCTTCTATGGAGAACTACAGCAAGGCAAGAGATCTCATGGCGGTCAAAAAAGGAGGTGCAAGGACACCCTCAAGGCCTCTCTAAAGAACCTAGGCATTGATCTTGACAGCTGGGAGAGTGTCGCTGCTGATCGATATGCTTGGCGCAGTCAAGTTAATGCCGGTGCGGCAGCCTTTGAGCACAAAAGACTGATGGACGCAGCTGAGAAACGTGATCTTCGCAAATCCAGGAACAGAAGTTCTGCAATGCACAGTCAACAACCTGCACATCCATGTCCCCACTGCATCAGACTATTCCGGGCCCGGATCGGACTGATCAGCCATTTCCGGACCCACCCGCAATGAATCGATGACATTGAATGGTCTTCATCGACATCGATGGACAAACATCATGTGTAATGCCACCCTTAATGCTGTGCTTGAAAAAGTAAAACCTGGAAGTTTGAAAATAACTTTTGCTGGTTGCAGAGTTGAAATCATATTTCTTCTCGAATGAATGAATCACAGTTTAACATGCCATGGCTCTCATGGCCTAAGTGGTTAGAACTTCTGCCTCAGATTCAGGAGGGTATGGGTTTCAACCCCAGCTGAGTCGTACCAAAGACTTGTATAAATTGTATTAGCAGAAGGTAGTACTAGGACTAGTTGACCTGGTGTAAGGATAATGTGACAGAGCAGGACATTATGCAACATGTCTGTAGCATGATTCCCCTGTACTAGATATCACTATAAACTGAAACACAAACGATTGAGATATCATTGTGATATAACTGGAAAATTGTTAAATTTACATTGTTAAATCTAGTCACACACACACCCAGAGAGAGAGAGAGAGAGAGAGAGAGACAGAGAGAGACAGAGAGAGACACACACACAAACAAACACTTTAACACTATTCCCTAGTGTGAATACAAGAGAAAGCTTGCCAGTAGCTTATCTTGGATTGGTGGTTATTCCCGTGATGTTCTAGGGATCACCCTCCAACAGTTATACTGGCTGCTATGTATTGCCTCTCTTGTGCTGAATAATGGTGTTAAAACTTACAGCAAAAACAGCAAAAATTAACACTATTCCAACAAATGATATACTCATGTTTTAAATTTTTTATCTGGAGTAAATATCTGACTTCGAAGAAATATTGATGTTGATCACAAACTATATTAAATCACCTTAAAATTCTCATTTATTGCACTGATGTAAATTAAGATGTTTCTTTGATGCACTTTTCTTAGATGAATTGGGATGTTTAACTTTGTGTACTTCATCTGGCATGTATATTATTATTATTATTATTATTATTATTATTATTATTATTATTATTATTATGATAGAAAAACTTAAATAATGTGTACTGTTTCATTTTTAGAGACAATTGACACCTGGATGAGTTTGATACATTGCTGTACACCATCCCCTCAATCTGGCATCCCTGCTGTGTTCCTGGTTGGGACTCATGTGGATAAGATTCCGGAGGTGTGTGTGTGTCTGTGTATTTATCAATCTATCTATCTTTCTGTCTATCTGTCTGTATGTCAGTCCGTCCATCTATTCCTCCATCCATCAAACGACCAAACGAACTACCTACCTATCAATATATCTATCTGTCTATCTATCTATTTTAACATTTAAAATTGATATAGTTGGTATAAATGTAAAAAACAATATTTAGTCATTTCTTTTGAATGTGTGTTTGCATTTTTTATTCAATAAAGGTTAGTGTGAAACAGAAAAAGACGTGTAAAATGAGTCATCATTTATTTACTTTCTGTATAATAGGGATATACTTGGTATATACTGTAGGTGAGTGTATGAATGACATTTAATTATATTGTCATTATTTCATATTTCTGATTAACCTCAGGACAATCAGTGGGAGTGTTGCCATAACAAGGAACCACAGTACACTCACTTAGAATGTGTCAGATGTTCACAGGTGTATATTACAAATTATGGCCTTCTAAAACCTGGAATTAGCTGATTCAGCTCACCTAATCCCTCTAATCATCTGAAATATTTAGATTTTTCTTGCAGATCCTCCCCCGTTCAAGTCTGTGCGATAGGCTTTGCTCTTGTCAGCTCAGAAGTATACTTAAGGGTCTGAGGAGTCTGAGCCCAACTTATATGATGTCATTTGAGGCCCTCCACAAGGAGGTATTATAATGTTTGAGGAGTCTAACATCTCACACTGAAATTGATTGAGTTGTCAGTCACTAGTCACATTCAGGTCAGCATATTGCTTCCTCCCCAAACAGGAGTTTACGGATTGCTCATCTTTTGTACAGATTAGCATGTTGCTTCATCCCAATTTTCATAACAGCATGTTACTTCCACTAGTTAGACAGGTGATGCACTTCACACCTCATATCAATGAAGGCATTTGCTTCCACCCATTAGGGCAATGGTGCACAACACACATGATGGCATGATGTTCTATTCCATTAGGAAGGTAGTGACCACACATCTGATATCCATGATGGCATGTTGTTCGATTCAATTAGGGAGGTACTGACCACACACCTCATATCCATGATGGCATGATGTTCCCTTCCATTAGGAATGTACTGACCACACACCTCATATCCATAATAACATGTTGTTTCCTTTCATTAGGAAGGTAGTGCCCACACATCTGATATCCATGATGGCATGTTGTTTCCTTCCATTAAGGAGGTAGTGACCACACACCTCATATCCACAAGAACATGGTGCTCTTTTCTTCTAGGCAGGTTGTGCACCACACACAAAATCATTACAGTATCTTTTTGTCACTAGTTAGGGAGGTTTATACACTTCACACATCATAGCTATATTGATATGTTGCTTCCTCCCATTAGAGAGATGGTGCACCACACACCTGTTATCCATGATATCATGTTAATCCTTTCTATTTGGAAGATGGCACACTGTACACATATTGATGACAGCGGTTTTTATCTTCTTTTAAGGAGATGGTGCACCACACACATCATATCCATGATAAATGTTTGGTTTCTCCTATTATGGAGGTGCTGTATGCGAAATGCACTGTGTTGCTTTCTCATTTTAAGGAATTTGATGCACATCAAATCACATGTCCAGGGAATGCATTGCTCCCTCCCACAAGGGAGTGGTGCACCACAAATCTCGTGTCTAGAGAAACGTATATTGCTCCCTCTCACCATAGAGGTGGTGCATTACTCACAACAGTTTAATTGTAATATGTCTATCCCCTCTAATAAAAAGGATCAACATCATACACTTCTAAGTGATGAATCAGTTGAGGATGATGTAATCTCTGATTATTACTGTCATAGGGATAGGGTATGGACTGATATCCTCCCACAGCTCTTTATATACAATAGTCTTATTCTTTGCTATTTGCCACATTAAATATATCAGCATCTTTTGTTTAGCATTTGTAATAACTGCATTGTTCTGGAAATAAATTCCTAATGATTAGTCAGTTAGATTTATTTAAATGTGTGAGTCAGATCTACCAAAATTCTAGCATCCAAAGAACTGTTTATTTGTTAATCTGACTGTTTAAATGGTAACTACATAAGATTGAAAAATTATGAAATTAATACAAATAAGTGTTGTCAAATCATTGGGAAAAGTCACATTGTAAAACTTTAAGCATGTGGCTGAATTTAAGTTGGCTAGTTGATAATTATTAAGCTTAGCCTAATGGATAACATAAGTGTTTAGAAATCATTCAGCTGTGAGTATAAATAAATCAGTTGCAAAATCTTTAGATTTGAATAGTCTTGATGTGGCTGAAGAGATAAACATATCTACACAAAGATGAGGAAATTTGCCAAAGCTTGCACAGTCAAATCAAATAAATATTTTTTAAAAAAATAAAAGTAGTGATATATTTTAGTTCAAGGATTTTTTAGTTTTCCCCCTCAATAATTTTAATAAACCAATGTTTTTACCATTAATGTATCGCTATATATGTATATCTTTTGTTTTTCCTTTACATCTATATTTTTATTCTAACCCGTCCTTGCCCTCTTGTCGCAATCTTTTTGTGATTTTCTTTAAAATATTCCTTTCTTTATTTTACCTAATATTTTAACTTTATTTTAGATATTATATTAACATTTTGATGTGACAAGATCAAATCTGATGAGGGCAAGTTTAGTTTTCCAATCAATCTGCCTAGGGAAAGCTGATTTCTATGACTCTTTTAAATCCCTGCATAAAGTATAGACTAAATACCAACCTGAGAAAGACGTTGAAATGAACCAGACTCGAGCAGCATGTGTATTTAATTATGATACTCATTAATAGGAAAGCTACTACATCTACTACGATTGTATTCATCCCTCACTGATACTACGTTTAGCTAATGGGTGCTAAAAGATGTCTGCTGACCTAGATAGTGGTCAGGCAGGGTGATCTCCCATTAGGTATAAGGATTGAAGGCAGAACCATGGTCCCTCAATTTCTACTTCTGCTTGTGCCAAGAAGCATGCTCTCGTCACGAGATGCCTTGCAGTAGCACGAATCTATGTCACAAGTTGAGAATTTAATTCTATGTTAAGAATTCTCCATCAATAATACCAACATGTTCTCTTCACGTGCTGACAAAGTTTTGCCTTTGCAATGTGCTGACTTATTTAGGTACTTGTATGGGGGCCCTAAGTGACTTCACATTAACTTGGACTATAATTATGTTACTAGTATGTATGTGCAAGCCTCCAGCTCTTCACATAAAACCCTCCTAATACAGTAAAATCTGTTATGAGACTGCACCTTCTACCAACAAAATGAGGTCTCTCAAAATAGGTGGTCTCCTGGCAGGTTTATCCAAAAAGACCAGTTTCCAAGGTGCAGGTTTAGAACAATTTCAATGAACAATCCTTTTCTGTATAGGATTGTTTTTTTATCAGAACAATCACTACTAACCAAGTTGTCATTATAACAAATAATTACATATAGGTCATTTGTGTCTGTATCTCTGTCTGTTCTGGTGATACTGTCATTACTAGGAATGATTGGTAATACGTTAAGGCCAGAAAGTAGTCTTAGTGCCGGAATAATTAGTCTGGTTTCCTGCTTTTTATGCTCCCAGCATTGCTCACCCCTATATGTATGTAAGAGAATACAATAAGCATACAAAGCAGGCAACAAGAATGGGAAATAATCTATATATACTTTAGTCGAGCTTACGGCAGAAACTATAAAACATTATTTAAAAAAATCAGATATCAGTAGCCAGGGTATTTAAAAAAATTCAGAATTGTATGATCGGTCGCTTTTATGGATTAAATAAAGGTTGGTGATGTTCATCCATGTGTTTGCGATGCAGTAATTTATAGCAGACTGCAATGTCAAAATGTATATTTTGCGAAGACATCGTAGTCGTTAGCTGTCTTCAGTAGGTTGTCGTCCATAACAGCATTTATATCATAAAATCAATCTTTGCGTTATGATTATGTTCAGAAATGACTGGTGGTCACTCGGTTGCTCATAGGAGTTTTACTGTACAAGTTGGGGCCCACAGTGGCCGAGTGGTCTAAAGCGCTCTCCATTATGGATCACTGCCATCTAACCACTGTCTGTGTGGGTTTGAGTCTAAGATTCAGCTAATGTAGTTATTTGAGAAAGTTTGCCAGTACCTTCTCGTGGGTCGGTGGTTCTTTATGTGGGTTTTCCCAATTTCTTCCTCCACCAATAATACTGGCCGCCATGTATAGCCTATTGTGTGCTGAAAAATGGCGTTAAGCCATACCACAACTGTACAAGTGTAATTCCATTAATAACAGGTAGATATCAGTGAGTTTCTATTCCAAACTACTCAAAGCTTCTGGTACTATCCTCAATAATTTTTCTTGTACTGGCGGTGTGTGGGCCTTTTTCCCTATAGGTAAATGCTTTGAAATTGGATATTTTCACACCAAATTTATATGTACCTACAACAGTGCCTCCACGTTCTGTGTGTAATATATACAATTGTGTACATTTCCATGTTGTGTTCTGGTTCTACAAGTTTAGATAATGCTTTTTATAAATGGCTTACTCTTTCTATTGGCGACACTTCATTGATGTCCATCTGCATAAGCATTCCATTATATTTAAAGAGGACTTAGTCAATTGCACGGGTAGCCTATGCAACTTCACAAGATAGATTTGGGTTACAATATGTATATGCGTTCATGTATTTATATCTAATTATGCCCTTAAAACTCCCTATATATGTATAATTCCATCATTTCTGGTACTTAACAGGTGAGTTTACTTTACCATGGCATCCGTAGTCATGGAACATCATGCTTCATTGATTTTACCTGGACATGCTGTCATTGACCTTGCCTACTGATAGTATAGCAATCGTCTGCTATCACTATGCTCCAGTTAACTATCATTTGGTATAGCTCTGTGCCCTGACTGTGTATAAACAATCCATGTGCAGACCCACAGTTTTATCGTTCTCCTCCATGCAGGTTGTATTGTGCAGTACGTGTATATGACCATTTTACACTCCATTGCTTTTTGACTATCTGTTATCAATATCTGGGTCAACTTTTTAAGATTTCACTTGGCACCAATACTGTGTTCTCAAAACAAGTGCAGGTCTACAGTATTATCCATTTCACGACATTTGTCTTACAGATTAGAACTGCCTGAGTACTGAACAGAGCCCCTCAACAGACTGCGATTGGTACTGTAACCAAAAACTAATATTTACAATTAGCAGATCATTCCTTTGTGCTCCTTGTCTGCAATTTGTTGAAGGACCACTTTAAATTTAAATTTAAGCTAAGATCACAGCCTTTATCCTCTAACAATCCTTTTAATGGACAGATAGAAGAAGTCCACAAACAATCCACCAAGGAGATCATTATCCCTTTCCCACAAGCACAGCATCAATACAGGGATAGTACAGGAAATCATCCAAAGGACCCAAGGTCCACATATAGGACAAAAACCTCTGAGAATCATCCTATCAAAGCTCCACTCAGTGATGCCCACCTCACAGTCCTTGCAAGCCAAAGTGTCTAATGCAGCAAGATGGTTTTAATGTTTGTTCCAGTGTTTACTGGGGTTTTATCCCAAACTTAGTCCTAAAGGCACTCTTCCTCTGATCATGAACCTAAGCACACTCAATCTATATATTCATGTTCCTTGGTTCTCACTGGAAACACCATGACATTAGTATTAATCCCATTGAAGAGGGAGATCATTGTTGACTTCAAGATGCATCCCTTTATTCCCCTATTCAAATAGCTTACAGGCTGTTCCTGCAATGTGTCTGCAACATAGTGTACAAATTCAAGGTACTAATATTGGGGCTCAACATCAGCTGCTAGGTCTTTAATGGTATAATGAATTGAGTAAAGACACATGTCCAGACCATTTCTGCAGTGGCACAATCTTGTGATCTATATCACATCCTCCAGAAACATCACGTGAGTTATATCTAAACGTGTCATGATAACCCTAGTTTTTATCCTTACAAGCCTGGGCTTTGCATCAAGGGAAAACCCAACCTTATCAGATTGTTCACCTAGAAATGGACATCAATACACAGGAAAAAGAGTTCATCTCCCTCAGGATCGGGCATTGGAGATATTAACCATGTTGGCTTCTTTACCTTTGAGGAAAATTATGTCGACATGGAAATACCTTTACCTACCAAGCCTGCTCAGTCCAACAGCAGACCATACCGTTATAGGTCACCTTTTTAAGTGTTCATTGCAAATCATTCTAATGTCCCAGTGGTGGCCAAAAGTTTGTCCACTGGGCCAACCTCTTCTCATCAGCAGGCTATTGAGGCTATGAAGCCAAGGATGCATGCTCTTCTTAGAAATAACATAACATTTAAATGCCTAACAACCTAGATAAGTATTTGTCCCAAAATAATTAGCTAATAAAGACAGTATGGTCTTTTGATCCATAAGTTTTCACTCAGATAGAAACCTGATGGGACGGACCAATAATGGACCTGTTTACAACAATGTGGACTGTCAAACTCCCAACCATTGTATCTTCACTCACACCTTTGAAAGCCTAGGCAGTTGATGCTTTATCAATATAGACTGGAATGGCATTAATGCATAGGCTTACCCTCCAAAACTTCTGTTTCGAAAGTGATACAGAAAGCAATAGACTCAGACTGTTGCCTTATCCTCATTGCACCACTTAGGTGACAGAAGTCATGGATGAATGACCTTATAAATCTTACAAAATGAAAATGTTTTGGAAATTTAGATTTTCTCTAGTCTACTCCAGTAACCATGATGGCAGTTGTTTCCTTCCTACTGAAACCTGCAATATCAGGATTATATTAAACATGCCTTAAGGCCTAAGAAATACACAATTTTCACAACCAGTGATGGAGAAATTCTCTCTAGCAAGTAGTCCATCAACTGTGAAAGCATATGAAGGTAAATGGCACAATTTCACCATACTACATTTAATCATTAGACTGTTGAATTTATTTTCTACAAGGTAATTCCATGTTATATATATATATATATATATATATATATATATATATATATATATATATATACCATTATACTTGTGTATATATATTCTACAAGGTAGTTCCCTAGTACATTTACCAGTAGACTGTTGTATATATTTTCTACAATCTAGTGCCGTGCTATATTTATTATTAGACTGTTGTATTTATATTCTACAATGTAGTGCCATCCTACATTTAATCAGATTGTTGAATTTATTTTCTACAAGGTAATTCCATGCTATATTTACCTTCAGACTTGTATATATATATATATATATATATATATATATATATATATATATATATATATATATATATATATATATATATATATATATATATATATATTCTACAATTTAGTGACATAAAACATTTAACCATTAGACTGTTGTATATATTGTCTCCAAGGCAGTTTTATTACAGTTTTTAATATCTTTGATCAGGGACAATTGCCACCAAAGAAAGTTAAGTTAGAGACACAGACCATGACGTCTGATACAGTAGACTTTACCTTGCCTACCACATCAACACATGCTGATACTGCTACCAATGAACAGCTCAGGCCCTCAACCTTCCATGGGTCTGTGCGCACGTTTCGTAAGCCACGGAAATCAAAAAGGACAGTAGAAAAACCCACAACCAGAAGGGCAGGTAGCTCAGGGGGTTGTATGAATTTTGTGAATAATTATGTGTAGTCAGGGTCATAAGTGGACTTAGCTATTAAAGTTTAATTTTGTTCTTAAAGCATAAATATGCTTTAAAAGTGAAAGAAATACAAATAAAAATGCAAAACGTAAAAATTGCACATGGCATTTATGTTAGGTTAGACTATATGGTCAGTTCATTCTGCTATTCATTTGGTAGACTGAAGATATTATTGTCAACATTTTTAAAAAAAGATCAACAGCTTTAACAATTGTAACTGATATGTCTTGCCTGAAATTGTTATTTGAATTAGGTGAATCTAGCATGTTGTCCAAAACATAAGGATATATTACCAACATGGCAGAAGTAGTACATATTAGTAGTGATATCTGGATCTGAATATATACAATACAGAACACTTATGGCATAAAACTGGACAAGAAGAAGGAGCCAATGAAATGGTAGAACTGTTCAAGACTGATATTGAAGCTATATATGTCGATATACAGGCAACACTCATTAAGATAATTCCAACCCTAGTTGTTTTGTACAAAGAAAGACTTCCAAAATTGGTCTGTTCTACAATACTCCATTACGAAATGTCTTATGTTATTTTTAACTTGTGATATCATTCTAAAGGCCTGAAAATATGTTACGCTGTAACTATTTGTCAACTTTTTGACCAAAATCAGCACCCCACATAACAATTTCATAAGCTTTCAATTACCAGGAATGTAATTGTATTAGGTCTGATCACCAGCTTAAGGGGTACAGACTTCTGAGCTTCCCCTTTTGTAACTTAGTGCCAACCTAAACACTTTTAAACATGGATTAACCCGTTTATATACTTAAGGTGTGTTGTTAAGTATTATCGTACATTTTAATTTACTACCCAGTTTTCAGGTACAAGAACACATCTGATTGAATCAAATGAACAGACATACATTTATACTCTCTAATTAGTCTCGATTAGGTTTATATTGTGGAGTAAGACAAAGGAAAAAAGCAAGGTGAATTCAAATTGATAATAGGGAAACAATTTATCCCTAACTTACCCTCGAGAGGGAAACCATGGGAATTCATATTGTCACTGTATTTTCAATTCACTTCAAACGATATGGAATATAATATGGTTTATTTAGTTTAAGGTAAAATAACATGTTTATTTAGTTTGAGGTAAAATAACAAGATTTATTTAGTTTGAGGTAAAATAATATGTTTATTTAGTTTGAGGTAAAATAACAAGATTTATTTAGTTTGAGGTAAAATAACATGTTTTTTTATAGTTTAATATGTTTGCAAATTGCCCTGTGTTTACAAGACGAGGATTTTAAGACAGTCACACCACCGGTAATTCATGCTGACTAATACAGGTTATTTCCCCTTGTAATTAGAGGCACATATATGTACTTTAAAGGTGGTTGATGTGCATTTCTCATTCTAATGTTCCTATGCAGTATACCGCCAGGATATATCGGTAAAAGTCAGTCATAGATATATTCATCATCAGCAGTATACCGCCAGGATATTTTAGTAAAAGTCAGTCATATATATATATTCATCATGGGCAGAAGTAGGTCACTTTGACCTTTTTTCTTGTCGTAGCAACTAGAAAAAAAGATTTTAGCCCTAGCAACTAGAAAAGAGATTTTAGACTTTCTACTATGTTAATGTATAGATGTGACATTGTTTTAACTTGCTAGAATACAAATAAATTTCAGTTTTCATGTTTTAACTAACTTGTCATCTTAAAACACTATTTTGTTCAGAATTACAGGTTCTGTCAATCAGAGTTTTATATCAAAATTATATTTCACCAATAGTACTGACAACAATGAGATTCTAACATATTCTTTCAGCCATATTTAGATAACCCCATCAAGTTTGTAATATCTGTATTACCTATTTTGTATCTGGTTATGGTACAGTATCCCCTCCACCTTAAGGCTGATAATCACTGGAGTCTCAATCACTGTATTTTATTCTTTCTGTATTCCACAAATAATGTTTCAATGGTATTTACTTACAGCAAGGGATTCATTTGGCAAAGTCAACCCATATTCGAGAATGTACTTTCATTCTCACTTTACTAATCATCATATAATAGTTGATCACTGTCTTAAATCAAGAGATTCTACAGTGAAGAAACAAAAGAATTTTAAAAATAAATCTAAATAGAATTAGATAGCTAAAAATATAAAATTACTTATAGAATAAAGTTGAACTATTGTTTAATGACATTCAATTAAAATTAGAGTATCTATGTGATATTAGTACGATATTTTACTTCTGTTTGTAGAACGTTTTGGAGGTATAATTTTCGCTTTGATGAATTCTAAACTTTCTAGTGTACAAAAGGGATACAGTATTGTATTCACACAGTGATTCCACACTGTTTAAACATTTAAAGGTTCAAGAAGTTAATTTTTAAACATATAAATGGCAGTTCAGATCAATCACTGAATCACACAAGGTCTCACTGTTGGCAAATTATTGTCTGACAATGACGTATAGGAACAAAATGATAATAATATTACATTAAAGACACAAATAGACATTAACTAATGATTTTTGTTGAAATGATGCTTGTAAGATTCTGACTGAGGAATTAAAATTAATTCCTCATGCAACTAGTGGCTTTTATACTGAATAAACACTCCCCCAAACCCCTATTCTTTACATTCAGTTTTTACATAAACGGGGTATTTTGAATATTTGCCTGCGACAAGAGAGCTAAAAGAATCAGTATGTGCCTTATACATGAATAAAGTTCACTAGTACTGAAACAAATTAGCAAACTTTTCATCACCCCTCAACCATCTAGATTTTTATATATTTACTTCTGTAGCAGTTACATGTAAGTCCGTGGTTCATTTGAAGTTATGCATGTGATTTTCTGTGCTAGTCTAACTGTGACAGGCAGTCACCAACAAGTCAACCAGTTTCCAAACCTAACTCAAAGTAAATCTAAACCACATTACAGATTTAGCTTATGTGTGAACTTAAAAATGCTATAATGGTGATAATTAGGCTCATGCCTTCTACCTTAAATATTAGGGAGGTGTCAAAATGTGAAATTATCCAGTAAGACCCAAGACTATTGTGTTGTACAACATTCAAGCATCTGCAGGATTATGAGCAAGATCAGGCCACTGAGCATGGTATTGTGAATGAAGAAGATAAAGAAATATAGTGGATCAAGGATAACTTAGTGCAATAGATAGGTGATAGTTTTATAACAAAGGTATGTACATACAAAAACGGCTAGGGTGAGGAGGAAGTTTATCTGGATGACATCAGTTATAGGATTCCTCCTAAGTTTCTTTCCAGCAGCAGTAGCACTTTAAAAAAGATGAGTTGCTTAGTGTTTATGGTTGTCAATCTTCTAACGAATCCATGATTAATTAATAAATATTGATTTGATCACATGAGGTCTTGCCAAACCAGAGACTGATTATATCTTTATTTTGTTAGACATTGTTGATTCCAAGAACACTTTCCGGATTGATGTTGAAAACTCTCCAGGGGCCAGGTGGGGATGGGTCTGTGGATAGCCTGGTGTTGTTTGTCTCATATGGCAGAGAAATTGGTGATGTGATCAATAAACCAAGTTTCTATATTTGTCAAAGTGCTGGGTAGCCTCTATTTACATATGGGAATGTATCCCTGGGACATAACAAAGAAATTATTAAGACCCTCCCCTCTAACCCCATGCACTTCACGAGCATGATAAGAGAATTTTACACAGGTATTTTTTATATTGACTAAAAGGGTGTATTGCTCTCTCTCTGGATCTTGTACCTATCATTATAAAATTGAAACTAATGACAACCACAAAAAGAATGCACATAATCACACACAAGACAAGGAAAGATAAATGTATTCATGCAATTGATATTGATCATTTATTTATCCCATTTCACTTAATGGGCATGAATAAATATCCTATGTAAACATACAGCTGACTGTGACCCATACATCTATTCTTATTTCGTTAGGACCTGTGGGTCACAGCTTAAAATTTTTATCCACAACATCCATGTG
Source organism: Unio delphinus (assembly GCA_029339505.1). Classification (NCBI taxonomy): domain Eukaryota; kingdom Metazoa; phylum Mollusca; class Bivalvia; order Unionida; family Unionidae; genus Unio; species Unio delphinus. The sequence goes on from JAQISU010000064.1 coordinate 5,091,199, forward strand.
TATACAATGGATGACAACTGAATGGACAACTGATATATGCCCTTAAAATAGTTTGTACACAAAGACTGTCTTCATAGTTGATGTAAGAATGGAAAACATGATTATATGTTTTAGGAACACAGAATTCCAGATCAGATAGATTGGTGTTGTAAACAGTTACAATGGTGTAGGAATACATTTCGTTAAAATCAGTCATATAAAGTGAAACTAATTTATTTGTCATTTAGCTGAAATCATTTGAAATGCTCAATTTTCATGTAATTTTAGTTTCATTTGTTTGATCTGAATCATACTTTTGGCTTGGCTGCTTATGTTGCTGGAATTTTTAATTCTTTTTTACATGTCTCCATTTAGATGAGTTATGGCCCTTTGATGCATGTCATCCTGACTTTATTTTCATTAGAATAACTTTAGTGGGAAGTGTAGAATTTGAATGGTAAGTAATGTGTAGCTTTTCATTCTCCACCACAAAAATTGTAGAGCCATATTGTAGTAATGCATAACTTTATTGGGGAATGTAGAGTTTTAATGGTAAGTAGCGTGAAGCTTTTTATTATCCACTACAAAAACTGTAGGGCCATATTATAGTGATGCATAACTTAATTGAAGAGTGCAGAATTTTAATGGTATGTAATGTGTACCTTTTAATTTTCCACAACAAAACTTGTAAACCATATTATAGTAATGCATAACTTTATCTGTTGTCTGTCTGTGTTCCACACCTTCATTAAAAACAGGGATTCCAAACTTGTTGCTTACACATGTGAGAGGACAAACAAAGTTTAAATCACATAATTGGAATGAGGTGCTAATTCAGACATCTTTGCACTACCATTGTCAGAGAGAAAGTAACACAAATTAGTCCATCCACCTTTATACCCCAAATGTGCCTGTACGGTTTGTGTTAGGTTATTGCAGGCACTGTATTTAGGCATCATTGACATAATAACACATTTCTTGATTCTGATGAAACATTAAATAAGTTTAATGTTCATCATCCAATTTCCTCATCTTATTCAGAGGGATCATGGCTCTTTATTTTCCATCCTTGAAAAAAGTGTTTCTGCATCAAACGTTTACTAATTATTATTGTTTAATTTCAGTTTAGTATGGGCTTCATAATAAATAATGATCAAACGTTAGATTATCAGTATAGATTCACTCAGCTTCTCTACAAAAAGAACGTGAGCCTCATCATGTTTGGGATCTGCATGTGTTGTAACAAGGTGCTTCAGTTCCACACCAATGAGTCAGGTGCTTGTTTCAGTGACAGGTCTTCCAAACTCAAGTCTGTTAAAGGACTGGAATTAAATAAAACACTCTCTCTAGTTGTGTTTACTTACAACTAGGATAAGCTCTCAAACGATTCTCTTTTACTAATATGTATCTTCTGTAATCAACAAATCCTGGCCAGTGAAACCCAAATATACACTATTTTATCTTCACCCATTTTCATACTCGTTCCAATTTGTCCTACCATTAGTACCTTGAGTCCAATTAGGTTAATCTCCATCATTCAGTCAGAAGAACTCTGGCCCCTCATTTGCCATTGTTGTAAATTTTAGTTTCGCTTAAGATCTTTGCCAAGTATTATTATTTGATTTCAGTTTAGTTTGGTTTTTATAATAAGGATTTTTATTTGATTTCAGTTTGGTTTGGGTTTTATAATAAGGATTATTATTTGATTTCAGTTTGGTTTGGGTTTTATAATAATACATGTTGTGTTATTATGTGATTAGTCCTAAATTAAAATTGTGCATATTTGTCATCCAACATAGCTCTCACCAATGTGGCCAGCTTGAAAATCTTATCACCACTAATTTTGACATGAGGTTTTTAGGATAAAAAAAATTGTATAACTTGTAGATGGCCTGAAAGAAAAATGGTACCAGCTTAACTTTCACCATGGACTACCATGATGCCCATTTTAATTCTTACCACTGCTTCTCCTGATAAATAGATGATCATATGAAGATAGAGTTTTCATTGAAATTGGTTTCATGACATGCAAATGATCCTAAGTATATATGGTGCTGATGTGCCATCAATTGCAATGATGACAATAATGGCTGTCAAATCTGACATCAATGATGATCACAATGATGGCTTTCAAATCTGGCATTAATGATGATCGCAATGATGACTGTCTAATCTGACATCAATGATGATAACAGTAATGGCAGTCAAATCTGATATCACTGATGATTGCAATGATGGCTGTCAAATCTGCCATCAATGATGATTGTAATGATTATCAAATCTATCATCAATGATGATTGTAATGATGATTATCAAATCTGGCATCAATGATGGTTGCAAAGATGGCTGTCTAATATTGCATCAATGATGATTGCAATGATGGCTGTCAAATCTATCATCAATGATGATTGTAATGATTGTTAAATCTGGCATCAGTGATGATTGTAATGATTGTTAAATCTGGCATCAATGATGATTGCAATGATGGCTGTCTAATTTTGCATCAATGATGATTGCAATGATGGCTGTCAAATCTGGCATCAGTCATGATCACAAGGATGACTAGTTCAAAACTGGTTTATTTCTGCAATTCCTAGTTTGATGTTCATATCTGCATTTGGATGCAATCAAGCATAAACAAATATGTTTCCTATTTAACTGGTTTTGAAATGATTTATTATTTCTACTGTTCCTAAATTAATTATCACATCATCATGGGCTTTTCATGAAAAGACTTCTGTTTGGTTGATCTTAAATTAAAATGGTGCTGATCTGACATCCAGTATTTAGCAATATTGAAAATCACATTATTGATACTTCTATTAAATATTAAGTCATTTTGACATAGGTTTTCATCAGAAGAGTTTATGTTTTGAGATATCCGGTTGGTCATGAATCAAACTGACTTACTATGATTAGCATGGTCCATATCTTGCAAATATTTGTATCTCTATTCCCAAATGAATTTCATTTCAAGATGTGGCTATCACTGACATATTTTTTATGGTGTCTAGTTGTCACAATGGTAAGGTTGACATGATGGCCTTCTTCTAAACCTTATTACCTCCCCTGAATGAATGATCATTATGATAAGGGTTGCACCAATAGACTACTGATGATGTCTAGTTAATCCTATATTAAAATGGTACCAATTTTGAAATGCATTATGCCTGCCACATCATCTGATTTGAATTTTTTTTAGATGTGTATTGCTGAGGAATATCAGAGATGATTTCAACAGTCAGCAGTTTAAAGAATGAAATTGACTGGAAAGTTATTTTAACCTAGAAGAGCATTATTTTGTTTTGTGATGCATGTACTGGAAAATTGCAACTAAAACAGATTGTGTAAGGGATTATATTAATTATTTTACTTTTGGTTTGTGTTTCAACAATATTTTAAAATATGTGGAGTTTAACTTGGCAGAAACTCATTACTGTTCAGTCACTTTCACATCCATGGACATGTATTATTATGCCTCCATGGTCTTAAACTAGATAATAGAAAAAAGTGAAAATCAACAAGTTTTGAAAACTTCACCAAATAGTGTATTTCCCCTTGGACAAAAAAGGGTCAATTTAACAAGAACTTTAAGTAGTACTACTTAAATCCCAAAGAGTCCAAAACGTTAGATCACCAGTCTGATCGAATAATGTTCTAATCACATTACTGTGGCATTCAAAATAAGATACAACATTAAATGTGTTGATGTGCCTTTGGTAGCCTGTGAAGTGGAGATATGTCAACAGTCTTTGGTGAATCACAGTAATATAATCCATTAGGTTCTTGTCTGAATTCAGTATAATTCATAGATATTGTTTCTGTTGAAGAGCACTTTGAGCAGCAGAGGGGGTGAACAGACCAACTTTTTAGGCGTTAGATAGACTTCCTTCTCGTTAATATTTACTAGAAAGGTCTATTTGACAAACTGAGGCTTCCTAGTAAATATTTAATAGAGGGGTCGATTCATCAAACTAAGGCTTCCTTGTAGGGTCCATTTGGCAAAAAAAGACGCCATGATTGTAGGAATTCACCCCCTCTGCTGCTATGGGTTAACCGAATATTTTATTAAGTCGCGTTCGATGATCTGCTAAATTTATCGTCACGAATCCATGTTGGATTGACTGAGCGCGACTAAAGACATTTTTAAATTTATTATGATCCATATCACCGCTGCACCAAGTTTGCCAAATATTTCTAAGAGTATGTGTATCAACTCCCTTAAACGCACACAATAAATTGCAGTTATCTCTGATCACCTTCGGAATTTGTGTGTATCTTTGAGTGACATATATCACGTCGTTGTTTTTATGTCTGCCTCTGGAAAATATCCTGGCAGGTCTTTTTTGATTATCTAACATCATATCGTCGTATACGACTAAATTGTTAATATCTCCATCAATATCATCAATGCTCGGTGCTTCATTGATATCGGTTATAAACTCGATAATACCCTCGCCGGATTTTTCTACCGCGCTGTCATTAAAATCTTTTAGCTTATTGTAACATCGTTGATCGTCCACACTAGGAGCTATCAAATACAACTTGTCCCATCCATTTCATCCATCTCGTTATTAAATTAAGTAAAAGTTGTGTCTTGCCACTTCCAGATGGTTCGATTATAATCATTTTAATTCGAATTCGGCAACATTGCATGGTGTTTAATAGGTTCCCGTCGTCGGCTAGCTGAATAATCAATTACATTCATGTTATTATATATAAATTATAGATCCATATTGTGTGAAGTGTAAGACGCGTACTGACACAAACGACTTGACGACGATTACAACTAAAAATAACCATAAAGCACTTTCTAGTAAGTGTGTACAATGCGGTACAAAGAAATTTAGATTTGTTTCCCTTGATAAATCAAAGGGATTTTAAAAAACGAGGAGGTGATATTGCAGCCAAGCTAACTAAACTCCCAGGAACACCATGGGCGAAGTATCCAGGAGAGAAACACCTTCCAGGGTATAGTTACTGTGGACCCGGAACCAGACTCGATATCCGACTTGATGATCAAAACCAACCCCGACCGGGTGAATATCAGATAAACGCCATTGATAAGGAGTGTCATGCTCATGATGCTGCTTATAAAAGCAGCAATAGGCAAAACAGACATATCGCAGATGTAAAATTGATTCACGCGTTGAATTATATCACTGATAAATCTTTCAAAGAAAAATTGGCTTCATGGTTAGTAAAATCAGCGATGAAAGGTAAATCGATGTTAGGTGCCGGTAATTAATAACAACATGGAATCTATTTACTATTCTCCAAGCGGATACTGGCGGGGTAAGGCGGCAATTGGTAAACTCGCTAGCGCCGCGAAGGTGAAATATACCACTGCGGCTAATTGGTTATCCAAACAAGCGATATGACAAATTTATCTACCGCCACTTAAACGAGTCAACTTCTCTCATTTTGATGTGACCGTTCCTAATGAAGTTCATCAAGCTGATTTATTATTTTTGCCACATGACGACGGCTATTAATACGCGTAAACCGTAGTTGATGTTGCGAGTCGATACAATCAAGCAGAACCGCTAGCGACGAAATCATCAACTGAAGTGGCTTCTGCGCTTCAAAGGATTTATCGAAGGGGTCCTCTGCGCTGGCCAAATCTATTACAGGTTGATTCTGGCAAGGAATTTCAAGGTGCGGTTCTATCAACGTTGAAGCATCATAATACAGCGTTACGACGAGGACATACTGCACTACATCGCGATCAGGCAATTGTTGAACGATTTAGTCGGACACTTGCTGAGCGGTTATTTGGATATCAATACGCGAAAGAATTTATTCAACATAAACAATCTCGTGAATGGGTCAAGAGGTTACCAGCTGTGATTACCGCGCTAAATAACGAGATTACTCGAACAATCAACATGAAACCTAACAACGCGATTAAAAAGAAGTCTATACCAGTAAAACTGCAAAAAGATTTTTCAAAACAACCAATACTCGGTAATGTCACTGTTATGTATTTATACGAACCAGGAGAGCTTGAAGGTGGTACAAAAAGGGCTACTGATCCTATTTGGAGTGTAACCGCGCATAAAATATCTAGTATAACACGATCTACGGGTAGACCAGCAATCTATAGGTTGGATTTGACCGCTCCTCAGCGTGGGTTTATTCGTGAACAACTGCAAGTGATACCCGAGGACACTCAATTACCGCCGCGTGGTCTTAACTAGCTCCTCTTCGTCTGTTGCATTCAAGACAAGTCAGCATCACATTATCTCTAGTATGACCTATCTTTTCTGTCTACGGTAAATTGTCGAGGATCCGACCAACACCAAAGCATTATACAATTGCAACTTGCGCAGTGATTATTCTGTTGTTGTTTCAGTGTAATTATTAATTCAGCATCAATGTCAAATTCTCTGTTTTTTTTTATCCTGCTGTTTATAACCAGAAAGTTTTTTTCTGATTATATCATCGCGTATATCACTTAATGTAGTGTCATTATCATCTCCTGACTCTGTCAGGACAACTCTTCGAAGTTGATTTATTCTTCGTACTCTGGATACTGCGAGATAAACTAAATTTGACCACTCGATGTGATTATCCACCATCCAAACAATTGTGTCTGTGATAGTTAATCCCTGCGAAGAATGTATCGTCGCTACGTAACCTAGCGTCCATGGGGATTTATTAGCGCGTAATGCATCTTCGACGACGCTGATATCGACCAGTACAATATCATTTAACACTAAATTCTGCTTCTCTGTCAAGCCTGGAATATCAACTTCAATATTCTGGGGATAATCCATGGGTATTTATTAGCGCGTAATGCATCTTCGACTACGCTGATATCGACCAGTACAATATCATTTAACACTAAATTCTGCTTCTCTGTCAAGCCTGGAATATCAACTTCAATATTCTGTTTTCGTGTATCCGAAGGCCTATAACATAACGGTACTGGAAGTGTTGCACATTTTTCTTTATGCAAGTCAAATAACTTCATCTGAAGTGTGTCTCTGACTATTTTTCTACTTGCTATTATCAAATCGTTTGGTCTCCACGCTTCCCAAAAATCGTTCATGGGAGTTTCCGAAATTATTTCACGCGCTATCTCACATTGGATTCTATCAGGTTGTAATCTAATTAGTTTTTTGAACTCTCGTAATTGTTCATCAAGTGCTCTATGATCGGTGTTAATTTCTTCATAATAGTCTACAAAATGTTTTAGCCAATCATGTGGGGATAAACCGACAAATGGTGGTGGTTGGCCATGATCGCCGCACATGACGACTTTTGTGTTCGCGTGCAATAACCAATCAAGAAATCTTTGTAATACATCTAATGACACCGTGCATATCTCATTCCAAATTATGGGGACAGATTTTTCACCCATTTGATCAGGAGTCCATTCATCACCTTTCCATCGAAAGAAACTATGATAAGTACAAGCATTAACCCCTCGTTGTTTCATCTCTCTGGAGAGTCTGTGTGTTGGTGTTAGCACAATCATATTTGATTTCCCACGAAATAATTCAATCGCACGAGTCGTTTTTCCTGACCCGCCACTACCGTTTAAATAAACTGTTTTATATCTACATATTGGATCAGATATCGGCGGTGCATTAGATAGTTCTGAACACTGATTGCTTTTCAAGTATTTATCTTCAATCGTAACATCTGCTGATTTTGAATAATCACACGGTATTTCCCGCTTAATTCTCCATAATCCCCAACTCTCGTCACCAGTAGCTTTGCTACCGCTAGTGAATTCAGCTACTGCGTTGCTGTGTTTCATGTCTATATAAAATTAATCAGTGGCGACTCTAACTGCGGTGTCAGGAAATCTATTTATCATTGAAAAAAAATTGATAGAAGCATAAGCCAGCATAGATGCCCTCAAATGTGTATACTGAAGACTGTGTCCATCATTGTAAGTAACAATTGTACCTAATTTGGTTCCATCGGACAAGAAAGCGTCTTTACGATCGACATATACACCCTTAGATGTTACATCCGCGATTATAAAATCGTATTCGGCGTTATCTATAATCAACCGTGAAGAATATCTTGTATTGTCGTATTTGCCACCCTGAGTGAATTTACCGATTATTCTTCTACCGAGATCTTTTGCGTCTTTGTTTCTGATTTTATATAACAGTTTGGACCAATTCATGATATATTCTTCGTCGAGATCGGGAAACTGTTTTCGTTGTTCACTGATTATACTGTCAGGTTGTGGTGGTAACCAGACTTCAGTCTGTGCTCGATATGATATAATTGTTTCACTGACAATCAGCGATATAAGCATGCTACAATCGGTCATATAACGTAACAGCACTATTGACATCCAATGTTTTTCCGACATATGTCTACCAATCCAGACATAACAACACGGATGACGTCCTTTAGCCAATTCAAATGATACCACACGAGCGAGTCCGGTTAAATCAAAATCAGTTAGTGGTCCATTAATCGCAACACGTACCATCTCATGGGTGGGATGGTTTCCACGAGTTTCTCTTTCTCGCAAAATGAGCTGCAACCGACGGAATTGTAAAGCAATTTGTTAGTAATTGTTCATCGTCGAAACTCTTCACAAAACTACTATCTAGTTTTTTCATCTTGTCATGGAGGGCTTCGGTACGGTATAATTCTCCTTTGGGTCTTACAAAATGATCGAATCCACCCTCAAGGTTTTCAGCGCTGTGAAGTAACCACACTGACACCGGATCGTTTTTACTCAACTGGTAAATAGCGTCGAACAATATTTTCTCAGAGAATTCTGGAGAGAATTCCGTGGGTATATACTTTATTGTTCGTGTTCGCGGGAATATTGTTACCGCAGGTGTCCATGCGTGTTCGTTATGATCAATAATTTTGATTGGAGCTCCTCTCGATTTATATTTCGGTTCGTATAATATCTCGCCTGTTATCGTCGCTACTGATATTGGGAATTTTAGTATTCGTTCCAACGCTGCCACATTTTGAATTGTCGCCCCACGCTGTTTCACTGCTAGTCCCCACTCGGTTATATTTTTGCGTCTTAGATCAGTCAGTTTGTTCCCCCGGGATGCATTTGTGAAGTGTTCTATTATTCGTTCTGCTACACAATTCAGCGATGATAGTTTCATCGGTGCTAGTTTTTCAATACTCTGTTTATCATTTAACGGATATATCCCATAAACAACTGCTGTTACAGGATAAGATCTTTCGTAGTACGGTCTGTCAATTCCAGTCAGAATTCCTGGTTTTGAATCTTGACTCACAACGACGGTTGTTTTATCCTTCAAGATGGGTTCAAATTTATCCCTGATAATCCAATCTCCAGTGTCTGAACGAATAATGAATTTTATTCTAAAAAAAGTACTTTTTCCGTGTAAGATGTGAGATTATCACTGCTGCGCGTTCGTCGTTCATGGTAGCATCAACACTACCATGAATTCGAAATGTTGACGAACAGTGAGATGCTCCATCACGCTTGAATTCATTAAAACAATCGCTGATTTTACTTATCATGGTTTTATAACTTATTAGACTCTTTGGTTTATCAGAGACTCTATCGAGATTGAATTTAGTATTTTTCCAGGGCTTAATTTTCGATAATCTCTCGAACTCCTTCATGTTATAATTCAAACAAGTATTTAAATAGAGAATTTATCATATAATGAATCATTGCAAATGGCTTATGATTGGATCAGTAACCCCCTGTAACACATCATGCAGAACGGAATTCTGTGGGTATCATATGCAAAGTGTCTGTGGTGGGAGGGGAGTTATGGCCCGTTACCCTGCTATCAATGTGGGGTAGGGGTAAGAGGAATATCACAATTATGTCTCGGTTGTGGTGGTAAGAGTTACAGAGAGTTGAAGCGTTATTATAATAAGAAAATCAAAAACTCCATTAATGACTGTAACCCTGACAGCGTCCTTGACTCCGTCAAGGACAAAATCATTAGAACCCCTCAAGATTACATCAAGAGATTTCCAAATGTAATAATTCAACCAAACAATGAATTATACAAACAATAATATAGTATATAAATGAACCAAGAATTTCAACCACATCCCGAGATTCCAAACTATGAAGCTTCCCCTGATGGTAATATCAGACACTGCAGATCAAAGAACCCAGTTGGTACCGTAAATAATATGGGGTATTTGATGTTTACTGTTGGGAAGAAGAAATATCTTAATCATCCTTTTGTATACGAATGTCATTATGGATTGATCAAGGATGGTTTTGCTATTGATCACTTAAATAATATTAAGACTGATAATTCCTTGAATAACCTTCAAGCTGTTACACCAAGTGAGAATTCCAAACGAGGAAGAACTGGTACTTGTAAAACAGTTACAAGGAGACCCGTAAAATCATTTAATACAGCGACTAATGAAGAAATTGTATTTCCATCAATGAATGAAGCCGGAAAATATTTTGATATTTGTACACTCTCAGTATGAAGAGTAGCAGAACGAATACAAAATTCCGCTTTTTCAAATCGTTTTAAGAACAGCATTAAGTTTACATACACTTGAATTCCATTTTGTATCATTCGTTATAACACTAACGGAAATAACTCGTCGGGCTTATTGCCCTATGAAAGAGTTATCTCCGTTAGATTGTGTCACCGATTTTGATGGGATATCTTTTGATTGGTTTACAAAAAATAAATAAATTTACTATTTTTTTGGACTGATTTTAGTCGATTTTTTTTTATTGATTTTGGTCGGTTTTTGACTGATTTTGGTCGATTTTTGACTGATTTTCAGTGGTTTCAGTCGGGTAAAGTAGTCGATTTTGCATGGGATTTCTCGTAGACTTTTTCATGAAAATCATTTTTTGCGATATTTTTTTCATTTTATCGTTGAAAATTAGCCAAAATCAGACAAAAAAACAACAAAAACAGTCAAAAATCAGTCAAAAAACATCAAAATATCGCTGTGGTCTCAGTCGGGTAAAGTAGTCGATTTTGCATGGAATTTCTCGTAGACGTTTTCACGAAAAATGACTTTAGTATGTCTGATTATATTTTGGCATTATAGTATAAACGGAGATAACTCGTCAATGTATATCGGCCTATGAAATAGTTATCTCCGTTAGACTGTGTCGCCGATTTTGATGGGATATCTTTTGATTGGCTGTTATAATTATCACGCTTCTCAACGGAGATAATCAATTATCGGCTTTTATAGGAAAACGAATCAAAAGGAACTATTTACAAACAGTTGTATTCTTTTTTTTTTTAGTGTTTTCAAACGTTCAGTCTTGCTTGAATACTGTTAATAATCATTATTAAGCACACAGCGGATATAGCGATCACACACTTTTGTGTTCAACTTTCATCTATAACCAGCTTATATACTATTTCGTCTGTGTTATTATTGGGATTTAACGTCGAAGCCCATATGTGACCAATTCATATAACTTACACACTATTCCACGGTGTGTGGGTACTTTTTGTATCCATACAACCTGGGAATTTTGTTTATCCCAATCACGATTACTGTTTATTTTTGAAAAAATATATCAATGTTTTTTTTTGTATTAGACATATATTATATAATTATAATGAACTCTGAAGATATTAATGAAATTATAAATGAAATATCTAATCTAAAATCCCTAAAAATACAATTGTCAGATGGTTTAGATTGTGATAAAATCCTCTCTGATTATCAGGATATTTGTTTCGCTTCTATGCATAATAAATACGTATTACCAAAGAAATATTCTTTGATAAAAAAGATCCAGAATTCTCTCCGTGATACCCTTACACAATGTCACGATATTAATGTGTTTGTCCCGTTATTTACCATCGTAGAAAGAGTTAGAAGAGAACTAGGCCAACAATATGAGATCAAAAAGCAGGTTAATGAAAAAATTAGAAATATACGGGCATTAATAAATGAACAAAAACCGCTAGATAACGACCATGCATGAATTTCTTTGTTGTCCTCACCCCTAGTTGTATTACATGTATAACGCGTAATAAAATTCTCGTTATAAATACACCACTGCAGATGTTGCATTCCGCTATATGCTTGTAACTGCAAAGTAAAATTTGTACTATAAATAACCATGGACTGCAATACAATGGAAAGGTATGTGCGCACAACTGTATAATTAATACCGGCTTGATTAAACAACACGGGAGTAAATTACCATGGTTTAAAACCTTTTAGGGAGTGTTTTTAATATGTTATTTTTCATTCATGCTTGCCTATCTGAGTCTGGTTAAACGTGAAAATCATTTGATGATGACAAAATGACTACATGAAATCTCTTCGGGATTCAAATTGGAAATTGCTTTACTGTTTCAATAATGGTAAACGAAGCATTCCGCTATAAGCTTGTAACTGCAAGATAAAATTTGTACTATAAATAACCATGGACTGCAATACAATGGAAAGGCATGTACGCACAACTTTATAATCAATACCGGCTTGATTAAACAACACGGGAGTAAATTGACACGATGAAAAACATTTTAGCGAGTAGTTTTGTTTTGGTTATTTTTCATTGACACTTGTCGGGTTAAAAAGTCAATTCTTTTTAAATGAATCAATTAGACTCTTTCCATTTGAAATCCTTTGAATTTTCATGTATGATGACAAAATCACTATATGAAAATCTCTTTGAGATTCAAATTGGAAGATTGTTTACGATTTCAATAATGGTAAATGAAGCATTAACCACTCGATTAGCGAGAGAGAGACTGGTGGCTATCAAAAAAATATATACCCGTCCGTGATTCTGTCAGGGGTAAATTACAAAATCGGCAGAGTCTTCAGACTGACCTTTCCGTGGGATCTGAACAGTTATTTCAACCGATTACTATATCAACATAGGAAGCAGCAAAAGAGGTAGTATCAGCTACTGAGCGAGCTATATGGGGGGATGTTCCCAAGAGAAGAAAAGTGTCTTATTAATGAACTTGAAAAAATAGCAACGGGAACTGAAAAAAACATCAGCGTTGTTAACAAAACCACCTCCTGGTCCGAAAAAAACGAATGTTTCTCTGTTGGATAAATTTACCGATGAGGCTAAAAAAACAAAATTTTAAATTATTAAAATCAAGGGATTATGAAGCTTTTGGCAATTTTGTTGCTAACAGTTATAATTCAAGAAAAGAGTTTTTAGCGGATGAGTACAAGAATGATAAAATATCAAGTAATGATTGGTTTGATAATTTGTATAAAATAAATAAAGGGATTGGTCGTTTGAATAAGGAAGAGTTGGGGTATAAGGAATTTAAAAAGGAAATCAGTAATTACAAAAAAGAATTAATAGAAGAGCAACAACGAGAAATAGAAGAACGACAAGAGCGAAAACGTCAAACACCAACACGGAGACAAACACTAAGACGAAAAAAACAATTAGAATCTCAGCAACAACTACAACCCCAAGCTTCGCTTGGATTATCGAATATATCATGTGATCGAGATGAAGGTGATGTTGAAAGTTTTTTTAGTGATTTACAAAGTCGAGAAACACAGGGTGCAACCGGGGAGGAATTTTCTGGGGGTGGAATTTCAGGGGAAATTCGAAGATTTTCAGGTCTAATTAGTTGTCCTTGTAATGTCCTTGGTGATATAGCACGATTAGAGGTTCTCATCGGAGGGAAACGAGCCGGAAATAACTCACCGGAAATAATTAATGCAGCAGCTGATATCTGCATGCGGTTATTTCAAGGTGGTGTCATGAACATTGCAACATATCGAGATTTCATTGATGAGTTAGTGGAAATCATACGGATCACCATAGTGATTAATCACCATGATTGAAAATCCTTTGAATTGGAAATCATTTCCACATTAGATAAATACCATTTAAATAAGATGATCATACACTACAACCATGATAAACCAATCAGCGTCTATGTAGTAAACTCAAGATTTCCAGTTTATAGAACATGCTATGGTGATGGTCTCGGTAATACAATTGCAGGGTTATTTGCAAGAATGGCTCCAAAAGTAGCACCGCTAGCAAAACAGTTATCGATGAAAGCCATTGATGTTATTCGTGATAAGGGTATTAGCGCTGTTGGAGATGCTGCCAGAAAAGCATTTATGGCCGCTCGGGATAAACTAACAGCGCTAGTTCGACGGCGAAAGAAACCGGGACTACAGCGGAAATGTCCGCGAGTGTTAGTAAAATAATAAATAACGCAGTAGATCAAAAACTAGCGTCGCTGAAACTCCGTCATACACCAGCGACCAAAGCAACATCGCAAATATGATAGCGGGAAGTGGCTTTAAAAAACCACGACGATGTAAATCCTACCTATTTTACGATTTAGATCAATACATATATAATAAAATGTTCCAACGGTCACCTGATCCAGCGTTTGATATGAATGCCCCAGTTCGCAAGGATGATTCTGTACGCGATTATCAATTTCATGCCTATCATGCAATAGAATCAAATAGTCGATCAAGAATTGAACTTCAAGTTCATGATACAAGAAAATACTTTTTGCCTTGTGAAGCGTTTATCGAAGTAGAAGGAGAACTTGTAACAGCTGCTGATACTCCTGCTGTACCAGCACACTATCCAGCTGATACTCAAGTCGGGTTTGTCAATAATGGTATCATGGCGCTATTCGAGAGTGCAAGATATCTCATCGATGGAAAAGAGATCGAGTCGATAGAACGTGATGTTGATGTGGCCACAACAATAATAGGGCTAGTAAGATATTCCGATGATTATACAATATCGGCGTACCCTTCTATGATGTTATCAAAGGATAATAAAAATACCGCTGGAGGAAATCAATTTATTGTAAGACAACCAAAGAATAATGCTGGTAATGCTGCTATTGATGTTGAGAATATGATTATAAACAACGGTCCCAATTTCAATCTAGGAGCTGCGACACGTATGTCAACGTTGCAAGGAGCGCGTAGATCATTTTCATGCGCGATTCCACTACATCATATATTTGGATTCTGCAGAAATGTTCGAAAAGTTATCTATGGAGCAAAGCACACAGTAGCACTCGTGCGAAAGGGTGATGACAATGACGCAATTTGAAGGATTCCAGCAGATGTTGCAAATCCAGATGCTGATCTCGGTAAAGACAATTTAACAAAACTATCACTGTGGATGCCAGTGTTGACTCCATCGATCACCGCAGAAGAAAAATTACTTTCATTTATGGACCAAGGAGGAAAATCATTACTAAGTTGGCTAACGGTAAGTACAGATGTTAAACAATCAAATATTAATGGGTTATTTACGTGGAACCTAGCATCAAAACAAGGTGTTTCTGCACCACGTCATATATTTATTGCGTTACAGGATAACGCACGAGTTGGTAATCAACGCTTCAGCCATATGATATTTGATCAATTAGGTATTAGAGATATCTCACTGAGAATAAACGGCCAGCAGGAACCATCCGATGATATACAACTTAATTACGGTCAAAACCATATTGCCCGCGTGTATCATCTTTTATTATCATTTATGGCACGCGATCAAAATGTCGATACTGGTCTGCAAATATCACAATATGACTTTAGGAATTTTTATCCAATCTATTATTTTTCGTTGGAACATCTTGATTTAACAAGACAATCCGTCGTTGATATACATTTTAGAGCTAATGTGCTTCGTGGTGCTATTGCCGATTATTGAGCGGTTGCTGTTATTCTCAGCGATAAATCAATGCTACTCGAAGGTGTTGGCGGAAGAATGAGAGTGATAGATGCACCAGTGGAAAATCTGTGATTGCCAAACATATAACAATTAGATCAATCTGTTATTGTTTAATGTCATATAGTGTTATTAGTGTTACGTTAACTCCCGGTCAACTTAAGAAATTGCAATCAGAATCAACTAAAAAATGCGGAACCACAATAACACTGAAACCGAATCAGATGACTGGCGGGGCGAATAAATTATCGCTGACGACTCGTCAAGTAAAACTCTTCAATGACGCGCTCAAAAATAAAAAATGCATTCAGGTTACTCTCTCTGCATCTGTGATAAAAAATATGATTAAAATCGGCGGTATATTCCCGCTGTTAGCTGCGATTCCAGCGTTGATTGCCGCGGCTGCCCCAGCGGTGACTAAAGCGGCGGCGTTAGGAGCCGTTGGTACCGCGGCAGGAATGGCACTAAAGAAAGCAACTGGGAAGGGATATAAAGAAAGAAGGGAAAGGGTCTTAGACTGCCAGGAACCCCGTATTCATTGTACAGCAGAAAAGGTCTAAGACTACCAGGAACGGTTTATTAATTCAGAAATCTTCGATTTCCAAACCGATGGTTGTGAAATCTTTGATTGAGGAACCTATGGTTCCCATGTCCAATTTTGATCTACTCGATGCTGCTAAAAAAACTTGCGATTAAAAACTTCAGAGGTGTCTTTATGAAAGATCAATTGCCCACACAACCAAACAGCGTTGAAACCGGTATTATTAATCTTGATAACAGCACCTGACCCGAAACTCACTGGGTTGCATACGCGATTGATCCACGTGCAATTGTTTATTTCGATTCATATGGATTAGCGCCGCCGAAGAAATTTAACCGCTATATAAACCGCTTAAACACCTTTCCAATGAAGACTTGGTATTCTACGCTACCAACACAACAACTAAATGATCCACCAATATGCGGCAACGAAGTATTAAATGTCCTTGATGCTATTTCAACATCTGGAAAACCACCACATGTTGTCGTAAATGAATACACCAGCAATCACTTTTTAGAGAGAGAGAGTTTTATAATAACATGATTGATATTTGGAGAAGACCTCTATTACCGTCGAAGAAACCAGATGGCGTTACGACCGGTGATATAAAAAAATAATCGAAGATGAAATCGCTGCGACGTTGAACTTAGCAAGTGTTGACCCCGGGGAAATAGTTGTATTTCAAGATCGTCAGGGTAAATTGAAATCTGGTAATGTTTCCCTGGATGATATTTTAATTAAACAACGAGACGCAACCGAAGGCACTATCGCGTTATTTTTCGATCAGGGTAAACTCAAACCAGGTGTACTTGTTTCAACTATTGTTGATATAATCAACAAAATTGACAAGCCGTTACTAGATTTCCCTGGTAATCCTCCAGTGACCATACCGAAGCTCACAACGATAAAAGATTCTATGTTGGAACTAGCAACACTTCAAAGCAAATATGCAGATCACGTTGAAAAATTTACATCATTTCGTAAAAATATCATTGAGAAATTTTTTGCAACTACGCTGGATAAAATTGATATAAAACTTCCTGATATTAAAAAATCCATCGATGAGATGAAAAACACCATCGAGGCAATCAGGAAAGATGCAACGAGGTTGATAACAATCCTTGAAAAAACAAAAATCCCTGATGCAAAAATCAGCAACGTAGTATACACAATCCAACACGGATCATTTGCGTGGACACCCACAAACAACAAATTAGATATCACTGCAACCGTCAAAGGTATTTATCGATTAACACTAGTGACACCACCTCAATTTAATATTTCATCGTCGAGTTTATCTGGGGTTAACAATATGATATCAACGATCATCGACAAGGATACAACTGAACAGTTCACGATAGCATCCACTGATAAAAATTTGGTTAGAATTTCGGTATCATGGTATGTGGAATTCGTAGCAGATTTGAGTAAACAATTAAGCTGAAAATTGCAAAGCAATTTCACTAGCCGTTTCAATTGAAATCGTAAACTGATTTAGAAATAAAATGTCGTCATCAACGGTACCTTCGGTATCTCAGTATCGCTATGATCAGGTCAGAGATTTTCAAACTAGACTCAAAACCCTCGCCGAGGAGTATCAAATAAAAATAAAAAAATACCGACGAAGAATCACCGCAATTGATGTTACCGTGTACTCGGTGAGTGGTATAATCGCCGGAGCTGGTATAATACTATCTTCGGTGACAATGATTGCCCCGATACTTGTTCCAATTTGTATATCCGCGGCGACAACAATTGCGGGAATAATTTTGATAATAACCAAAAAAATATCATCATGTAGCCAGTGTAAACTGCAAGATTACATAATTAAATTCCATGTTGTATCAACCGCGTACTCGCAATTATCCTCGTTGATATCGTCATCGCTCGATGATACATTAATATCCGATAGCAAGCTCTCAGCGATGGTAAGTATTTATGATTCCGCGATATCAAAATTACAGCGACAACATAAATATAATAACAATGACAACACCGCAGGAATTACTTCAACAAATAGTGGAGAACACAAACCCGAAAACCTGCATGATCTCAATAACCTCAACGATATCAGATAGTGAGTTCTCAGTGATGGTAAGTATTTATGATTCCGCGATGTCAAAATTAGAAATACAACATAAGTATAATAACGATGACAACACAGCAGGAACTACTTCAACGAATAGCGGAGAACACAGCCCGGATAGTGGAGAACACAAACCCAAAAACCAGCATGATCTCAATAACATCAACGAATCCTGAATTCAGTGTAAATTTCCCTATCCCAGTCCCCGTGAAGGAAATCGCGTTAGCAAAATTACGAGTGTATCTCCGTTGGCCTAATATTAGGTCGGTAGCATTTGGCGGTCAACAACCAAATGATTCCTTGGTATTTGCGAATAAGAATAAACCCGATGGAACTCCAGACTGGAACGTTTTTACGATACCATCTGGGTCATACGAAATCGAACAAATCAATGCTGAATTCCAGCGTAGAATAAAATCAATTACTGGAGCAGAATCGAAAATCGCTATAACGGTCCACGAGCCGACGCTATCATCCGTGATCGAGATAAACTCACATAACTGTGTCGTAGATATCTATCAGAATTCAATAAGAACTATACTGGGGTGGCCTGAAATCCCACCTCGACAAGTTAACATACCACCTGAACCACAAAAATCTGATTATGTCACTGACATGATAAAATCTGATAATCCAATACAAAGCTATAGAGATTACGATAAACTGTATTTTTTCATTAGAGTAATAGAAGAGAGCGACCAAAGATATTACTTAATTGATCAGAATAAAATCACTGAAAATTTCACATCGCTCAATTTCGATATTTCGATATTGTTAATATCTTAAATCCGGTACTCTCACCCGAGATGAATTTATCAGCGTCATACAAACATGTAACAAAATCATCAATGATATGGAAATATTTCATTTGCAAATTATTCAAGAGGTATTAGGTGAAGATGATTCTAAAACGAGAACTTTGTTTGCGTTAGAAAATAATATACCCGTAAAAGATATTCTCACATTCAAACTACACGGATATAATATCTCAGAACTACAAAAATCTCTCAATGATGCCATTGATGAAGGTTTCCAAAAAATCCATGACGCATGGAAAAAAACAGCACCACAACCACAAACAACAATCCTCAAACATAATAATGACCCAGACGGAGGCGGCAGGCATATCGCCCCTCAAAATGTGCATATAACTTCAGTGATAGCATTGAATTTAGTATGTGATGTTATCGAAGGTAGCTATCAAATAAATCTCGAGCGATCAAATCAAGCTCAGCAGGGATATATTTTATATTCATTTGCACCAACAGCTCCTCCAGGATTTTTAATAATCGAGGATCCAACTAATCCAGTCTATATGCGATGTCATAATAATTCACTAACGAGAATTAATTTCAGACTCACTGACCATTCTAATAATCTAATTGATTTACAAGGTGAGGTTCTACAAATTAGTCTGTTTGTGAAATCGTAATGACTTTCATCGTATTGATTTTCATAGTAAAAACAATTGTTAACCATAGCAGCAGAAGCGGTGAATTCCATCAATCATGGCGTCTTTTTTTTGCCAAATGGACCCTACAAAAAAGCCTTAGTTTGATGAATCGACCCCTCTATTAAATATTTACTAGGAAGCCTCAATTTGTCAAATAGACCTTTCTAGTAAATATTAACGAGAAGGAAGTCTATCAAACGCCTAAAAAGTTGGTCTGTTCACCCCCTCTACTGCTCTTTGTATTTCTATTAAATTGCATAAATTAAAATCTGAACATAACAATACAAATGATTTCTGCTTCAGATATTTTAACAGGAATGAGTAATTGCTTAAAAGAACAAGATTATACACCCTTCTAGCTGATTTAGCTAACAATTAACATATTCTAAAATTACTATGTCTATTTAGTAGAATTTTCAATTCAAGAAGATCCTGGGTTGTTTACCAAAAAAAATCTGTTACTAAATTTATAATAAAGAATGCAGACAACATCAGGTACAACAAGTCATTCTTTGAGGGAATTCCAGTGTCCCAGCCTTATACTATAATAAATATGTGTTGATTAATAATAATCTTAATACTTAATCAAGAATCATAGGAACATATTAGATATGTATTATTTGTTTGCCAAAACCAATCCCTAGCAAGGTACAACATTAACTTTATTTTGGAATGGTGAAGTCCTAAATACAATTATACATAATATATAATCATGGAGTGAAAAAACTAACAACAATACACTGGAAATGTACATAACAATATGGCTTTGTACCCATTCATTTGTATTTTCTTTCAGCAACATAGATTAACCACAATATCGAGCGTGGAGCCAACTTTAGTGGAAGCTGATCATAATGATCACATTGACATCCAGTATTTTAATTTTGACATCCAGTCTTTTAATTATGTAGAGAACATCTTGGTGGAAGCTTATTACAGTATAGTCACTTTTTCACACAAATGATTTATATATTTCGGTACGGTCATCTACATGTATGTCTGTTCGCAACCTATATAAGCTTCAAAAGTGTTTTCCTTGTTATTTATATTAGTATCATTTTGTCTCATCCTCTTTGGCTTTGCGATATACTTCTGTGTTATGCTTGACATAATGACCAATATCAACTTGATGCTTGATGCATATTGCCATCTTTTCTCACATTTTATTGATAAATATTGGTGTTTATCTCCCCTGTTGATACAAATATATGTTCTTAGTTGGGTCTTGAGATTTAGTAAACTAATTGCACAATAAATAATTATTTTTGGCAGGTGCCCATCCTGTCTCCACTGACAGGCAATCAAAGAAACTAAGCATTTTGAAGAAGAGGAAAGTTGATGCAGAAACAGAAAAGGTATAGTTTCAAGATCATGAGTAAATGTTGTTGACATTTAAGAAGATGAGAAAATGAATCAGATCCAAAGTTGATGGTATGGATTATTGTCAGACTGAAACTTTTGAAAACTTGGTTGCTGTCATCACAAATGATTATGAATCTGTGCATTTATTTAATTACAATTAAAATATACCAGTATGAGTGTTGATATTTAATGACTTGTTCTTTTTTAAAAAATGACTTGGTGTTATTTTTAGTTCTTAAACAACATCTGGTCATTTTGCAACTTTGCTACTCATGAAATAATGCCAGGCTGTTTTGCATCTGTGTTATTCTGTTCTTGCTGTACCAGTCCTGATGTTAGCTGCTTTCAATCACATTATATTTATTAATAATGTGAGCACATTTTAATATGTAGCTTATATTAATATTATCTTTAATGATAAGTATAAGAAAAGTAAAAAAATAATGTTAGTTTATTGTAACTTATCAAATGGCAAATTGATTATAACCTTTTTCTCCATAAATGTATCTATCTATTGAGTTATTTATTTATTTATTCCTGACTTGATTCCATAGTTCTTTTCTGCATAGTTACAGAAGGATATTTTTAGCAAATAATACCACCACAGATTCCAAATATGAGTCAAATCAGAATTATTAGAAATTAATAGAAGATTACCTGTTTGGTTGTTAAATTACCATGGGCTGCTACAAGACTGAATGGTCCTGAAATGGAACTGAGACCCTACATTGATGTTCTATATGAAATACCAGTATAATTCTGACAGATGATTTCACTGATGGTTAAATCAGGACCAGATATGATTACATTGATGGTTAAATCAGGACCAGATATGATTGCATTGATGGTTAAATCAGGACCAGATATGATTACATTGATGGTTAAATCAGGATCAGATATGATTACATTGATGGTTAAATCAGGACCAGATATGATTGCATTGATGGTTAAATCAGGACCAGATATGATTACATTGATGGTTAAATCAGGACCAGATATGATTACATTGATGGTTAAATCAGGATCAGATATGATTACATTGATGGTTAAATCAGGATCAGATATGATTACATTGATGGTTAAATCAGGATCAGATATGATTACATTGATGGTTAAATCAGGATCAGATATGATTACATTGATGGTTAAATCAGGATCAGATATGATTACATTGATGGTTAAATCAGGATCAGATATGATTACATTGATGGTTAAATCAGGACCAGATATGATTACATTGATGGTTAAATCAGGACCAGATATGATTACATTGATGGTTAAATCAGGATCAGATATGATTACATTGATGGTTAAATCAGGATCAGATATGATTACATTGATGGTTAAATCAGGATCAGATATGATTACATTGATGGTTAAATCAGGATCAGATATGATTACATTGATGGTTAAATCAGGATCAGATATAATTACATTGATTGTTAAATCAGGACAAGATATGATCATTGATGGTTAAATCAGGATCAGATATGATTACATTGATGGTTAAATCAGGATCAGATATAATTACATTGATTGTTAAATCAGGACAAGATATGATCATTGATGGTTAAATCAGGACCAGATATGATTACATTGATGGTTAAATCAGGACCAGATATGATTACATTGATGGTTAAATCAGGATCAGATATGATAACATTGATGGTTAAATCAGGACTAGATATGATTACATTGATGGGTAAATCAGGACCAGATATAATTACATTGATGGTTAAATCAGGACTAGATATGATTACATTGATGGTTAAATCTGGACCAGATAGGATTACATTGATGGTTAAATCAGGATCAGATATAATTACATTGATTGTTAAATCAGGACAAGATATGATTATATTGATAGTTAAATCGGGACCAGATATGATTACATTGATGGGTAAATCAGGATCAGATATGATTACATTGATGGGTAAATCAGGACCAGATATGATTACATTGATGGTTCAATCAGGATCAGATATGATTACATTGATGGTTAAATCAGGATCAGATATGATTACATTGATGGTTAAATCAGGATCAGATATGATTACATCGATGGTTAAATCAGGATCAGATATGATTACATTGATGGTTTAGTATTAGTGTTTCATCTTGAAGTAATCCTTGGTTGCTACTCTCTTATATAGCTTAAGACATAGCTATCTTTAAGAAAAAATGCATGTACTACAAACAGGTCCAAACATTTCAGGTTTCTGCTGATTCTAGAAAATTATTCTGTTTTGAACCATAGTATTTAAAACTAAATGTGAATACAACAAAAGTTAGTTATGTACAACTAAAGGAATCATAAAGAATAGATATTATAATATTGAAGTACAGCACATGTATATTTCTATTTTGGAGAACTCGCATTATTTCTTTATCAAATACATTACCAGATTGCATTATCTCTCATTTAGAAACCTAAATTATCCCCAGTCAAGTCTATTTTCCAACACTACTGAATGCATTGAAGGAGTTATGCACATAAGGCAGTTTTACTCACTCAAAATGTGTAACTATTTTCTCACTGTTTCCTGCCTGAGGCAAAGCTTCTAACATTATTAAAACACCAATTTCATTGTACAAGATACATATGAGCACCATTTTGATAATCCTTGCCATGTCACATGTATATTAATTTAGTGATATGTATTGGACCTATAATGTGTTTGCAGCCAATGACTGGAAAATAGTACACGCCAGATAGGCGATGCAGATGATTTTGTATAGATGTTTACTGTTTAGTACCATCCACAGATACAAGTCAGCTCTATTAGTTTCACCTGACTAGATAATGACTGGAGAAGACAGAGCTTTCTGTGCAGCTATTGAGGAAAATTTTAATTTTGATACTATGTGAATTTTGCCAGCAATACTGATTTCACCATTGAGTACATTAGCTTTTGATATTAACATTTAGGAATGAATGCTTACCACATCCCAAACCCAGTCCTTCGAATTGATGAAAATTTGTCTTTTCTAGCTAATTATCATTTAGAGAAAGACATTTGCCATTACCTCTAGGTGTTGCCAGTATTTGAGCTTCACTTCCGTATACAACATAGTATGAAACAATACTCCAATTCATTCCAATTTGGTTGGTATTAAATTCAAGCTATCCATCCAGACGTTGTATTTAGTTGGACTAATTTCACTTATTAAACCAAAGGGGATCTTATTGTTAGAGTCGACTGATTTATCAGACATATGACTTCATGTATTTGTAAGGACAGGAATATTAGTGCATGATCCTTCAGTATAACTTAGCCAATTGTTATCCATGCAGATCAGGAAGGGGATAGAAGTGGAAAATTTGTCCTATCAAGCTGCTGACATGACCTGTACAAAAGCTTACCTGTCCAGCTTACACATATCTTCCAGCTGGGTTTACCATCCTCCCTTTCATTGGGAGAACCTATTCATGAAAAAGATAGATGACCTCAATCATTTCAGGAAGGAATTGTTTCATTTCTACACCATTGTCCAGTTTTTTCTTCATCCCACTTTATGAATTTGCCATCAGAGCAGAAGGAAATTATTCTTTAGTATGTAATACAGTCACTCATCAATAAATTGGCAGAGAAGATTTATGAAAGCAAAACTATGAGGGGTTCTAATAAGGTATGTTTCTTATAAAGAAGGCCAATTGCAAGTTGTTGCCATTAATAGACTTGAATTGCCTTAGTGAATTCTTTCTACCTCTGATGTTCAAGATGGAGATAATGAATGATGGCCAAGTATTCAGCATTCAAATGAATGAGTAGGCAGTCATCTTTTTTCTCACAGATGCAAACTGTCATGTCCCTTTCCACCTGGGTTTTCTTGCAGGTCCAGTTTTAGGGAATGACAATTGTGTATGGGAAGCAATGGATTATGCCCTCATTACTGATTAATAATTTTGAGCTGAAACTATTAGTGAATTCATGTCATTGGTGGAAGGACACATTATATGAAAAGGGCATGCTCATTTGTTGCTTTCAATTATTTCAAAAATATAACTAAGGATCAAATATATGCCTAGCAGTATGGGGTTTTCCTAGGCAATATCATCACTGACAATTCCATTCTGGGCAGGCTTTATATATTGACAGACTCAACTCAATATAATAGACTAATCCAAACTTAATGATTACTTAACCCTTCAGTATTCAGTTGAATATGTACACTCTGTAGCGAACCTATGCATGGATCAATCCGGAAAAAGGTGGAATGAAAAGAATCCAACATATATCTCCCCAGTCCCAAATCTAAAGGGTTTCATAATCGATGCTCTTTAGATAGATTGCAACATTATGGACATATCTTCTTATCTTGAACATCCCAAATATGTTTATATAGGTGATTAAAATTGAAGTGCATCTTTTCCTAATTCCTCCTCTCATGTGGGGAAAATTATGGATAAAATTAAAACTTTTAGTGAAAATCCCAAATAAATTTTGGATCATTCCTCACCTGCTCAAACAACCTTGAATGCAGTTGTTTCATTTTAAATTCAGATCTGTTTAACTTGCTAGTGTATATTATACTTTAGAAAAAGCCTGCAGAGTCAAACATTTCTGAGAACAGGCAGTGGACAGGTTTGCTTGGTTATGTAGGTCAACCACTCAAAATGTGTACAAGGCGAAGTGAATGGCTAGGTAGGTCAACCACTCAAAATGTGTACAAGGCAAAGTGAATGGATATTTAGGTGAACCACTCAAAATGTGTACATGGGGAAGTGGATGGCTATGTAGGTCAACCACTTAAAATGTGTACAAGGTGAAGTGAATGGCTATGTACATGGGGAAGTGGATGGCTATGTAGGTCAACCACTCAAATTGTGTACAAGGGGAAGTGGATGGCTATGTAGGTCAAACACACAAAATCTATACACAAGGGGAAGTTGATAGGTATGAAGGGCAACCACTCAAAATGTGTACAAGGGGAAGTAGATGGCGATGTAGGTCAACCACTCAAAATGTGTACATGGGGAAGTGGATGGCTATGTCACAATGGTCTGAACATGAACACATCACGCTGCTTAAAACATCAATTAGCTTAATTAATTAGCTTAACTTTTTACAGCCAGTTTTCAAGGTGAAGAAGTTAGCAACCATCACAATAAGAGGTTGATGTTTCACATTTTTAAATATATTTCATCATCAAGAAATGGAGTATATAAACAAAACACAAAGACTTCTTTGATCTGACAAACTTTGACATGTTTTGTACATGTAACAGGCTGCAGGTAAATGATGAAAAAACTGAGGTCATTCTGATCACAACACAAAACGTTCTCATTCATATCCTATATTTCAAATAATAAATATCAGCAACACCAATATTAAATTCACACAGTCAGTATAAAACCTAGGTGTTAATCTGTACAGTACTCTCACATTGCACCAACATGTCATGAACATATGCAGGGTTCCATTCACAAATTAGTTCCATTCACAAATATCGTTCAGCTGAAGCCACTAAAACACTTGTGTGTTCATTAGTACTTTCAAGACTGAACTATTGTAAATCGGTCTGGTTCATCTCAATATCCTGAAACTTGATAAGTTTAAAACACAGCTGCTCATATTGACTTTAGAGTACCATGATCAGAGCACCCCACCCCACTGCTCTGTACTATACACTGTCTATCCACTCGATGGAATAACAGAATTGAGTTACAATAGTCCAGCGCTGAAAGATCTAATGAACACACAAGTCTTTTAGTGGCATCAGCTGAAAGATATTTGTGAATGGAGCTGTTGCAAGGATGACTCACATATGTGAGAAGACAATTTTTTTGTTTGGTGTAGCCAATTTTTAAATTGATAGGGCTGGATTTGTGAGGTAGTGGTCCTAAGGTAGTATAATTAAATATTATTGAAGCGAAGTATTTTAATTTTCCTTCATAAAAGTTGTAATGGTTCAGGGTTAAAATTTTCAGATCCAAAAACTGTTTCATTATTCCATTGATTACCATTCTGAGTTACGGCCACCATTATTCAAAATAGAATTTATGGATAATAACAACTCATTTCACAGAAACCTCCGAGCAGAATCTCATATTTCGCAAGACATACTTGCTTGAAGAACAGTTTTAAATGTATATGTATATATGTATGCCAAATAACCTTTAATTAAGGTTGCCATTAGAAACTAAGAACAATTTATAAACAACTTGAAAAACTGCTGATGATATAAGACAGTAATTTGACATAGAGGACTTTCAGTTTTATCAAATATTGCTGCTCTTACTGAAAACCAAAACAAATTAAACTTTTTCTCCATGACTGTTGAAGGGAATGTGATCATGTTAGAGCGAAGCATCTTGGCATAAATACGGTTTCAATTTATACAACAAATCCTGATCTTCCCTCTGATAGGGTCACTGTTACTAAATGTAGGAAAGCTTGTAGTGATTTCTTCTCTAAACGTGCTCAATAAACTTTTATTAATTTAATATAAGGCATATAAACATTTTGTGCCATCACCATCAGATATTGCTGCCAACACTAACAATTAAGAAATGAATAACCTTTCTGTGATTTCTATTCTGAATCAGCTGCTGGTGGGTTTTCCTACACTCACTTTGTTCTGATCTTCCTTCTGTTATAGATGTATCGTCATGAGGTATGTGAGAGATACTTCAGAGAGATCCGTTCTTATCTCAAGGATAAACCTACCAGGTTTCACTTGGTTGATGAGGACTTTGCCATTGACAACACAGTTGTAGATAGCAAATTGGTGGCTCTGAAACAGAAGATTATAGAGGTTGCATCACAGCAACCATACTGGGGAGAGGAGGTACCAGCACGTTGGATCCTTCTGGAAAGAGAGTTGATGAGGCTCAAGGCTGCTGGAATCAAGGTACATGTTTACAAATGCAATGTAAAAGACAAATCAACTTTTATAGTGTATACCTTGACAACTATAGTTGAATAGGACATATTACTTAGCTGCTTTCTACATGTTAACACAATATCACAACATTTTTAAACTTGCATCCATAGAATGGTCATTAGAAGGTGATCTCCTTAGATTTCAGTGCATAGCTCTACTGGTCACATACTAGAAGAGCTTATAGGATGGCCTGTTGTCTATTTGTACAACTTAATTATATTCTGCCTAGACTGCTTGTAGGATTGCAGTGAAATTTTACATGCACATTCATCCCAATATCTGTTTGGTGCTAAATGGACATAATGTGCTTCTAAACATTGTATTTTCAGAAGGCTTATTATAAAGTTTAATTGGTCCCAAATAAAAAGCATTGCTATCTTAACAGTCATCTTGAAATTCTTATTATTCTTGCTCCCAAGCAGAATGCCAGTTTGATAGTGCCATCATGGCAGCCATCTTGAAACTATTACCATAGCAATTCCTACTGAAGGAAATGTTATGTTGTTATGGGTTGGTCCTGAATGAAAATGATGCAGAAGTGACAGTCAGTATTGTAACCATGGCAGCTTTCAAACATTGATTTCTTTCTTCAGTATTAGATAGTCATATTACTAGTAATTAAAAAATGAGTTTCTAGATCTAATTTGTCCTAAGCGCAAATGGTGCCCATCTTTTATCAATTATGACTGCTACGATGGTCATCCTGACAATCAATCACTACTATCACAAAATGGGTGTGCATATTGGCATGGAGATTTTACCAACTATCTTCCAATGATGTTTGATTTTTGTAATATGTAAAAGGAGTTGATGTTGCATCTACTATGGCCACTGATACTGCTAACTTGAAATTATATGCTGTAAGAATATCAATAATTGTTTCATCACCCAGCAGTTAATTTATAGTGTCAACAGTCCAAAGGTTATCCATATGTGGACAAAAGACAAGTAAAATTCAAAAGACCAAAGGTTATACATATGTTCCCAAAGGACTAGTAAAGATACAACAGAATCAGAACCAAGCAAGAGAGAGAGGGAGAGAGTTTTAGTATGATTATTATAGACAGCTTGGCTCTGAACAACAAATTCACATGATCATAAATAGATGGAGAGAAACAGACAGAGAGTTGTTTGTTTAGTGACAAGATAGGTGACATAATTGTTCTCTATATTCATCCTGAGAGAGAGAGATAGACAGAGAGAAAGAAAATGAGAGAGACAGAGAGAATTACAAAGAAAACTAATGAATATAGAAAATAATTTTAAAAAATGATTGTATAAAATGAATTAAACTTATAAATTGTTGTCTACAGGTGATACATCGGACCCTGTTGGAAGCTTTCAATCAAGCAGAAGATGTTCCTATACCCAAAGAAGAATTGGATGTATTTCTTAAATTTCAGAATGACATTGGCTCAATCCTTTACTTCAGGTAAGATTGGGGTTGTTTTCCTTTGCGTTTATGTACTTGCCCTGATTCATAAGTATGTATTTAAGTGACAGTGGAGATGATAATTGCAGATAATTACTTTCATTGAGACTAATGAAAGCATATCATTCTTTAAATGACTTGAGTTGATAAATGCAGATAATTACTTTTGTCAAGATTGAAAAGGAACATTTACTTGAAACAGATATAAAATTCCTCTCACCTCAGACACAATCAGTTTACAAAATAAATTTACTGTGATATTTGGTCTTGAGTGTTACATTTTTAGAGTACATTTATGCTTATTTAAGCTATTATGTTTTTTACTACAGTGACAGAATTTAATTAGCTCTACATGAAATAACAATAGCTACTCTTGTAAACTATTTCGGGTTTTTATATATAATGGGAATTGGCAATAATAATCTCTAATAATCTCAATAATCATAATATACATTATTCGAATTGACAATAAAAGTCTCAGTAAAACTTAAACATGTAATAATAATATCACACTTGCCAACCCTTATAATTTAACCTTATATTTTCCCTTGCCCATGTTTGATAAGAACATGTGTTTCATATTAGATTTAATGGGGTTGGTCAAAAAACCAATCTATCTTTTACAATAGTGCCTCATTAGATTAGGTAGTGTTGGTCAGGGAACCAATCCATCGTTTACAATAGAACCTCATTAGATTTAGTAAGGTTGGTCTAGGAACCAATCTAGCTTTTACAATAGTAGGAACCAAACTATCTTTTACAATAGTACCGAATACATGTATTAGATCTAGTGAAGTTGGTTATGGAATCAGACTATATTTAACAATATTACCTCATATTAAATTTATTGGAGATGGTCATGGAACTAATCGAGTTTTTATAATAGTACACGTACTTCAGATACTTTAATCTGCCCATATTTTCTATGCAAAATGCCTGTATTATCAAAAGTGGCGGTTTTGTCATTTTCTAACAATGGCATCCAGCAAACAAAACACTTTGAAGACAAAAGGACGATAGGATTCTTAACATATTTAAACAGTGAGCAATAGAGTCTAAAAATGAATATTATGATTCTTGGGGTACGAATAGCAAGAATTATGTTTCATGTAATTGGGTTTTACATGTACTTTACAATCATTTATAGCTAAAATTAATTTCAATTTCTCAGTTTAACATCATTCTTTGGGTTCATTTTATTAGTCTCAAATCACACTGTTAAACCTTTAAATGACAATAGACAATAGCAGTATATATGATGTTTCATTGCACCTAATGAAGTCAAATATAACCATATCAGACAATAGGTAACTATAGCAGACAATAGCAATTCATTTAAAGAATGATATGCTTTCATTAGTCTCCATAAAAGTAATTATCTGTATTAATCATATCAAGTCATTTAAAGAATGATATGCTTTCATTAGTCTCCATAAAAGTAATTATCTGTATTTATCATCTCAAGTCATTTAAAGAATGATATGCTTTCATTAGTCTCAATAAAAGTAATTATCTGTATTTATCATCTCAAGTCATTTAAAGAATGATATGCTCTCATTAGTCTCAATAAAAGTAATTATCTGCATTAATCATATCAAGTCATTTAAAGAATTATATGCTTTCATTAGTCTCAATAAAAGTTATTATCTGCATTAATCATATCAAGTCATTTAAAGAATGATATGCTCTCATTAGTCTCAATAAAAGTAATTATCTGCATTAATCATATCAAGTCATTTAAAGAATTATATGCTTTCATTAGTCTCCATAAAAGTAATTATCTGCATTAATCATATCAAGTCATTTAAAGAATTATATGCTTTCATTAGTCTCAATAAAAGTTATTATCTGCATTAATCATATCAAGTCATTTAAAGAATGATATGCTCTCATTAGTCTCAATAAAAGTAATTATCTGCATTAATCATATCAAGTCATTTAAAGAATTATATGCTTTCATTAGTCTCCATAAAAGTAATTATCTGCATTAATCATATCAAGTCATTTAAAGAATTATATGCTTTCATTAGTCTCAATAAAAGTTATTATCTGCATTAATCATATCAAGTCATTTAAAGAATGATATGCTTTCATTAGTCTCAATAAAAGTAATTATCTGCATTAATCATATCAAGTCATTTAAAGAATTATATGCTTTCATTAGTCTCAATAAAAGTTATTATCTGCATTAATCATATCAAGTCATTTAAAGAATGATATGCTTTCATTAGTCTCAATAAAAGTTATTATTTGCATTAATCATATCAAGTCATTTAAAGTCACTATTGCAAGAAATATATAAATATTTTTAAAAAATTACATTCAAAAACTTTTAACATTAATTTGATCAATTTGAGAGAAAGCACCTTTGCGAAAACGGTTAAAGATGGCACAGATGGTACTCATATGATGTCCAGTATGGGCAATATTACTGTTATAAAAATAGAAATCCATTCAAGCAAATGATACCCATTTACTACATATATAAATCTTTAAAGAATTTGTGGAAAAGGTCTGAACAATTTTTGACCAAATATGCATTACTATTTAAAGTTTGGAACATCATTTGAATCTCCCTTCAAATATAGCCATATCAAAAAATTTATAAAGAAACAAAATGTGTTTTGAGTACTTTTTTGAAAAAAACACTCACCAGCATTATATCAAACTGTACAGAAGACTTTGTGGCAAGAAGCCCTTTTCAGTTTTTACAAATTATATTAATCAGGCAACTAATATGGCCACTTCAAACAACTTCCCAAAAATGCATCAGCATAATTCACAAATGTCTTCAAAACTGATGCAATTATACTGAATCACTAATAACTATTGCTGCCATTACATCATAAAGGTCTTCCAAACTAATACAATGATACCAATTCACTCATAAATATTGCTGTCTTACAAAGATAGATAAATCTTGAAATGATGTGTGAAAATGGTATGACTAAGTTTGCATTGGCATTTAAATTTTGAAACATCATTCTGATCTCCAATCAAAAAAAGCCGCATTGAATAATTTTACAGAATTAATGCCTTTAGATTACTCATTCTAAAAATAACCTACTCACCAGAATTCTATCAAACTGTGCAGAAAAGTTTGTGGCAGGAAGCCCTTTCAAATGTTTTAAATGATATTAGTCAGCCAATTCATTTGACCACTGCTGAAATTCATTAAATGATTTTTATTATTTAAGTAAAGCATAAGAAAATTGTCTTTAACAAATGTGTGAGGGCTGTTCATATTTTTGTTTTAACAAATGATGATATATTGTCTGATAGGGTTACCTAATTTATGATATGGTTATCTATTGTCTGATAGGGTCACCCAATTTCTGATATGGTTATCTATTATCTGATAGGGTTATCTATTGTCTGCTATAGTTACCTATTGTCTGATATATAGTTATCTATTGTCTGATATAGTTACATATTGTCTAATATGGTTATCTATTTTCTGATATAGTTAAATGTTGTCTGATATGGTTATATATTGTCTGATATATGGTTATTTATTTTTGTTATGGTTATATATTGTCTGTCATGGTTATCTATTGTCTGATATGGCTATATATTGTCTGATAAGGTTATTTATTGTCTGATATGGCTATATATTGTCTAATATGGTTAGCTATTGTCTGATATAGTCACCTATTATCTGATATGGTTATGTATTTTCTGATATGGTTGCCTAATTGTCTAATATTGGGTGCCGCATGGCTGATTGGTCTATGTTGGTCACTATGACAGATCACTGAAATGTCAAATCTGCTCTACTGTCAATATGATTGCAGATTAATATTAGACATTCAGTCTGTAGTCCTGGCAGCAGTTGTCAATATGATTGCAGATTAAAATCAAATATTTACATATGTAGTCCTGGCAACAGTTGTCAAAAGGATTGCAGATTAATATCAGATATTTACATATGTAGTCCTGGCAACTAATGTCAGTATGATTGCAGATTAATATCAAATATTTACATATGTAGTCCTGGCAACTAATGTCAGTATGATTGCAGATTAATATCAAATATTTACATATATAGTCCTGGCAACAGTTGCCAGTATGATTTCAGATTAAAATTAGATATTCACATCTATAATCTTGGCTGCAGTTGTCAGTATGATTGCAGATTAATATTAAGCATTCACATATGTAGTCTGGACTAGTGTTGTTCCGATTATTGATTATAATCAATCATCAGTTGGTTGCGGAAACCAATAAGATAATCGATTATGAACTCCTTAATCGATTATGTGTAAAGGGAGACTACATTTTAGGTGTATGCAAAGCAAAGGTTAGTAAAACTTCCAGTCACTAAAGTTGACCTGAAATTTATTAATTCCCTTCACAACTACAAATATGAAACCTTATGATTCATAATCAGGAACATATAGTCATTATTACATGGTCAAGTTGTTAAATTGTTGAGTTAATAAATTAAACACATTTTGTTCATTTGTTTCAGTTAAATTGCAACATCTTTTGAAGTATTTATAAGCAATGACAAACAAGAAAAATATGTCCTTCTATACTTTATATTATAGACACATCACATATGGATGAAAGAATTTTGGAGGATTGTTGCAGTATTTCAGTTACATTTGACTGATCAGCCATAAAAGTTGCATTCATTTAACAAAGTTGTAGAACAAAAATAACACACAATGTATATTATTGTCAGGTTAAAGTATACATGTCATCAGTTTAAAAGAGATTACTCCTGTACATTTATAACTTATTGAACTCTTGATCAAAGATATAACTGTTTAACAAAAATTAAAAATTGCTCTTAGTAACCGATTATAATCGATGATCAGATGGTTAAGGGGAACCGATTATCGATTATGAATTTCTGACCGATTCCCATCACTAGTCTGAACAATGGATGTCAGTATGAATTGCAGATTAATATTAGACAATCACATTTGTAGTGTGGGCTACAATGTTTGCTATGATGGTAGATTAACACCATACTTTTTCATATAGATAATTTGGGCTACAGTTGTTCCTACGATGGATATCGTTAATTTTTTCTGATACACCTGTTTCCCTTACAGCATTGCATTAAATTTAGATTTAGAAATATTTCCAGGAAATATTTCCAGAACAATTATGTTAAACTATTTGAAAATACGAGAAACCACATTATGGCAAGTTAACTGTTGTAAGATGTCACATGGAGATTCTGCTTATATATTGTATGTTTAGCATGAAATCAAATTACATCCAAATACTCAAAACACTTACACAAATCTAACAACACCACATATAATTTTCAATCAATGGACAACTTATAAGTGGAATATACTAATGTGACAGCGGACAGTTTCAGATATTAGCCCCTGGAAAGTTCTTAAGTCTATGGTGTGACATTTTGAGATATTATTATGTAATAACTAAAGATATGGATACTTTTCAAGAAGGCCATCTTTGCACCAAGCATACACAATGCAATGCTTTTTTCTGCAATGTGGTCATCTTTTAAAAGATTAATACAATTTTTATTTTTACATCAGATATAATTTCCTTCTTACCATTTTACTATATAATGTGCAAATATTTGATATGAACAACACTTTTGGCAGAAATTATTTGTCGCAGAATGCTTGAGGTAGCAGGAAACATTTTTGTATATAGTGGTCACTGGCAAATATCTTAAGACTATAGTGTGAATGTTTGAGGTATTGTTATGAAATAATTAAAAATATTGAAATATGTTTGAATTTAGACTTTCCAGCTTGTGCTGTTCTTGAAAGTCACAGGTGTCAGGCATGTACACCTCATGTACTCCGTGCACATTATGTAGCTAGTGAAATACCAATATTCATTTGGAAAACAGAGCAAGCCACTTATAGCAGTAGGCACTTTGGTTCAACTCAAATATAATATCTCAAAAACTGCCTGGATGACAGCTATGTTTAATTGCATCAAGCTATTATGTACACAATATTTTTCTAAATTATCAACAAGGGAAAGGGCTTGTGCTTGCTCTGTGAACATAATACGTGTTCTCAAAAATAGCTCTCAGACATAAAAACTGAATGAATAAATGTGGTGGAGAGGTGCATGAACTTTTTATTCTATGTATTTTCACCAACTTGTCTGGTCAAGTGAATTTTGTATTTTTATGAGTTGCTTTATTAAATCTATCCAAATATATATACCTTTCTGACCTCACTGATGTATTTTATTTTTAGTGATTTTTTACATTATGCAGGTTATGCAACATTCAATTTGTACATAAAAACTTTCCCTTGCATTCTAAGGAAAATGATACAAGGGATTATTAATGCTTTCATATAGAAGATCAGTGATTGCAGAAAAGAAAGTGAAAATATGTGGTTCAGGCCACTGCAGTACCCATTTACTGTTTTCAATGAATATAAAAGAAACATGAAAGTTGAAACACTTCGTATCATTTAAACGTTTTGCTTTTATATACAGCATAGAAGTATTGAAAGACAAGATTGTCTTGGTACCACAATGGATGATTGATGCCCTCAAGTCACTCATCACCGCTGAGATGTTTGTCCTGAGAAATGCCCCAGCTGTTGCTGAGAAGTGGGATATGTTTAACAAGAGTGGAAAACTTTCTCAAGAACTGATTGGTTTGTAAATTTTTTGTGTTGTATAAGATTTTTAAATGTGTTTCCTCATTATATTTGATATTAATTTATCCAAATGGGTATTTTCTGATGTAAATTTTGTCCTCATAATTTGAAATGTAAGCATGCACATGTTATTCTGTCTATCCATATTTGTGTGTTTATGCTACTGTAGTACATGTGATGGTGTTATCTACCACACTTTTAGCTGAATTGGCTAAAGGCAGTGCAATCTAATAACATGGCAGAGCAACATTATGCCATGGCCCCAAATCTGTTTGGAGTACCTCTGTCTATATTCCATCCATTTTCCAACCATCAGCATTTCATATTAAATTTTATGTCCATTTGAGGTCCGAGTACCGGGCCAGTTGATTAAAATTGTTGTGAAAGTTTCCACATTTTGTGCCATAATCATTGCTGATATACCCTTTATTAATTGCTGATGGTTCCATACCAGGATGTGGATAACTTTGAACTTCTTCCTAAGGGTCATTATTAATTAGTGTCATTTCAGCCCAATGTTTTATACAGCTTGGCATAAATCTCTAATGTTTTATAGAGCTTGGCATGAATCCCTTATGTTTTATTGAGCATGAAACACTAATGTTTTATAGAGCTTGGCATGAATCTCTAATGTTTTATCGATCATGAATCCCTGATGTTTTATAGGTATTCGCATGAATCATTTATTTTTATAGAGCTTGGCAATGTTGGCATGAATCCCTAATGTTTTATGGAGCTTTTTCATGAATACCTAATGTTTTATTAAGCATGGCATGAATCCCAAATCTTTTCTAGAGCTTGGCTTGAATCCCTAATATTTTGTTGAGGTTGGTATGAATTCTCAATGTTTTATAGAGCTTGACATGAATCCCTGATGTTTTATCGAGATTGAATCCCTAATGTTTTATAGGGCTTGGCATGAATTCTTAATGTTTATGGAGCTTGGCAATGTTGGCATGAATCCCTAATGGTTTATAGAGCTTTTGCATGCATACCTAATGTATTATAGAACATATAATGAATCCATAATGTTTTCTAGAGCTTGCAATGGATCCCTAATGTTTCTTTGAGGTTGGAATGAATTCTCAATGTTTTATAGAGCTTGGTATGAATCCCGAATGCTTTACAGAGCTTGGCATGAATACAGAATGTTTTATAGAGATTGCCATGAATCCCTAATCTTTTCTAGGGCTTGGCATGAATCCCTTAGTTTGTATCGAGCTTGGCATGAATCCCGGATGTTTTATCGAGCATGAAACCCTAATGTTTTATAGAGCTTGGCATGAATCCCTTAGTTTGTATCGAGCTTGGCATGAATCCCTGTTTTATCGAGCATGAATCCCTAATGTTTTATAGAGCTTGACATGAATCCCTGATGTTTAATCGAGATTGAATCCCTAATGTTGTATAGGGCTTGGCATGAATTCTTAATGTTTATAGAGCTTGGCAATGTTAGCATGAATCCCTAATGTTTTATAGAGCTTTTGCATGCATACCTAATGTATTATAGAGCATAGCATGAATCCGTAATGTTTTCTATAGTTTTCCACGAGTCCCTAATGTTTCTTTGAGGTTGGTATGAATTCACAATGTTTTATAGAGCTTGGTATGTATTGCCAATGTTTAAGAGCTTGGTATGAATACGGTATGTTTTATAGAGATTGCAATGAATCCCTAATCTTTTCTAGGGCTTGGCATGAATCCCTTATGTTTTATTGAGCATGAAACACTAATGTTTTATAGAGCTTGGCATGAATCCCTTATGTTTTATTGAGCATGAAACACTAATGTTTTATAGAGCTTGGCATGAATCCCTAATGTTTTATGGAGCTTGTCATGAATCTCTTATGTTTTATAGAGCTTGTCATGAATCTCTTATGTTTTATAGAGCTTGTCATGAATCTCTTATGTTTTATAGAGCTTGGCATGAATCTGTAATATTATATAGAGCAATGCATGAATCCTTAATCTTGCAACCCAAGTGTATAGTTTACACAATAACCCATAATTATATTTTACATCATAACCAAAGCTTAGAGATTCCACAGTAATCAAAAGTGTAAAGTTTGTACAGTAAACTAAGTGCAGTTTTCACTATAACCCAACTGTAGAGTATCCATAGTAACCCAGGAGTAAAGTTATTACATTAACACAAAGTGGATATTGTCCATCAGAAAAACAACTGTGGAGTTTTCACAAGTAACCAAAGTGTACATTTTCCACACTAATCCAAGTGATAATTATACAAAACAAATGGTACTAAACCATTTTTTTTTGAATATTCATTAAGTAACAAATTAATTTAAATTGAAGCAATTTGAAATTTGTGTACCTAAAGAATGTTCATAAGCTTGAGTACCTGTTGATAACACAGAAGCAGTGGTCAGTAGGTAATGCAATTAGATCGGTGAGTAAACATAATGTACTTAACATAACCCGAGTAAGATATAATGATTTTTCACCGGGCTAAAGTGCAACCTGATTTCAAAGAGCACATTTGTATTTATGAATAACAAATAGCTATACATCCCCACATTGTATTCATAATAATCCATTGGTCAGTTAAACACATTTTATTTAATACCTGTTTCTGAATGAAATATTGCATCTGGTGACATCAGATATTATATAAATCAGCATGTTCAACATATTAGAAACAAATTGCATGCATCTCCAGAAACAATATTAAGTAAATAATAATAATAATAATAATAATAATAATAATAATAATAATAATAGGACTTTGTATAGCGCCTAATCTTTAGAAGATCTAAGCGCTTTACAACATCTAAAATGTTATGACTACACTACAGAAAAAAAAATGGAAAACATAAAATCATGCTGAAAACATATAATACAAAACATTTTTAGGTCTCTAAGTTTGTTCCTGCAGTCGAAAAAGGTGAGTTTTAAGAGCACTCGTTAAAGAGACCACTGAGTCTTGGTGTCTAATTTCCATGGACAATTCATTCCACATCGCCGGGCCCTTGTATGCAAAAGAACATTGTCCATAAACTTCATTTTCATAGTGGGAACAGTGAGTATACGATTGTCAGAAGAGGAGCGTAAGCATCTTGCTGTTGTACAAACATAAACACTCAGCTTTTTTGACTGCAGGAACAAACTTAGAGACCTAATATTGCTTTGTACCTTAAATTTTTTCAGCATGTTTTATGTTTTTCAATTTCATAATTTTTGTTTTTCTGTAGTGTAGTCATATCATTACACATTTTGTAAAGCACTTAGAGCTTCTAAAGATTAGGCGCAATACAAAGTCCTCATTATTCTTCTTCTTCTTCTTCTTCTTCTTCTTCTTCTTCTTCTTCTTCTTCTTTGTCATCTTATTATTATTATTATTATTATTATTATTATTATTATTATATTGATTCTTCACAACTTGTATCAAACCAGATATATGAAAAAGTAATGGAGCATTTTTGTATCACTCAATCACTTCACCAATATGTAAGACATTCCTATCCCTGTAGAAAATCCTCCTCATACATTTTTTTCTGATGCCCTTCATTAGTTAATGTCCTTGAAAAGAATGAAGACACACTATATGACATACGTTGAGGGCTGGTAGTCCGATTGGGCAAATCTTGCATAAACAAGGTTTTCCCATTATGGAAACTGTTCACACACAAAAATTAATTGAAGAGAATGAATTTTTTGGTCAACATGTTTCAAGCATATTCCTAAAATAAAATATAATTAATTGGAAAGAATTACCTTTTATTCAATAATTGTCATGGAATATATTGTCTTACAGTTCTCTCAAAATGCAGTTATGTGAAACATAAAGGCTAATATTTATTCTCTTCTCACTTCAAGATGCTATTTGGACAAAGGAAAAATACTCAGATCTCCATGACAACAAGGACTTTATTTTGCTACTCATGGAACATCTTAACATCATTGCCAGGCCAAGAAGTTTCAGTGAGGATGGGTCTGAAATCAAGGTTAGTTAACTCTAAGGTCTGGATTTTGTCTTTTCTTCTCCTATAATATGTCCTTTGATCACAGAACATTGCATTGGAAGAAATTATTCTGCATTCTCTATTATAACTTTAAATCATGGACAACCACTGAGACTATTAAAAAAACTATCCCGCTAAATGAAAATGTTCCCCAAAACATTTCTGAGTGACAATCAATTCTAGCAACAAAGCTGCTCCAGGAGACACACTTTTAGATTTGGAAATAGGTAAATTTGTTTCAGTATTTATTTATGTACAAGTACATAAAATGATCTTTGTTTTCAAGAACTCCCAAACATAGCAAAAAATGCATTGTTTGCTTAATTACAGTTTAGCTGTGGCTAAATGAATGATGATTTCAGTCCATCCGTCGATCTATCAAGCACGACAGGTGTCATTAAAAAGTGTTTACATTAGGCTGTGTTCTTTTGGTGACAGTTTAAATTTAGGTAATTTCTCTGACATTGTTGCTTGGGTGAAACAATTCAGGAAAATGTGCATGTTTTGTTATTTTTTCCAAATAGGTGTGTCCAATATAAGATTTTCTTACACAAGGGAATGACACAATTTCCTATATTTTTAAGATAATGCTGTCATATGTGACAAATTTAAATGAAGACCTAAAAATGGAAGACATTTTTAAACCATTCGTGCAATGTAAAACAATTTGCATGGTGATCAAATGATACCAGCATCTATCTAATCAAATGGAGCAGTCTGGAATGGCAGAAAAGGTTGAATTATAACTACTGATGATATGTTTACAGTGATCTACATATACAAATTTACATCTCAATTATTTGAACTTGCACTAGCATCAAAAAATGTTTAAAAAGATATGCATTAACATCACCAAAGTGAAAAAGAAAAAATAAAACTAATATAAAATAGATGCATATACTTACATCATATTCTTTATTTCCCTAAATTATAATATGATCTAATTCCAAAATACATTAGTATTTGACCTTGAATAAACTGATGCTATCCAATTTATTTTTATTCCAAATTTAAAAACTACTAAGTACTTTTAAGTTCATCTGTAGCAGTTTTGTACACTGTTTAAATACATGACTGAGGTTATTTGATTTACTCTTCAATTATGAACAATACAAGATTGGCACCATAATACAGTAGAGTTTTATTTTAAATTGATGATGTAATATATTATAGTTGCAATCTAGTTGGCAATTGGAGGATAAATACTTCAAATCTAAACAAAAGAAAACATCATTGTGTTTAAAGTCACATCTTTTCAACAATAACAATAATTGAAGATAAACATTGCTCACTTTCTTGATTGGACAGAGACGGGTGAAACTTATATAGATATACAGTTGAGTGAAATTCTAAAGATAGATAGACAGGTAAAATTCTTAAGAAAGACATGTTTGTGATTCATAAGATAGACAAGTAAAATTTTCAAGATATTCAAGTGAATTTATTTAGATAGACATTTGAAATTCTTAAGATAAAGTAAAATGCTTACGATAGACAAGTGAATTGCTCTAGATAGACAGACATTTGAAATTCTTCAGATAGACAAGTAAACTTCTCAAGATAGACAGACATTTGAACGTCTTAAGATAGACAATGAATGTCTCAAGATTGACAAGTGAAATTCTCAAATTAGAGAAACATTTAAAAGTCTTAATATAGACAGGCATTTTAAATTCTTAACATAAAAATGTGAAATTCTTAAGATAGACAAGTGCAATTCTCTAGATAGACAGACACTTGAAATTCTTAAGAAAGACAAGTAAGATTATTTCAACAAGTGAAATTCTATAGATAGACAGACATTTGATGCCTAGTTGTCAAAACGTTAAGGTTGACATGATGGCCATCTTCTAAACCTTATTACCTCCCCTGAATGGATGATCATTATTATAATGGTTTCACCAATAGACTACTGATGTGTGTCTAGTTAATGCTATATTAAAATGGTGCCAATTTTGAAATGCATTATGCCTGCCACATCAGCTGATTTGAAAATCTTGTTAGAATGTGTATTGCTGAGGAATATCAGTTTTGGTTTCAACAGTCAGCAGTTAAAATGATGAAATTTACTGGAAAATTAGTTTAACATAGGAGAGCGTTAGTTTGTTTTGTGATGGATGAACTGGAAAATTGCAAATAAAACAGAAATGTAGCATCATGTCCCACCCAGTCACTTTATGAACCTTAAACCAGACCAACTATTCATAACACTAACCACTTAATGCTGGGTACCAATTGAGGCAGCTGCTACAACCATTTTTATCTCTGTTTGGTATGACTCTGCCATGGTTCAAACCCGCAACAGCCTGAATCCAAAGCAGACATTCTAACCATTAGACTACCTGACACACACACACACACACTGATACATATAGATAGATAGGTAGATAGATAGATAGATAGATAGATAGATAGATAGATAGATAGATAGATAGATAGATAGATGTGTGTGTATATTGCAAGTAGACTCCATCATCATTCGTGGATCATGTGACTGAATGCAAAATTAAAGCCAGCATTAAATGTTGTGAATATCAGCTCTCAGGTCAAGGTCAGTGTAAATTATTACAGCTAAGTAAGTTTTATTATCCTGGATTATCAAGTATTGGCGGAACAGTTCAGCAGCATCCAGGGGAACTGAACAGACTTTTTCAGGACAGCACTGCTCACCCTGCATAGGGAGGAGCCTAGAAAAGTTGGCCTAAAAATAGCCTGCGGCTGCCCTTCAAATTCTGGCCAGCATGCCATGGTTTGCAAGAACATCCATATCTATAGCCAAAATTATCAAGGAATGAATCTTCTTATTAAAGCATGAAATATCCGTACTCTCAAGGAAAAAAAGAATGTAGAAAGACCATACAGGAGGACAGCCCTAGTCACTCAGGACATTTCATTCTACAATATTGACATTGCAGCCTTCAGTGAGACCAGTTTCATATAGGAGTGTTCTCTGACTAAGCTTGCATGTAGCTACACGAAAAGCCCAAAATGAACACAGGATTCACGATTAAAGCCTGGCTATCACATCACATCCTCTGAAGAAGCTTCCGGAACTACCTGTTGGTGTCAATGAGAGGCTAATGAAATTGTGACTACCTATCATGCACAAAAGCCTTGCAACAATCATCAGTGACAAAGGTCCTACTCTCTAAAGCCCAGCGGAAACCATTGAGCAGTTCTATGTGGACATCAGCTCTGTACTGTGCTTGGTTCCAACTGATGCCAAGATTATACTCTGGGGCACTTCAATGCCTGTGTTGACTGTGATTATAGACGATGGAGAGGTGTGCTTGGCAAACATGGTGTTGGCAAGATGAACAACAATAGCATGCTGCTACTAGGCAAATGCGTATCATTTGACCTCCTCATCACAAATACAATGTTCAGGATGGTGAATAAACACACACACACACACAAACACACAATTACATACATATACATTTATATGTGTGTGTGTGTATAAATAAAATACACACTGCATTATCATTGTTGAATCATGTGAATGTCAATAGAATGACATAACCAGCACTGAATGTTGTGAACCAGCACTCAGTATCATGCCCAGTTGTCTTGTAATAAAACAAAGTATGTCAACAGAAAGAACAGGTGTGATTTAAGTTAACAACTTTTGAATAAGGTATCATTATAGGGGCAGGTTATCTAATTACGAAATTGAAAACATAGGGTATTGATTAGTACACAGAATTTAGGTAGATATGCAAGTTGCTTAATGCAAATACAATGATCTTAATAAAGACATCTAAAATGGCACTGTCATCCGACTATATCGACATTAATCATGCTCAAGATGACAATACTTTCAACTGTAAATGTATATATATATATATATATATATATATATATATATATATATATATATATATATATATATATATATATATACATTTCAGCACACAGGTAGCTTCTCGTGGGTTGGTGGTTCTTTCTGGGGGTTCTCCTGGGTTCTTCCTGCACCAAAACTACTGGCCACCATGTATAGCCTATCGTGTGCTGAAAAATTGCATTAAACCCTAAAAAAAGAAAACAAACAGCAGCACACATTATGCTTTACATGTAGCCAGTATGCTCTGCTGGTGTTGGAATGTGAGTGTATATATATATATATATATATATATATATATATATATATATATATATATATATATATATATATATATATATATATATATATATATATATATATATATATATATATATATATA
Organism: Unio delphinus; assembly: GCA_029339505.1. NCBI lineage: Eukaryota > Metazoa > Mollusca > Bivalvia > Unionida > Unionidae > Unio > Unio delphinus. Next base: position 5,135,391 of record JAQISU010000064.1, read on the forward strand.
TATATATATATATATATATATATATATATATATATATATATATAGATATATATATAGATATATATATATATATATATATATATATATATATATATATATATACATACAGATAGATAGATATAAGTATCATATAACCCTGGAAAGAACCACAAACCCACGGGAGCCTAAGTGAACGCTTTCTCATATACCTCCATATATGAAAGGTTGCAATATTTCAATTTAGACAATATATATATATATATATATATATAGATATATATATATATATATATATATATATATATATATATATATATATATATATATATATATATATATATATATATATAGATATATATATATATATATATATATATATATATATATATATATATATATATATATATATATATATTATTGCTGTCATTTGTGTATTTGAACTCGTGTCGTTTTTATCTACACTTGTCTCATACATAACTTAGCCAGTTCTAGCAATAAATCATATTATTATTTGCTAAACTGGTGTCATCTTTAATTAAAATATTCTTGATCGAAAATCGGTTTGTCTAGATTGGTCTTATCCAATAGTTACAAGTTATGGCTGTTATAATGTCAGTTTTAGCTCTCATGTTTGGCTAATGTGGGTAGGCTTGCCATTAGCTTTTCAAGGGTCGGTGGTTCTTTCTGGAGGTTTTCCCGGGTTCCTAAAGTACTTAAAGGATTTGCATGGCACTCGAATACACATACAACCCAATTCTGATTGGTCCTGCATTAACAATTCGCAAATTAGACATGGTGGCCATTATCCAACTCGTCTGCAATGGATGACCATGTTTACACAAGGTTTTCACCAAGAAACCTAAATAAAATGGGTATCAGTAATTTGTATAATACGAAAACTATAGTGGCCATGTTGAACATTTTATCCTTGCTGCTCCAATTTAATGGACATTTATTTGTAATTAGGTAATCCAAGAATATCAGAGATGTTTCAAAACTAGGCAATGAAAAGTTCTAAGGGGTTTATGTTGGATTCCTTGAATTATTATTTACCAGTAGAACATGAGCTATTATGGGACACTTGTTATTTATATTTTAGGTGGAAAACTATTTCCTTGCCCCCTGTATGCTTAAAGAAAAGACACCAGAAAACGTCATGTTTCCTAAGCCAGATCCAGAAATGAAGAGCAGCTCCTCAGTCCTTTGTTACAACTTTGTGGAAAAATTTCTGCCTTTTCCCATCTTCCATCGCCTGCTTGCCACCTGTGTGTCTAAGTGGCCCATTGCCCAAAGAAAGTCAGAAAATCAGATCTTCTGTGGCTGTTGTATCTTCCGCCTTGATCTTCATCACAGACTGACTGTATTATTCAGGGAATACATCATATTTGTACAAGTTATCAGACTCGAAACAACTGAGATGATGCCATCTTCTAAACTGTGTATTGAAGTTCAAGAGTTCATCACCAAGACTCTCACCAGTATTATTGGTAACCTGGGACAGAGCCTGCAATTTGAGATGTCTGTACAGTGTCCAAAATCTGTTGGATACAGAGTAGACTGCCTGATCCCTCTTGCAGATCTTCAAGGGCATTTATCTGTTCCATGTGATTTACATGATGACACTCATGTGATTAGGTCCCAAGATGTACTCAGGTTCTGGTTTCAGGAAGAGGTAAGTCAGAACAAATATGTTCCTTTGGAGTTACAGAACAAATACAGTTTAATGATTTTGTATGATGCATGTGTTACAATAAAATTAAAGTTAAACTTTTTGTGGATAAAACGTTACAGTAAAACTAAAGTGGAAATGCTAGTGGATAATACATGTGTTACATTTATACTTAAGTTCAAATACTAGTGGATAGCACATGTGTTACAGTAAAATTAAAGTTTAAATGCTTGTGGATAAACATCTGTCACAGTAAAACTAAATTTGAAATGCTTGTGGGTAACACATCTGTTACAGTAAACAAAACATTTAAATACTTATGGATAAGATGTGTGTTAAAGTAAAAAGAACGTTTGAATGTCTGTGGATAACACGTGTGGCAGTAAAACTAAAGTTTAAATGCTTGTGGGTGATGTATGTCTTACAGTAAAACTAAAGATTCAGTGCGTATGGATAACACATGTTTTTCAGTAATACTAAACTTTAAATGCTTGTGGATAACACATGCGTTACAGTAAACTAAAGTTGAAATGATTGTGGATGATGTATGTCTTACAGTAAAACTAAAGATTCAGTGCGTATGGATAACACATGTTTTTCAGTAATATTAAAGTTTAAATGCTTGTGAATAACACATGTGTTACAGTAAACTAAAGTTTAAATGCTTGTGGATAACACATGTATTGCAGTAAAACTAAAGTTTCAATGTTCTGGAAGCATGCCAAACATGACGTATACATTTAAGACCTTCAACATATGGACGCACGATTTCATATACAATAGCATGCAAATAACATAAATTAACATTAAGAGTGAATGATAAACTTTAATATGGTATTTACTTTCCAGGACCTGTCTGATGCAGGATGTAAGTATATGTTTATCTCATTAATTGCTTTACCTGTGCAATAATTTGTGAAACTCCATTTCAGAATAATCTTTCACCTGTTGGGTGTCAAATTTAATTTTTTATTGGAGTTTATCTGGTCATAGAGTTAACTAAACAGAAGAAAAGGTCACGTATTGAATTTGGATTTGTGACATGTCGAACTTGCCCATATGATTGAATGCAACAAAGGGTCATGTATCGAACTTGCATTTATCAATGAACTCATGAAAGGGGCATGTATTAATCTTGCATTTATGACTAAATTCATGGATGGGTCATGTATTAAACATGCATAGTTGAATGAACTCATGGAAGGGTCCTATATTCAACTTGCATTTATGACTGAACTCATGGAAGGGTCATGCATTGAACTTGCATTTATATCTGAACTCATGGAAGTGTCATGTTTCGCACTTTCACTTATGACTAAACTCATCGATGGGTCATGTATCGAACTTGCATTTAAGACTAAACTCATGGTTTGGTCATGTATCAAACTTTTGCATTTATAACTGAACTCATGGAACTGTCATGTATTGAACTTGCATTTATGACTGAACTCTATGAAGTGTCATGTATTGAACTTGCAGTTATTACAGAATTCATGTAAGAATCATGTATTGTACTTTCATTTATGACTTAATTCATGGAAAAGTCTTGTATCGAACTTGCATTTATGACAATTCATGTACGGGTCTTGTATTGAACATAGATTTATCACTGAACTAATGCAAGGATCATGTATCAAACTTGCAGTTATGACAATTCATGTAAGGGGTTTGTATTAAACATACATGTATCACTGAACTCGTGCAAAGATCATGTAATAAACATGCATTTATCACTGAACTCATGGAAGGGTCATGTATTGAGCTTGCATTTATGACTGAACTCATAGAAAGGTCATGTCTTGTACTTGCATTTATGTGCCAACTGTCATCCCTCACCATTAGATTTTTTCAACTTAAAAATCACTGGAGCAATTGAAACCAATATTGAGAATAAGCATCTTGCCTTTATGCATAAATGATCAGGATAAAAAGGAAAACTTTTTTAATCTCTTATAGCTGAAAACTGTTATAAAGGTTTTATCTAAATTTGACAAATGTTATCAGATTTTACAAATGATTACCAGTAACCACCCAGTGTTGTGTACATCATTAAAAATATATTTGTTTTTAAAAAATTTTAAAAATCTCAAGAAAAGATAACCAAATTTAAGGTATGTGTTTGTGCATAAAGATCTCTCAAGTTTTCTTCAATAACAAACGCCTCATTTTATGGCTTTACTAAAAATAGGAAAATCTTTAAACATTATTTTTTTAAAACAATTGCTTGCCACAGTTATACTAAATTTAAGAAAGCTTCCTGACATTAAGTCTATTAAAGTTTATACAATGATGCTGACCTGCCATCCAGTTTGACTATAAAAACTCTTAAAAACAAATCTCAAAATTTTTGAAGCAGTTTAAATTATTTTTCATTAGAGTATCCTAGCATAAAGTGCTGCATCAAATTGGTACAAGTTATTCTGATTTGTACAAGTTATTCTGATTTATTATCATCCATAGCTATTTGTACAAGTTATTCTGATTTATTATTATCCACAGCTATTTGTACAAGTTATTTTTTTTATTTATTATCATCCACAGCTATCGTTAATAGAGAATAACAATTTTTGAAGAATTTTAAACAAATATTCCTAAGCAGATTTTGAATAAATTTGGCTGAAAACATGCTGGCATATGTGTTCTTTAACTTTATGTGCAAAATTCTCACCAACCTTCAGATCTGGTAGTCTTTACTAAATAAAGTTAAAAATCTTGGGAAATATATCACAAAACTACTGAGAAGAATTTGACTGAATTGTTTCAGAATGCATCCTCCAGGCACTTTAATTTTGTACAAATAATACAAATGTAATACTCAATGTCTACTGTCACTGAAGATTCAAACTTTTCAACAACTTCTTACATAGGTGGTAAGTAGAATGAGACCAGGTTTGACAAAATACACCCTGGTTCTAAAGGCATTTAAATGTTTTACTGATTATATTGATATGTTATCAAATCTTGTTATCTGAAGACTGATAACCAGGTAAGTAATCTCAGACCCACTTATGCCCATTGATTTCTAATGAATGCTTCACATTCTGCTATTTCGAATCCTTGTGGAAAATAGTAACATTTAAGTGGATATATTACACAAGTGATTCAACATCTTGTTATACCAGATTGGTAATGGATTGTATCTATACAAGAGAGATCAAACATCGTCTTATACCAGACTGGTTATGGATTGTATTTATACACGAGGGATTCAACATCTTGTATACCAGACTGGTAATGGATTGTATCTATACAATAGATTCAACATCGTGTTATACCAGACTTGTAATGGATTGTATCTATAAAAGAGAGATTAACATCTTGTTATTCTAGACTTGTAATGGATTGTATATATACAAGAAAGATACATCTTTTTTATACCAGACTGGTTATGGATTGTATTTATACAAGAGAGATTCAACATCTTGTTATACCTGAATTGTAATGGATAATATCTATACAAGAGATTCAACATCTTGTTTTACCAGTCATGTAATGGACTGTATTTATACCAGAGAGATTCAACATCATTTTATACCAGACTGGTACTGGTAATGGATTGTATTTATACAAGACATTCAACATCGTATTATACCATATATGATTAATACTTTAACAACTAGTCCCACAATTAAATGACCTATAAATATATCTCATATTTTCTTCTTATGTACCGGTACATGCTTTCATAAAAAAAACATGATATACAAGGCAGATTTGTGTAACCAGTTAACTGATAAATCTAATGTGCCACATTTCTGTGTCATGAAGATTTCCCCCCACCCCAATTTCCAAGCTTGTTACTTGCATAATAAAATAGAGCCAGACAAACATAATTTTTGAGACCTGACCTTTTTAAGACCAAAAAGTACTGTGATTTGGATCTAGAGTTTGTGTATAAATATTAGACGTTTTGCCTTGTGTCTAAAAGAAAATCATTCTGAACTACATTCAGACATGTAAAGGTCAGATAAGGTTCAGATTTGGGGTGAAAAGTGGCAGGGACACAAATATCTTGGATCCAATATTCCAAAACAATAGAAAATATTAGTTCCACTTTTACCTATCTGCTCAAGTGTGAACAAAAATCTAAAAGTAACAATGCAATTACAAACCTATGAATCCAGATAAATGAAAATCTTTTGGAAACATATATATATATGTGAAATTATATTCAGGGGATAATGAGTCATCTGAAAGCTGGGAACAAGTATGCCCTCTCTTGACTACAGAAAGGAGAGTCAGCACTTTTCTCACAAATGGATAAAAATTTTCCCAAAAGGTTGGAGCAATGCCCAATGATTTAGAGAAATACTGAACCTATTTCCCTTTCAGGGGATAGCTTCTTCAGTTACATGAAACCCTTCTGTGTCAACCAGCATTGGGCCAGGTGACAGTTTTCATCTCGTAGCTTTTGGGACTGTTTTCTCACTGATTTTTAATATCACTGGGTTAATTGGTTAGACACTAATCACTGGGTTCTGACTAGAAGCCATCAGTCATTATACTACTTGTCACAGGTTACATACTGGTCATAATAACTGTCACCAGGTACACACTGTTAAATGAGCATGAACACCAGTCACAGATTACCAAGCACTATACCAATTATCACCACATACTGGTCACCAGTAACTAGTCATAACTCACTCTGCATGTTGTAATGTTGTATCATTGACTGTGGCTTTTCATCCTGCATGCAGCAACCAATGAATGAGCGTCATTGTGCATAAACTAGCCACCAAACAAAATTTGCAACATCATGGAATGGAGTTGAAGATTGATTTGAACCACCCATCATTCTCCATTCTGCCACATTATTAAATTACAGGGATATTTTGCATTTATGCATTCTGCTCGGAAAGGGATCTCACTGATGTCTTCTCTATCACCCATTACCACATTTTCATTTCGGCCCTACAGTTTGTGGATTTGTCCCTTTCCAAACAGGGATCTTAGTCATAATTTGATGGTGTAATAGATCTGCAGTGGCAGCCTGGAATGCAGAGACTGCAATTTCCATCCACATTCAGGATGTTATTTCCAAATCCCAGTCTTTCCTCTACACACAAATCTGAATTTTGTCCTTGAATGGTGAAGGTCCTAAAAATAATGAAGGATATGTTGTGAATAGTCCTATGATACACAAAATGATGTACATATTATAAACTTTTCTAACACATGAAGTTGATATATCTGACACCCATGAGTGATTTTGTTATCACTGTGAAGCGATGGTGCCACAATAGTGATTGTTAAGAAAAAACAAATTAATTTTATTCCCTGCAGGTTTTAATGATGTCAACTCTTGCACATGATAATACATAATCAGACCCTTTACACTGAGAATCTTTCTCACCTTTCAAGGTATGACTTTACATTGATAATCTTTCTCACCTTACAAGGTATGACATTACACTGATAATCTTTCTCACCTTACAAGGTATGACATTACACTGAATCTTTTTCACTTTACAAGGTATGACTTTACATTGAAAATTTTTCTCACCTTTCAAGATATGACATTACAATGAGAAACTTTCTCACCTTACAAGGTATGACATTACACTGATAATATTTCTTTACTTGCAAGGTATGACATTACACTGAGAATCTTTCTCACCTTATAAGGTATGACATTACACTGAGAAGCTTTCTCACCTTACAAGGTATGACTTTACTTTGAGAATCTTTCTCACCTTACAAGGTATGACATTACACTGATACGCTTTCTCAACCTTCAAGGTATGACATGACATCTAGAAACTTTCTACCTTAAAAAGATATGACATTACACTGAGAATCTTTCTCACTTTACAAGGTATAATGTTTCACTGAGAATTGTTCTCACCTTACAAGTTATGACATTGCACTAAGAACCTTTCTCACCGTATAAGGTCTGACATTACTCTGAGAATCTTTCTCACTTTACAAGGTACGACATTATGCGGAGAATCTTTCGCACCTTACAAGGTATGAATTACACTGAGAATGTTTCTCACTTAACAAGGTATGACATTACACTGAGAATGTTTCTCACTTAACAAGGTATGACATTACACTGAGAGTGATTCGAACTTTACAAGGTATGACATTACACTGAGAATCTTTCTCACCTTACAAGGTATGACATTACATTGAGAATCATTCTCACCATACAAGTATGACATTACACTAAGAATCTTTCTCACCTTACAAGTATGACATTACACTGAGAATCTCTCTCTCTCCTTTACAAGATATGACATTACACTGAGAATCTTTCTCACCTTACAAGTATGACATTACACTGAGAATGTTTCTCACTTAATAAGGTATTACATTACACTGGGAATGTTTCTAACTTAACCAGGTATGACATTACACTGAGAAACTTTCTCACTTTACAAGGTATGACATTACACTGAGAATCTTTCTCACCTTACAAGGTATGACATTACATTGAGAATCATTCTCACCTTACAAGTATGACATTACACTGAGAATCTCTCTCTCCTTACAAGATATGACATTACACTGAGAATCTTTCTCACCTTACAAGTATGACATTACACTGAGAATGCTTCTCACCTTACAAGGTATGACATTACACTGAGAATCTTTCTCACCTTACAAGGTATGACTTTACATTGATAATCATTCTCACCTTACAAGGTATGACATTACACTGAGAATCTTTCTCACCTTACAAGGTATGACATTACACTGATAATCTTTCTCACCTTACAAGGTACGACATCACACTGAGAATCTTTTTCACTTTACAAGGTATGACTTTACATTGAGATTTTTTCTCACCTTACAAGGTATGACATTACAATGAGAAACTTTCTCACCTTACAAGGTATGACATTACACTGATAATCTTTCTTTACTTACAAGGTATGACATTATACTGAGAATCTTTCTCACCTTATAAGGTATGACATTACACTGAGAAGCTTTCTCACCTTACAAGGTATGACATTACACTGAGACGCTTTCTCAACCTTCAAGGTATGACATGACACCTATAAACTTTCTACCTTAAAAAGATTTGATATTACACTGAGAATCTTTCTCACTTTACAAGGTATGATATTTCACTGAGAATTATTCTCACCTTACGAGTTATGACATTACACTAAGAACCTTTCTCACCGTACAAGGTCTGACATTACACTGAGAATCTTTCTCACTTTACAAGGTACGACATTATGCTGAGATTCTTTCGCACCTTACAAGGTATGAATTACACTGAGAATCTTTCTCACTTAACAACAAGGTATGACATTACACTGAGAATGTTTCGAACTTTACAAGGTATGACATTACACTGAGAATCTTTCTCACCTTACAAGGTATGACATTACATTGAGAATCATTCTCACCGTACAAGTATGACATTACACTGAGAATCTTTCTCACCTTACAAGTTTGACATTACACTGAGAATGCTTCTCACCTTACAAGGTATGACATTACACTGAGAATCTTTCTCACCTTACAAGGTATGAGATTACACTGAGAATCTTTCTTACCTGATAAGGTACGACATTACACTGAGAATCTTTCTCACTTTACAAGGTATGACTTTGCATTGAGAATTTTTCTCACCTTTCAAGGTATGACATTACAATGAGAAACTTTCTCATCTTAAAAGGTATGACATTACACTGATAATCTTTCTTTACTTACAAGGTATGACATTACACTGAGAATCTTTCTTACCTGATAAGGTACGACATTACACTGAGAATCTTTCTCACTTTACAAGGTATGACTTTACATTGAGAATTTTTCTCACCTTTCAAGGTATGACATTACAATGAGAAACTTTCTCATCTTAAAATGTATGACATTACACTGATAATCTTTCTTTACTTACAAGGTATGACATTACACTGAGAATCTTTCTCACCTTATAAGGTATGACATTACACTGAGAATCTTTCTCACCTTACAAGGTATGACATTACACTGAGACGCTTTCTCAACCTTCAAGGTATGACATGACACCTAGAATCTTTCTCACTTTACAGGTATGACATTATTCAGAGAAACTTTCTACCTTAAATAGATTTGACATTACACTGAGAATCTTTCTCACTTTACAAGGTATGACTTTACATTGAGAATTTTTCTCACCTTTCAAGGTATGACATTACAATGAGAAACTTTCTCATCTTAAAAGGTATGACATTACACTGATAATCTTTCTTTACTTACAAGGTATGACATTACACTGAGAATCTTTCTTACCTGATAAGGTACGACATTACACTGAGAATCTTTCTCACTTTACAAGGTATGACTTTACATTGAGAATTTTTCTCACCTTTCAAGGTATGACATTACAATGAGAAACTTTCTCATCTTAAAAGGTATGACATTACACTGATAATCTTTCTTTACTTACAAGGTATGACATTACACTGAGAATCTTTCTCACCTTACAAGGTATGACATTACACTGAGACGCTTTCTCAACCTTCAAGGTATGACATGACACCTAGAATCTTTCTCACTTTACAGGTATGACATTATTCAGAGAAACTTTCTACCTTAAATAGATTTGACATTACACTGAGAATCTTTCTCACTTTACAAGGTATTATGTTACACTGAGAATTGTTCTCACCTTACAAGATATGACATTACACTAAGAACCTTTCTTGCCATACAAAGTTTGACATTACACTGAGAATCTTTCTCACTTTACTACTTTACAAGGTATGACATTACACTGAGAATCTTTCGCACATTACAAGGTGTGAATTACACTAAGAATCTTTCTCACTTAACAAGGTATGACATTACACTGAGAATCTTTCTCACTTAACAAGGTATGACATTACACTGAGAATGTTTCTGTCTTAACAAGGTATGACATTACATTGAGAATGTTTCTCACTTAACGAGTTATGACATTACACTGAGAAACTTTCTCACATTACAAGGTATGATATTACACTGAGAATCTTTCGCACCTTACAAGTATGACATTACACTGAGAATGTTTCTCACTTGACAAGGTATGACATTACACTGAGAAACTTTCTCACTTTACAAATATGACATTACACTGAGAATCTCTCTCACCTTACAAGTATGACATTACACTGAGAATGTTTATCACTTGACAAGGTATGACATTGCACTGAGAATGTTTCTCACTTGACAAGGTATGACATTACACTGAGAAACTTTCTCACTTTACAAATATGACATTACACTGAGAATCTCTCTCACCTTACAAGTATGACATTACACTGAGAATGTTTCTCACTTGACAAGGTATGACATTACACTGAGAATTTTTCTCACCATACAAGGTGGTACATTACAGTGAGAATCTTTCTAACCTTAGAAGGTATGACATTATTCTTATTGACATAGACCTAAATAGTTACCATGAATGCAATGATTTACAGGTAATTCTATCAGTACAAATTTTGATTTGAATGATAATAATATGAATCTATCAGTACAATTATATTTTGAATTAAAAAAATATTTCTCTATATCTACAAATTTGATTTTAATGATACATTTTTTTGGAGATAAATACTGTGTGACTTTATATATCTCAGTTATACTTTTATTGATCACACAAGGTGTGACATTACACTGAGAATCTTTGTCACCTCACAAGGTATGACATTACACTGAGAATCTTTGTCATCTCACAAGGTATGACATTACACTGAAAATCTTTGTCACCTCACAAGGTATGACATTACACTGAGAATCTTTGTCACCTCACAAGGTATGACATTACACTGAGAATCTTTGTCATCTCACAAGGTATGACATTACACTGAAAATCTTTGTCACCTCACAAGGTATGACATTACACTGAGAATCTTTGTCACCTCACAAGGTATGACATTACACTGAAAATCTTTGAGAAAGTGTGACCCCTTATTTACTGTTCGTTCATTATCATATTAAAACACACTGGTGTTATTACTATTATGTCATCATAAGACAGAACAGATTATGTAATATTGTTATAGATCTGTCTATTCATTCAACCATCTGCTGACAATGTTATTCCTGCATTATAATTTAGTTCTCCACAATCCACAAATGTTACTAGACTTTGCTGGTTAGCACATCTATAAAAAAAATTATATTGATTTCATAGTAAAATGGTCATAGGTCATTTAAGCAGAAAAATTGTTTTCTCACAGCAACTTGAGTTCTCCACCATCAACAGTTGTACTATGGCTTAGTATGATATATGTTGATTTAAAGGCTCTAAAGGTCAAGTTTATTCTGACTCAAGGATGAAAAATGACAACTCAAATCCTTCAGTTCTTCAGAGTACACTGTATTGCTGCTACCACACCTTGCAGATGACATGTACTTGTAAGGAAGAAACTTGTTGATTTGGGATCAAAAGGTGAAAATCCAAGGGTAGTCTGTGTATTCTGCGCAGTAAATACCAGACTGAGTCCAAATTAAATATTCCCTTCTCTAATTAGTAAGTGCCTTTTGAGACAGAAAAAACACAATCCCAGTCTGATTATTTAGTCATATCCAACATATAATATATCTTACTCTTTTTCCTTGTATAATTGTATTCACATGTATGCGAAAATTCTTAATGACATTTGCCTTTAATGTTGACTTTTGAGTCATCGTTTGGGACACATACTTTCTGATTATCTTTTAGGTATCTTCTCCTACACTGTTGCCTTTTGGTTTGAATGTTCCCTTAGATGTTAAAGGTATTTTGCACTTTGCATATCAAAGAGTTACTTCGGTATCTTTTTTTCTATTCTTAACATCTGTCGGGAAAAAAACATTGTGCATAGTTCAGATCAATTTGTGTCGTTTCTTTCTGGCTGATAATTATGCTGCAATGCGAGGATAAATATGGGCATAACATGCCTTATTGGACACTTGCCTCGCGAATTCATCTTGTACTATGTGTACACGTATTGATGGTTGTCTGCAGACATGTAGCATGATGTCCCACCTAGCTACATTATCCTGACACCATGCTGACCAGGCCTAATCTTAACCTCCTAACGCTGAGCGCCAAGTGAGGGTGCTGTTAGTATCATTTTTAAAAGTCTTTGTATGACTCAGCCGGGGATTGAACCCACAACCTCCTGCATCTCAGATTGACGATCTAACCATCACGCCACCAAAGCGGTCGACACTCAAGAATATAAGGAGATTAGATTAATATGGTATAATAGTGAAATTGTCTAGAATGCAAGGAGATTAGATTAATATGGTATTAGTGACAGAAAATGTCTAGAATTCAAGAGGATTGGATCAATATGTTAAATAGCGACACACAATCACTAGAATGCAAGAAGATTAGATCAATATGGTATATAGTGACACACAATCTCTAGAATGCAAGGAGATTAGATCAATATGCTATGTAGTAACAGACAATCTCTAGAATGCAAGAGGATTGCATTAATAAGGTATATAGTAACAATCTCTAGAATGCAAGAGGACTGGATTAATATGGTATATAGTGACAATGTCTAGAATGCCAAGAGATTAGATTAACATGGTATAAAGTGACAGACAATCACTATAATGCAAGATTACATTAATATGGTATATAGTGACAGACAATCCCTAGAATGCAAGGGGATTACATTAATAGGGTATATAGTGACAATTTCTCGAATGTAAGGATATTAGATCAATATTTTCTATAGTGACAGACAATCTTGATGCTCAGCATTAAGAGGTTAGCGTTAGGACTGGGTGGGACATAGTCCTACATGTCTGGGATATGATGTCCCAGTGCTAGACATCACTATAAACTGCCCAACTGCATACATCATAGCGATATGATCAAAACATTGTTAATTCTACATTAAAAATCCAAATCACACACACACACACACACTCATTATGGTGTATAGTAACAGAATATATCTAGAATGCAAGAGGGTCAGATTGATAAAGTATATTTTGACAGGCATGTTATTTCCAAAATTGCTATGTCATTGATTCACATGTGTATTTCAAAAACATACATTAAATGAGTTATTCATTGCTAGGTTTAATTTTGATACAATATACAATTCAAAAAAGTGTTATGTCTGTACTGAGCTAATTTGAATAAATGCAACATTAATCAACAAATGTTTTATCATATGTAGCTCATAGTTTAGTTTGTGCAAGCTGTATAATAAAATTATAATCAGTTTAGTTGATATGGAAAAAGTATCAATACAATTATAATCAGTATAATATGGAAAATGTATATAAAAGTTGTAATCAGTTTTGTTGATATGGAAAGATGTATAAAATACAATTATAATCAAGTCTTTTAATTGATATGGAAAGATGTATCATGTGTTGTTATTCTACATATTTTTAGATGATTTTGTATCTAATTGACTGAGCCATATTCCACTGTGGAAGCCATACTTTTGGTTGGATTTTAAACAAACCTGGATTGTGTATGTGTGTGTGTGGATTTTCAACCCAGATCTCAAACCCTTTGGAGCCCCATTAAATTGGAAAAAGTCAGTCCTTTGCGTCATTAAGCACTAAACCAATCATAAGTAGCTAATGAATCAGATCCATGAATAAAAGTGATTTTATGTAAAATACAGTGTCAGTACATTCCTTACAACTCCAAGTCTATGTGATAGCATTTATGAATAATATATTTAATTTCAGAACATGTTTATATGTACTTAATTTTATCTACAATTATTTGTGTCTTTCAGCATCTGCTGGCGCCATGCCATCACCACTAACCAGTGACACTGATAGGTTCATGTGTATTGCATATCTTCTAGTTGATGTCGGTTCCAGGGTACTGAGACAACTATTAAATCATCACACAGTCATGTCCACCTGCACTCTGGGCCAATATCTGGCCAAAAACATGAATACTATCATTAGTCTTAGAAGGGTATTCAACCAATCCCAGATGGACATCATGTTTCCACCAAATGGTGATGATACAAACCTAGATGACTATGACATCACCCTGCTGTCCGCCCTCTTTCAGAACATTATACCAACTCTGAATCAGCAAGAAAAGGACATGATTAAAAGACTACGAGAAGAAAGAAACAAACTGTATGGTCATGCTAAGTCATGTCAAATTAGTGCCAATGACTTCCAGACTTTTTGGAATGACATCAGCTCAACATTGACAACTCTCAGTCAACAGTGCGGGGACACTGCTTTTGAGGCTAAGATATTGCAGGAAATTCAGCGCACTAAAGTTTCAGCAATCCCTGCTGGATCCTACCTAGATATATTCAAAACATGGTTTGGAAGGATAGAAAATGTTGAGGGTGAATTACAGGATATGAGAGCAAGATTACAAGCACTGGAGTCAAGGGAAAAGTCATCAACAAGTGAGTCATAAATATGAATGCCCCTCAGTAGATAGTGCAGTCTAAAACTAAAGAGTCATAAACATGGCTGTCCATCAATACAAGTAGGGACACCTCTTCTGAGGCTGAGATATTGCAGGAAATTCAGTGCATTCATATAGCAGGAATCCCTACAGGATCCTCCTTAGGTATAGTCAAAACATGGTTTGAAATGATAGAATCAGTTAAAGATGAGTTACAGAATGTGACAACAAGACTATAAGCACAAGTCAAATACAAAATCAGCAAGTGGGTCATAAACATGGATGTACAAGGAGCAATTTGAAAATAACTAGTTATAAACACAGATGTCTCTCAGTACAATAAGCAATCTGAAAATAATGAGTTATAAACACATATGCCCACTAATGCAAGGAGAAATCTGAAAATAATGAGTCAGCAAGTCGAAAACATGGATGTACAAGGAGTAATCTGAAAATGATGAGTTATAAACACAAATGTCCCCCAAATGCAAGGAGCAAACTGAGTTATAAACATGGATGTTTCTAAATACAAGGAGCAATCTGGAAATAATGAGTCAGCAAGTGAGTTATAAATATGGATGTAAAAGGAACAGTCTTGAAAATTATGAGGCATAAACATGGATGTTCCTCAGTACAAGGAGCAGTCCGAAGAAAAATAACAGGGTCATAATGTAATCAGACTTAAAGGAAGAGTCCCAGACAATATGAAGCATTTACTTGTGTTGAATTATTATCCCATTACAGGACAGGCATTTACAAACTGCATTCGACTAAAACATACCTTTCAGCAAAATTAAAACATTAACAGCTTGTATCCCTAGCAGATTACTGGTACTGTATGTGTTTGTATGTTCAGTGTTGGAATGAACAGAGAGAGGATAGCCTTGATATATTATGAATTTGATTATCAAGTTTGCAATACATTGAATGTTTAAAAACTTACTAGAAGGGGCCCCGAGTGGCAGAGTGGTCTGAAGCGCTCTCCGTTACAGATCACTGCCATCTCACCTCAGTCTGCGTGGGTTAAAGTTTAAGATTCGACTAATGTAGTTATGTGAGAAAGCTTGCCAGTAGCTTCTCATAGGTCGGTGGTTCTTTCCGGGGGTTTTCCCGGGTTCTTCCTCCACCAATAATACTGGCCGCCATGTATAGCCTATCGTGTGCTGAAAAATGGCATTAAACCCTACAACAACAACAACAACCTACTTACTAGATAAGAATTATATAAATACACATGCCTTATGATCATATCAGGAATGGTTCTTGACAAAAGTATCATATTTATAAGTGTGTATCTATTCACAAGTGTTTTACAGCCATCAGTTTGTATACATGCTGCTAAACATGGTCTCACCTTTTAATAAGTCATTTATTTTAAACATTCCTATGATTTGACATCTTAAAATATGTTATGTGTATCTTGCCATTTAATAAAGTATTTTGCAGAAATATGCTTCACAGTGACAATCATCAGTACTTAATTGTTTTAGATGGTGTTTATATAGTGTATGGAAATAGTGTTATATTTGCTGTGTTAAACAGTGTATGGAAATAATGTTATAGTTACTGTGTTGCATAGGGGCCCCAAGTGGTTTAAAGTGCTGTCAATTGCGGATCACTGCCATCTCACATCTGTCTGCGTAGGTTCGAGTCTAAGATTCGGCTAATGTAGTTATATGAGAAAGCTTGCCAGTAGCTTCTCGTGGTTCGGTGGTTCTTTCTGAGGGTTCTCCCGGGTTCTTACTCCATCAATAATACTGGCCGCCATGTATAGTCTATCGTGTGCTCAAAAGTGGCATTAAGCTCTACAACAACAACAACAACTGTGTTGCATAGAGAGTATGATAATAATGTTGTATTTAAAGTCTTACATAGAGTGCATGGAAATAGTGTTATAGTTAATGTGTTACATAGAGTGTTTGGTAATAATATTGTAGTTATTGTGTTACATAGTGTATTTGGTAATAATTTTGTACGTATTGTGTTACATAGAGTGTATGGAAATAATGTTATAGTTACTTTGTAAAACAGAGTGTATGGAAATAGTGCTATAGTTACTGTGTTACATTTAGTGAATGGAAATAGTGTCACAGTTACTGTGTTACATAGTGTATGGAAGCAGTGTTCTAGTTACATAGTTACATATAGTGTATGGTAATAATGTTGTAGTTACTATGTTACATAGAATGTATGGAAATAGTGTTGAAGTTACATAGAGTGTATGGAAATAGTGTTGTAGTTACTGTGTTACGTAGAGTGTATGGAAAGGTTTTTAGTTACTGTGTTACATAGAGCATATGGGAATAGTGTTGTATTACTGTGCTCCATATAGTGTATGGAAATGATGTTATAGTTACTATGTTACATAGAATGTTGTAGGGTTTAATGGCATTTTTCAGCAAACGAAAAGCTATGCATGGCAGCCAGTATTAATGGTGGTTAAAGAACCCAGAAATACCATTCAATTGGAAAGAACCTACTCATGAAAAGCTATTGGCAAGCTTTCTCACATACACACAGTGGCAGAATCTGAGACTCGAACACACATAGACAAATGTGAGATGGCAGTGATCCCTAACAGAGAGCACTTTAGACCATAGTTACTATGTTACACATTGAATTGAAATAGTGTTATAGTTACTGTGTTACACAGTGTATGGAAATAGTGTTATAGTTACTGTGTTACATAGAGTGTATGGAAATAATGTTACAGTTACTATGTTACACAGTGTATGGAAATAGTGTTATAGTTACTGTTACACAGTGTATGGAAATAGTGTTATTATTACTGTAGTGTGTTACATAGAGTGTATGGAAATAATGTTATAATAAATGCATTACATACTATTATGGAAATAGTGTACAGTTAAATTGACTGTGTTACATAGAGTGTATGGAAATATTGTTATACTTACAATGTTACACAGTGTATCGAAATAGTGTTACAATCACAGTTCAGCATTATAGTTGCTGTGTTATAGCTATTTTGTTACATAGAGTATGTGTAATAGTGTTCTAGTTTCTGTGTTACAGAGTGTATGGAAATAGTGTTACAATCAAAGTTCATTGTTACAGTATTACATAGAAACAATGGAGATAGTGTTATAGCTTCTGCATTACATAGAATGTATGGAAATAATGTTGTAGTTACTGTGTTACATATAGTGTATAAAGAATGTAAGGAAATAGTGTTATCATTACTGTGTTACATATAGTGTATGGAAATAATGTTATGGTTACTATGTGTATGGAAATATTGGTACATTCACACTTCAGGGTTATGGCTGCTTCATTTAGTGTATGGAAATCGTGGCACAATTAACAGTTGATTGTTGTAGAAAGTGTATAGAAATATGCTTGCCATAGTAACAGTTCAGTATAACAGTAATATAGAATGTATAGAAATATGCTAGACAGTTGCAGCTCATTTGTATAGTTATATATAGTGCATAGAAATATGCTAGACATAGGTGCAGCTCAGTTATACAGTGTATTTAAATATGCTAGGCATAATGACAGTTCCTTGTATAGCTATAGTGTATATAAAAATGCTTTGCATAATGAGTTCCTTGTATAGTTATAGTGTATATAAAAATGCTATGCATAGTTCCTTGTATAGTTATAGTATATATAAAAATGCTATGCATAGTTCCTTGTATAGTTATAGTGTATATAAATATGCTAGACATAATGACAGTTCCTTGTATAGTATTAGTGTATATAAAAATGCTATGCATAGTTCCTTGTATAGTTATAGTGTATATAAATATGCTAGACATAATGACAGTTCCTTGTATAGTTATAGTGTATATAAATATGCTATGCATAGTTCCTTGTATAGTTATAGTGTATATAAATATGCTAGACATAATGACAGTTCCTTGTATAGTTATAGTGTATATAAATATGCTATGCATAGTTCCTTGTATAGTTATAGTGTATATAAAAATGCTAGACATAATGACAGTTCCTTGTATAGTTATAGTGTATATAAAAATGCTATGCATAGTTCCTTGTATAGTTATAGTGTATATAAATATGCTAGACATAATGGCAGTTCCTTGTATAGTTATAGTATATATAAAAATGCTATGCATAGTTCCTTGTATAGTTATAGTGTATATAAAAATGCTATGCATAGTTCCTTGTATAGTTATAGTGTATATAAAAATGCTAGACATAATGACAGTTCCTTGTATAGTTATAGTATATATAAAAATGCTATGCATAGTTCCTTGTATAGTTATAGTATATATAAAAATGCTATGCATAGTTCCTTGTATAGTTATAGTGTATATAAATATGCTAGACATAATGACAGTTCCTTGTATAGTTATAGTGTATATAAATATGCTATGCATAGTTCCTTGTATAGTTATAATGTATATAAATATGCTAGACATAATGACAGTTCCTTGTATAGTTATAGTGTATATAAAAATGCTATGCATAGTTCCTTGTATAGTTATAGTGTATATAAATATGCTAGACATAATGGCAGTTCCTTGTATAGTTATAGTGTATATAAAAATGCTAGACATAATGACAGTTCCTTGTATAGTTATAGTGTATATAAAAATGCTATGCATAGTTCCTTGTATAGTTATAGTGTATATAAATATGCTAGACATAATGGCAGTTCCTTGTATAGTTATAGTGTATATAAATATGCTAGGCATAATGACAGTTCCTTGTATAGTTATAGTGTATATAAATATGCTAGGCATAATGACAGTTCCTTGTATAGTTATAGTGTATATAAAAATGCTATGCATAGTTCCTTGTATAGTTATAGTGTATATAAATATGCTAGACATAATGGCAGTTCCTTGTATAGTTATAGTGTATATAAATATGCTAGACATAATGACAGTTCCTTGTATAGTTATAGTGTATATAAATATGCTATGCATAGTTCCTTGTATAGTTATAGTGTATATAAAAATGCTAGACATAATGACAGTTCCTTGTATAGTTATAGTATATATAAAAATGCTATGCATAGTTCCTTGTATAGTTATAGTGTATATAAAAATGCTATGCATAGTTCCTTGTATAGTTATAGTGTATATAAATATGCTAGACATAATGACAGTTCCTTGTATAGTTATAGTGTATATAAATATGCTATGCATAGTTCCTTGTATAGTTATAGTGTATATAAATATGCTAGACATAATGACAGTTCCTTGTATAGTTTTAGTGTATATAAAAATGCTATGCATAGTTCCTTGTATAGTTATAGTGTATATAAATATGCTAGACATAATGGCAGTTCCTTGTATAGTTATAGTGTATATAAAAATGCTAGACATAATGACAGTTCCTTGTATAGTTATAGTGTATATAAAAATGCTATGCATAGTTCCTTGTATAGTTATAGTGTATATAAATATGCTAGACATAATGGCAGTTCCTTGTATAGTTATAGTGTATATAAATATGCTAGGCATAATGACAGTTCCTTGTATAGTTATAGTGTATATAAATATGCTAGGCATAATGACAGTTCCTTGTATAGTTATAGTGTATATAAATATGCTAGACATAATGACAGTTCCTTGTATAGTTATAGTGTATATAAAAATGCTATGCATAGTTCCTTGTATAGTTATAGTGTATATAAATATGCTAGGCATAATGACAGTTCCTTGCATAGTTATAAATAGTACAGAGAAATACACTAGGCATAGTGGCAGTTCATTTATATAGTTGCAGCTAGTAACTCTAAAACTATTACAGTCCTACCCGTTTATGTCGACATCCTCGGGCCCGAGAAAATATTGTCGACAAAGGCGGATGTCGAGATAAGTGTTTGTGGGGGAGGGTCTGAAAAAAGATAAAAGTTACAGTTAGTCAGCAAAGGGTCACCTGTTGTCAGTGAGTAGCATTTGCACTTTGAGAAAACGATGGAAATTTTGAGTACATAAAGACAGAATCAGTGTGAAATACACTTGTATATGGACAAATTACATTTTGGTTACCCTTGTGTAGTAAAATCTAAATTAAAATATTGCATCGATCACATCCTAATACAAAACACATTACGATATTCAATGTCGGCATTAGCACATGGCTGAATAGTTGTCATTTACATGATTCATGTACATGTACTTAAATCGGTCTGGATTTTGGTCAGTCTGTTCCCATCTTATTGAGGCTACCAAGGGGATGGAGCTATTCACAGGGAAATAAAAAAAACTGTCAACACTACATATATTCTCCACAAATACTTTTGTATCCGATGTAATGACGAACATTAAAGCGACTGAACCAACCACTTGTTGCAGCGAAGTTCTCCACACTAACTTTCTTTCGCAAATGCTTCAGTGAACCATTTTGATGCTTCCTCCACGTCATCAAATGTAGCAGTCTGTTGATTCTTCCTTTGGGGAGTACAGTTACCTTCAATGTAGTCTTTCTTTATAGACTCAGCAACTTTCATCCTTCCTGAACAGGTGTTATTTTTAAGTGACAAAATTTCCCAGACCTCTTTGCGAGATGTTTAATCCTCAACTTCCTTAACAGCCAGATATGTAGTTTCCAGAGACTGTAAGTTTAATTTGCATTTTACACTGCTGTTGGTAACCATCATAGATGTAAATAAAGTTAAAAACGAAACTTTCACAGCAAAATAAACTTGTTTTAATCACCAATCACTTTCAAAGGTCTCGGAAACGTGTAATCTGTATTTTGAAGCAATTTTTATGTCTGGGATTCAGAAAATCATGTATACAGGAATCCTCTGTATGCATCAGTTTCCTGGACGGCAAATTTAAGGGCTTGCTAGTCCTACTTCAGCCACCTGTTATGTGGGAAATTGTGTTGTTCAATTGATCATTTTAGCTGTGCTGATATTTACAATCAGAAAATTTAGTAGCTGAAAGACCCACAGATGTACATGTTGTCATTGTAAGAGCATATCTGAAGAACATGACCCACACGCTAGGCGGCAAGATCAAAGACTTGACTAGCTGCAGAGTGGTGAGAAAATGTGCTGATATTTACAATGATTGATTTCAGAGGTAGAATGACCCATTAATGTACTTGTGTATAAGAAGTGTACATCAAATGAACAACTTTTGCCTTCATTATTATTTTCATTTCCAAGTGTAGCAAACTAAGTAGTGCTTGTGACCTCAAAATCAAGACGTGTTCAACAGGAGAGTTGATGTTGAGAGTTAGACAAAATGCTGTTTGCAAATTTTGACAAGAAAGGTTAAACGGCAAATTGACAAAGATTGTAATGAAATTCAACAGTGTTAGAAGTTGCTAGAACTGACATTTCACGTGGAACACTATGAATGATGCCTAACTTAGTGTTTGGAATAAGACCTATTCTTGACCTGACAATTCACTCTCACTCTAAAAGACAAACAACGGCTACATGTCAATGCTGTAAACAAGTTTGAAAATTAAACTCTATGGCAAGCGCTGTTTGTACTCGTCCGGAAATATAGCTATTTCAGGTATGCCCAATTTGCTTCTGGTAGGGAACGTTTATTGGTGGTACTCTTGAACTCCTAGTTTTAAAATGCTAGCAATACCTCTGTGCATTCTTTGGAAAATGCAAGAATTTATCAGATTTCACTTCTTTTAAGTTGCCGTGTGAGGCTAGCTTTATAGGTCCAAACAAAAGCCTATGGTGGTGGTTGTTTTTTATCTGGCTGCAACATTAAAGACTGTATGCAAGATCAACTAATTGTTGAACAAAGTATGGGTCGGAACTGGCAGCTTGTCGACATAAATAATTAGAAAACAAAGGATTTGTTCATGCTGGGACAAAGGACTTCTGTCGACATGTACATTTATCTTTTATCTTGACGTCGACATAAGCACGACAATTTGATAGTAATAGTAGACCAAGGGACTGGGACTTTGCTTTTTTGTCGACATAGGCGGCTTGTCGATATAAGCGATGTCGATACAAATGGGTAGGACTGTAGTAGGAGTTTGATAAATAAATGCTTTTTTAATTGCACTCAATACCACCTTACTGTGGAAGGTAAAGAGTCTCCCCACTGTTATCATGCATGGTTGTATCACAGCACTGGGAAAGGTTAGATTCACCCCATTGTTATGATGCATGCTTGTATCACCCCATTGGTAAATGATAAATTTACCCCATTGTTATCATCCATACTTGTATCATCCCATAGGTAAATGTTACATTCACCCCATTGCTATGATACATGCTTGTATCGCCCCATTGTTAAATGTTAATTCACCCCATTGTTATCATGCATGCTTGTATCACCCCACTTGGGATGTTTAAAAGTATCCCCTGGGTTAACATTGAGCTCTCTACCCTATAATGATATGTATACTTTATCTGGATGTAAAGGTCAAGTCATTGATGCGGCCAGCATTATACTCCCTTCCTACCCACCAATGATTGGCCACTGGGTTACAACTTATAAACTGTTTATAGCCCCACACTAAATTAGATATAAAATTGAACTTAGAACTGCATTACATATTAGCTATTCCCACAATATAGCCTTGAAAATTCTATTCTGAGATCCTTGGCAGTATGTGAAATAGACATTCAACCATACCCTACTTGTGTATGTATAGAAGGCATTCAATATGTCTTGAGTCTGTGTATGTGATCTATATAGTAGTGCTGCTTTGAAGTGAAGCCAATGTCTGTATCTAAAACATTCAATATGAGTTTATATATATATATATATATATATATATATATATATATATATATATATATATATATATATATATATATATATATATATATATATAGTGCATACAATTATTTTTCAAATAAAAACTGAAATATTAAATATAAGTTAGCATATATTCATTTATTATCAATATATAAAATGAGAAATATATATAATAGAAATGTAAAAGAACACAACTTGCCCATAGAGCAGCAAAACACCAGGTATAAGAAATCAAATAAATGTAATTCATTATTGACACATCAATGTAGATCCAATTACACTACTACTAGAATATATTACAGGATGAGGCAGAAACACTGTAAGTAAGAATCTTAGCAATCGAGTTCATTTGACAGGAATTCAAATAAAGTTTGAAAACTAAAAACATGTCATTTATATTTAGCTATAAGGCTGGTTGATGGTGTTTACATGCACCAAATGACTATTTAAAAATAGCAACAGGACTAAGGAGTTTTGTGCAGCAATAAACCTGATCAGTTAATAATGTGAGATCTTTCAGGCGAGACCTTTTAACATGCATATCTAAACGTTCCAGCATGCTATCGACAAGGAGACTCCAACCATAATAATTAATGACACCTAGAACAGTTTCAAGGCTGTAGAAAAAAATGGCATTTTTAACCGATGTGAAAATCCAAAGAAGCAAGTACTGCTACTTCATTTCTTATGAGATCCTGGAGATTTCTTTCACTGTGGTACATACATAGTCTAATCCTGGGACACTATAATAACTTGCTTATGAACCAAATTTAAGCCATGTCTTGCACACACACACACACACTCCAAATTGTTGACTGGTTTCAAAACAGAAGGGTGTCAAATGTATTTTTCAAGCAATGATAAAATCTGAAATTTGTGGCTTAAGTAGGAGATGAATGAATAATTATAAAATTTTTCAAGCAGTGATAAAATTTGACATTTTTTATCAAATAATATTGATGAAATTTGTCAAGCAATGATAAAATCATACATTGAACTTAAAATGTAATTTTTTATTACATGCAATTAAGCAGGATTTGTGTCATGTAGACGAATAATAATGTAGCTCTCTATATTTCATTTTCTCACTTACTTTATTGTAACTATGATACAAATATTATTTAATTTCGGTCCATAACCTAGATTATAATTTGTAACCCCAATAAAGATTCATTCAAAAGACAAAAACTATGCTCAGTGTAACAATAAATATTTCTAAAACCTTCGAATAATGAAACCAATTTAGGACTCAAAAAAATCCTTTGTTACTATTTGAAATTATTACCATTATTTTAATAATGATATGAATCCTATTATGTACTCTTCTAAAATATAACAATTTAAATATGAATGGCACAGGAATAATTTAAATCAATAATACTGCTATGACCTGTGTAGATACGACCACATCGCACTCACCTGCACATCATGCTAAATTAACGTATATATTGGAACATGATAAAATATTTTTTTTCAAATTCTAGAACTTATGGTGAATTTTTTGTCACATAGATCATGTCCAAAGACTTAGGAAATAAAATAAATTGCATTCAATTTGTGCACACACACCATGCCAAAAAGTTTTATAATAACAAAGATAAATACAATGCTTAATTGATAACAAAATGAAAGAAACTAACCTTGTACTGTTATCATTTATTCATTCTTTTTATCGTCATGAGCAAAATTATTAAAGGCAATAATGTATCCACGAACTGCGTTTATATAACGTATGCATACAGTGTGCTATCACTTTTGTCAGATAACAAGACACATCATGTCACTGGCATTAATATTGGTAAATGAATCCTGGTTGAATGTCCTCAAAGGTTTGAATGTTGTAAACACTGGATCCAGCAAAATCACAAACATGAGAGATAGAAATATCAATCCATTGCTTGAAGGCACCTGCTACGCACACATGAAATGGCATAAAGAACAATATAACCTAGTGTATTATATCCCGGGTAACAATATGACAATATTTCAGAACTAAAAATCATTTAAAAAATACATTCACAGTGAGTATAAATGACAATCTGTTTGCTTCGAATGGTTACAAAAGGTTCTATTAAAGTTAATGCTGTGTATACTATTCACACTGCGTACCTCAATGCCGAGTGTATCAATTATAATTACATATGGCAAAAAAAAATCCTCGGTGTTGAATCAAAACCTGGTAATGAGCAATAAACTCATCGTTTTAGCTTACAGGTAGGATATCATATACAAAGGTTATTTTCTTACAAAGCAAGCTGACCTAAGAAACAGACTTTAGATAGGTTTTAGCCTTGAGTATTTTTTAAAACATACATATGTACACAATGTTGGCCAACATAGGGAAGCCAACATCAGTTTCTTTCTACCAGTATTGAAATTTTGAAAATTAATAAAAACAATGGAACAGTTTGAAATATAAACTTCTATCACATTTCCCAAAAAGTGACTCATCGCATTCATTATTGTGTACATAGCATATAAAAATGGGAATGAAAATAAATACAAAATAAACCACATTATAAATCTTAGCCATTATGGAAAAGTTTGTAGGCCGATAGTCGTGTACTGAAGAGGCCTTGCAATGTTCATCGAAGAAAATCCATGGCCTAAAGTTTCACCTTAGAAGCATGCAGGTTGGCCTAGAAAGCATGCTAGAGAGAAGATGCCCCAAAGAAACATGAAATCGGTGACCCCAGCCAGATAAATAATGCATGTGAAAATGATGATGTTAGGTGATGGCATTACAAGCATTTCACATTGAAGCAAAAGGAGAAAATTGTAAATTTCTCAAAATAACATGAAACTAGAGTAACAGCAAAACATTTCAAAATCCCAAAATCAACTATTACAAATTAGTCAAAAATAGGTTTTTCTCAGCAGCTGAATAGGGACATTTAGGAAGGAGTGGAAGACCAGTATCATATAGCAAGGAGACTGAGACCAGTATCATATAATAAGAAGAGGGAGAAGTATCATATAGCAGGAAGATTGAGACATTATTATATAGCAAGCAGTGGAAGACCAGCATCATATAGTAAGGACGGGGAGATCAGTATCATATAGCATGAAGTGGAAGACCAGTATTATAAAGCAATGAGAGTGAGAAGTATCATATAGTAAGGAGAGGGAGACAGTATCATATATCACGGAGACGAAGAGAGCAATATATACCAAGTAGAGGGAGAGAATATCATATAGCAAGGAGAGGGAGACCAGTATCATATAGCAAATGCATAGAAGACCAGTATTGTATAGCTAGAAGAGGGAGAAGTATCATACAGCAGGGAGAGTGGGACATTATGATATAGCAAGCAGTGGAAGACCAGCATCATACAGCAAGGTGAGGCAGACTGTCTCATATAACAAGGAGTGGAAGACCAGTATCAAATAGCAAGGCCTGGACTTGTATAGCAAGGAGAGGGAGCCAGTATCATATAGCAAGGAAAGAGAAACAGTATCACATAGCAAGAAGAGGGAGATAGTATCATATAGCAAAGACTGGATGACCAGTATCATATAGCAAGGAGAAGGAGACAGTATCATATACCAAGGAGTGGAAGGCCATTATCATATAGCAAGGAGAGGGAGACAGTATCATATAGCAAGGAGAGGGAGACTATCATATAGCAAGGAGTGAATGACCATTATCATATAGCAAGGAGAGGGAGACAGTATCATATACCAAGGAGTGGAACATCAATATCATATAGCAAGGAGTGCGAGACCAGTATCATATATCAAGGAGTGCAAGACCAGTATCGTATAGCAAGGGGAGGAAGACAGTATCATATAGCAAGACCAGTATCATGTGACAGTGAGTTGGATGGATAAGCTGCTTAGTGGGTTCTCATCACACGATCTGCAGATCCCTGTCAGCATGGACACTATATGAGTATATGCCAATAATTTATGTCTAGTTAATGTCCAGAAATTTAGTTTCAAGCCAGTAGGAACTGGCAACAGGATTTTTAAAACGACACAATCTTGTGCTTCATTTCGTAATGGTGAGCACTTGAGACCACTTGGGGCCCCTGTTTCTTTTGTTGCACAATTCCAATGAATTTTACTAATCCAGAGACTCTCTGATGCATTGTTTTATGATATAAAGCTTGGGTCATGGTTTCTAATCAAAGCCATAACTTTCACACCTGTTTGAAGTGATTTCGTGCATAACAATGTCTACAATGATGACCAATCATATTTTTGTTAGCCAAATCAAGCTATTAATATATAGTTAAAGTTTATATACTGAATAGCTGTCATTATAAAACATAATATTGTTAGTACTGTCATAATTTTGATGGATAAGTTTATTATATGTCATGCAACAAGCGATGAGGCACTGCCTAGTTTATGGAGGGACTTTCTTTGCCAAAATTGTCTCCAAAAAGGCCAGTAGGCCATCCACAGATACAAGCTGAAATTATGATTCTGATGAGGCATCACAAAATGAACTGCCTACAATGAAAGCTGCTCTAGATGACTGGTCTGATTATCTTGAACCCGAGAGTGCTCCAGCCGGTTCTGTACGTGGTAATATTAAACATTACACATCAAAGCAAAGGCAAGATATTGTTAACAATGCAAAACTTCTGGGAATTAGACACACATGGGAAAAATTCAAGATTATGAAATGCACAGTAAGTACATGGATGAAATTGACTTTTCTGATGAACTAAAATTGAACAGATATTTGCCTAAGTATGGACAACTCATTTTATATCGAAAAGTTATGGATGATAAGATAGCTCAATGGATGCTCACTCAGCGAGACTTATAAATTCCAGTTAGTGTTGAGGGAATTTGTACATATGCCAAGGACCTTGTCTCAAGAGAATTTCCAAAGAGTAATTTCCATGCCAGTTGTTCTTGGGGAGAGAGTTTCATAAAAAGACGTGGGCTTATGCTCAGAAGCAGGAGCTCTCCTGCCCAATGTTTACCCAAGGATTTGGAAGAAAAATCTGATTTTTTCTAAACGATTATGATGGACAGACGTGAGGA
Source organism: Unio delphinus (assembly GCA_029339505.1). Taxonomy (NCBI): domain Eukaryota; kingdom Metazoa; phylum Mollusca; class Bivalvia; order Unionida; family Unionidae; genus Unio; species Unio delphinus. The sequence continues at coordinate 5,164,063 of JAQISU010000064.1, forward strand.
TGAGTTTAACAATAAGTTTATTATTAATATGGACGAGACATCGATGTACTTCGATCTTGTGCCAGATAAAACCGTGGACAAAGAAGGAACGCAAAGTGTTCTGATTCGTACAACCGGAGGGAAGAAGAGACACATTACTGTCATTTAGCCATTGCGGTTTCTGGAAACATATTACCCCCAATGAATATTTTAAGGGGAAAGAGACATCTAGATCTGAAGTAATCAAAAGAGTGGATTATCGCAGTTCAAGAGAAAGCATGGATGGACAAAATACTAATGCAGCAATGGATTTAAGAAATTAACCATTCACTAGAAGAGAGTGATCACTATTAGTTATGAACTCATTCTGGGCTCACAAAACCGATGACGTGAAGAAACAGTTGGATCACAGAAATTTTGTGCCAGCAATATCAGGAGGGTGGACGCCAAAGTTGCAACCTCTTGATGTGAACATCAATAAAGCTGTCAAGAGCTACCTCCTCCGCAGCTGGACGCAATATATCTATGAATGCATTCAAATCATCTGATCAAAGCAGCAACAGACATATCAAGACTGCCAGCAACATACTATTGGACTGGGTTGTAAATGCCATGGACACTTTGAAAAAAATGCTCACAATGACAATGAAATATTTCAAGGTGTGCAACATCAGTGTCAATCTGGGTGGAAGTTAAACGCGCTGATCAGAAATGACCAACAATTAAACAATATGGATGATGACAGTGATACAGAATTTGAGGACTTTTCAACCGAGGACCTAAAAAGGCTATGGACGAGCTGGTTAGTGACGACTTTAGTACACAAACATTTTATCTTTGGAAACTTCCAGGTGAATGAAGTTAATGTGTAAGCACATGTTCTCTTTAGTTAGCTCGAGAAACTCTTGAAGAAAGGATGCATGTCTTTCAGTAAGATTTTAGGGTTTCACAGTAATGGTGCCTTCATTATGACTGGCAACAAAACTGGTACAACTCAGTTAAACCTGTGTTCTTAAGAGCTACAGAAGTAAGGTATTTAAGGGAAACCTTAATAAATATTTAGAAAGAAGTGTTCATGTATTTTAAGAATTTGTCTACAAGGACAGCTGAACTAAAAGATTCTAAATGTATTAGAAGCAAATAGGTATTCTATGCAGGAAGTACATGAAATTTATTGGCCGGCTTTCTACAGTGCATTATATGCAGTGTCCCATGGACATAATACCATTCTTGGCATTTCAGCATAACATTTTATAGGTACAGTGGAACTCAGCGACAACATGAATTTGGATATAACAAAGCAGTGGCATGACTACCAAATTAAATATACCTTCACACGTGATTTTTTGTCTCTAAAATGCATGCAAAGGAGTAGAAAAAATATTTAACATCATTTTGTGGATGAGATCGCATATTTATTTGAATATAATACAATCATGGTGTGGTTCCTGAAATTTGAACAACTAAAGAAGGGCAAGAAACAAACTCAGCTTGCCAGAGATCTAGGAATTAGCGAGTCCACTCTGAGAGAGTGGAAAATAGAAGTAAAGCTTCATAGTGTACCCAACATTCTAGAAGAGGAAATTGGTTTAAAACGTACAAGGGCTAATTTCACTAAGTACAAAATCCTTGATTCAGCTTTGTACCAATGGTTTGTCCAGGCTCGCTTAGAAGTTCCCATTTCTGAAAGCCCAAGCAGAGGAATTTGATCAGCGTATTAATGGAGATGATTCCAAATTTAAGGCGAGTAATGGCTGGCTGCGCAGATTCAAGAAAAGGCACACTATCAGCTAAGTTCTTTTGTCTGGTTAAATCCGCTACGCTGATAAAGAGGCTGCCAATTCCTACCCAATTTTTCGTAAATAGTTGCTGGAGGATGGTTGCTACACAGCCGATCAAATTAATAACTGCGACGAAACTGGTTTATGTTATAATATGTTACCAGATCACACACTTACAGCCAAAAATGATAGTCACAAACGTGAAAGCTTTAAGAAGAGAAAGGATTCTTGTGTTAACGAGTCTGGCAGCCACAAAATCGGACCTCTGATGATTGGAAAATCGAAAGTTCCCAAATGTTTTCATCATGTTAGTACGAAGGCCCTTCCAGCAAGAATGAATGGATACATAGCTCCATATTTAAAGCCTTTTTTCATAAAACGTTCATTCCAGCCGCACGCTGCATTGACCAATGCTGGACAAAGGGTCTTCCTCCAGCTTTTACATCATCTAGTGACGACGAGCCTGAATTTACAGGATCCACTGAAGACGACATTCTTTTAGCCGAAAAAGAACTCAAAGAATAGGATCATCATCATCATGATATCCTTAACTGGTATTCAGTAGATGACATCTGTCCCATATATGATCCCATCTCAGATGATGAAATTGTTGCAAACGTCAGCGGGAGAAATGAAGCTGCCCAACCAGGACCCCAAACCAGTGAAACTAAAGACAACAATGATGACGATGATGGCACCCCAACAACCCCCACCAAAAGTGTCCGAGGCAGTAGAGCACCTTGAAGCATGTTTGAGGTGGCTGAAAACTCAAGATGTGGACAGAGTCAAAATCCTCCAACTAAGAAACATTCTTGAATTGCTAGAAGCCAACAGTTCGCAGCAAAGAAGCAGACTTAACTTAACAGATTTTTTTAAGAAACGGAGAAATTTTAAATTATGAAATCGTGCAACCAAATTGACTTTGCACAACGAAAAATATAGTAGTTTTCACGTGTTTCTTTCCAAAGTCACAAAATCTGAAGTAAAAGTTATATACAAGCTGAAAGCATTGATTGTTAATTATTCTTGCTGTGGTCGCATGAGAAAATTTTAGTAGTATAAAATTTGTACAGACATCGTGGCGTGCGTAGACCCAGAAATAGCTACATGCCAGGACAGTACAATATCAGAGGGTAATTAGACATGAATGCACGTACAAATGTATATGCTCTGGTAAAAAAGGTGTAATATTTTAAAAATCCGCTAGTAATGTAATCCGATTTTATCGACCCCAATTATCACGTTTTAGCGAGATTTCACTGTATGTCATGGATGTTTCTGCAGTGAAACCTGTTTTGTAAGGGTTCTATAATGTTGCCCTGAGAGCTAAGTAAGGGAAAAGCCATTTCCAAACTGTTTTTAAATGAACTTAAGACGGACCCCAATGGAAAATGTGTTTCTATATAGGGTGTTAAGCTTGAAACAAGAGAAGGTGAAATGGAAAAGGACCAGAAGGAAGTCAGTAAAGAAATTAATCAGGCCACGAAAGATCTGTATGATACGCTTGTAGCTCAGATGAAAGAAGATATCCATAACATACAACACTAACCACACATGATTTGCAAGCTCAGGACTAAAAAATATCTCATTTTGTTTCTGGAGAAGGGGATGCAGATCAATGGCCTAACCGAAATGGTCACTCTTACTCAACATGTTGGAGAGAACATGAAAATTCGCAATGTAACCAGTAAAGATCTCATTAATGGTGCTACATTCTAGAATGAATACAACCTTCCAAAAAATGTGATCTTACAACATAAATATTCTAGGGACAACATGATGGAGTTGTGGAAAAGAATATTTCAATATTATAAAGACCAGTTCCCTAATTTGTTTAAATTGGCCAAAATTACAGCGGTTCTCCGAATAAATAGAAGAGGCTGAGAGGGGATTTAGTTCACAAAACTGAATTCACACTGCTCTGAGGAATAGGTAAACATCAGAAACAGTGAATAATCTGATGATTATTCAGACACGAGTTTGTCATATTGAGAATTTTCCGTTTGCAGAGGCTTTGAAAAGTGGAGTGAGAAGAAGCAGAGAAGAATATTTACCAGCTCATAAAACTAAATTAGATATGCAGGTACCTTGTATGCTTGTTGTGAAAGAAGTGCTATAAAATTGTTAAATAGTCTTAAATGTTGTTACTCCCATTCAGATTTCTTGGCAGCATCTCTAGTTGAGTTGATGAGGAGGTGATGCGGCAGTGGATTAAATATATTTCAAGTATACATGAAAGGAATGATCTCTTTTAGTGATGGATTCATCCAGGGTGTATAATAGTGATGCTGCAAAAATGCTGAACACATTTGAATGCCTATCATGAGTGCAGACAAACAGCTGTGGATTGGATTGTGAAAGCAGTCCAACTTCTGTAGGACTAACCAAATCTGATACAAAAATCATTAAAAGTATGCGTTATTAACAATACCTGGAATAGATGTAAGGACAACATCATAACAAATACTGAATGTGTTCATAATGGCAGGAACAGTGAAGAGGAGTGAATTGAATGAGTTGGAGCCGGAGATTGAATGGGCAATTAAGAATGTGGACAGCTTGAACATTTTAAAATGTAGTAGCCACGTTAAAGTTTGTTCAGCAATACTTGGATTATGTCGGATATCACTACTGTGTAAATAATTAGCATGTGTATTACTCAGTACTGTCACTCAACTGGTAGCTCAGTAGCTTTCATCCTTAAGTCTCTCCATCTATTCATATATTCTCTCTCATAACATATTTTATGCAAGTGCTTACGGTTTATTTGCCCATTTTGATGATTGCACTATATATTGGCCTTATAACCTATTTGTAATTACAATACTGTAATCCGGGCACTTGTATCAGTTAAAATTAATTACAATGCATAGTTATTTGTAATTACAACACTGTAATCCAGGCACTTGTATCAGTTAAAATTAATTACAATGCATAGTTATTTGTAATTACAGTACTGTAATCCAGGCAAGTGTATCAGTTAAAATTAATTACAATGCATAGTTATTTGTAATTACAACACTGTAATCCAGGCACTTGTATCAGTTAAAATTAATTACAATGCATAGTTATTTGTAATTACAATACTGTAATCCAGGCACTTGTATCAGTTAAAATTAATTACAATGCATAGTTATTTGTAATTACAATTCTGTAATACAGGCACTTGTATCAGTTAAAATTAATTACAATGTTAAACAGTTATCTTTTTACAATAAGCTTTATCAAAATAAATGGAAAATCAACTTCTGGTAGAAATTATGGACTTTCAATGAACATAGTCTGCACTATTTCTAACTGGAATTATTTCATTAAAGAGAAAGTGCTGATGATAATAAATCACCACTAATACATACAACAATGATATAAACACTAGGACATAACATCTGCTACCTTATAATCCAGCCTTCTATGAAAGAGGAGAAACACACACACACACACACACACACACACACATACACATCTACATACACACACTGTGTATGTACTATGTAGAATGTAGAGGAATGGAAGTAACTTGCAGATTAACTCCCCTTGTTACCCACTAGGTGGCCACCTGCATCAGGTTTGATTTGGTTTGCTTTTGTAGGGTTTGATGTCATTTTCCAGCACATGACATTCTATATAACAGCCAGTACATTTGACATGAAAACCCTGGGGAGAAACAACATTCCACAAAATGCTACTGGCAAGCTGTTTTAACAGACCCAGACAAGGGTGAAATTTCTAAATGATCTGCCTTAGACTACTCAGTCAGCCGAAGCTATACCTATATCAGGAGGCATTTGCTGGAAAGAGTGGAAGCAACTGACAGTTATTTGATCAGAAAAGTAATATTAGAAAAACATAACTTACCAAAACTACCATCAATTATACCCAATCACATTAAGAATAGGGAAATCTCTGTGGCATCCCACACATGCCTAGTGCTTTAATGAAAAAGATTCAGGGACAAAGTTGTTTGGTCATGCCTGGAACTTGAGGTTGTGCTGTTATTAATGGGGTGTGGTAGCTTTCTGGGCAGATTCATAGCTTTCATTTCTAGATCATGTCATGTAACTATAGACCGAATAAAGTAGACTGCGGATGCCAGTTCATGACTCATCTATTTATCAAATTGAGACATTTTGTTTGAACGCCAATGTTTATGGAAATCACTCAGATTTTGGGAGCTGAAACTTCACAAGTTCTTAATACCCCACATTAGCAAAACACGTATGGAGTTGTCTTGCTCTGCTACTTTAACTGATAAAAAGAGCCTCTGACATCTTTCTTGTATGCTCTATGTGTGCCTCAGTATCTGAGTGCATGTCCTACAGCATCACCTCTCTTGACAGACTGATCCAGGAGAGACTGTTATGTTTGACTTTCCATAGATGGCAATCTTTATAGCTGTAAAACCATGTTGCATCATTATCATAATTAAGCCATTGGAATGGAACTAATCGTAGATCGGATGCACAAACAGTGCATACAACTGACTCACCATGCAAGCTGAAGCTGGTGCTATCAGGAAGATAACAGCAACAGTAAGGCCAAATCCATGGTCTCAGATCTGGATGAGTTGATCCACACCAAGACCCATGTGAGCTTCAATTTTGGGGAAAAGGTAACCAAGTGAAACCTGGATATGTTAGCCTGTGATGTGACAGAGTTGTATGCATATATAGTATTGAAGTAAGCTAACCAGGGATGTGATGGAGTTGTATGCAAAGGTATTATTAAACACACCAATAGAGATATTCCCTTATCAGCATCAAGCCAGCCTGAGATGTGAAGGAGTTGTATGCCAGGGTATTATTGGTCACAACAAATGCAATGCAAATACAATTATGAAAATATCATAATGGGTGTTACCAATTGATATCTGATGGACAATTATAATGGCAGTACATTTCAAGAAATATTACTACAAATCATCAGAAAAGACAAATGTATACACTAGGTTTATCAACCTTTTGACTCCTTACACTACTGGAAACAATTGTTGTATGGTCCAAAAATTATAAGAAAATACAATGGATTCTTAGAGGTAATGTTAACAGTTTGAGTTAAAGTTTAAACTGGTAAACAACTGGGTTACAAGTGGCCACCTGGCAGACAGAAAAGGTAACTGATCTGTAAATATTACTTCCCTCCATCCATATCATACATAAATAAGATTTTTTTAAACAGCATCACAGATCCAGTAAGTGAATTTCAAAATATGACTTTAATATGCTGTGACTTTGTTGACACTGCTGATTTAACCGCTGCAAAAGTGATGCATAAAGTTTCACAACTCAACAACCTGACAAGAAACGTCACACAATTTTAATTTTTCCATAAGAACATCAACACACAAGATGACAACAATGTGAATCCAGTTGTTGCATGGAGTATTGATTTACGGACATAGAACTAAGAGAAATTTCATGTCCAATTTGCAAACGGTATCCTATAATCTTATAAACACCAAGAATTCAAACATATTTTGGGAACAACATTTTGTAAATGAAAGTTCAAGAATTGAACTTATGATGAATGAACAGATAATTATGGGTATATGTTTTGAAAATAATAACAAATCAGAACAAAATGTACGATACAAATAGTAAACAATAACATTACAAACGTTGGAGTCATCATTATTACCACCCTGTTCTTGTAGTTTTCCTTTCCAGGAACCTTCTAGTTTCTTCAAGAATTTTTCAAAAATTTGAATGCTTTCATTTAGAGAGGTTATGCTATAATCTGAAACAGTTAAAAATAAATTTGTAGAGTATATCATTGCGAAAGTTGTAGAATATACCATTATGAAAGTTGTAGAATATAACATTATGAAAGTTGTAGAATATAACATTATGAAAGTTGTAGAAAATAACATTATGAAAGTTGTAGAAAATAGCATTATGAAAGTTGTAGAATATACCATTATGTAAGTTGTAGAATATCCCATTAGTTGACGTCATGACAGAATAATACCATTATGTAAGTTGTAGAATATACAATTATCCCAGTCTGATTCCTTAGTAATATAAGAAGATGGAGTATATTCCTCTTTTTAATTGGAATGTGACTAAATGACATCAGAGACATTATGGAACTGTTTATATAATGGGGGATGGGATGAAATTCTAATTCTGATGATGGTAATTTTGTCACAGAAAAGGTAAGCAGGCAATAGTGACATGTGATACATGACTGCTTTAAAAATAATAATGTGTTTTGACAATATGCTGACAGGATACAATGGCGAAGGTACATAAACAAGGATTCTGCTTTACTTGAATATATAACCATGTACAGCCCTGACATAAAAATACAATAAATCACCATATTATATGTACCTTTTTGGTCTCGGAGGATGGTGAGGAGCAATTGTGGTAAGGTTACTGTCATGGGGAAACACTAAAAAGCTACAACCAGTCTCAAAAGGATCTGAAGCAAGTCGACCAGTGACTAGGAAGTGAAAACTGTCAGGGTCAATCTGAATCAACTGCGGCGAATCAACAACATACAAAGCTCTTGCCATTCATGATTTTGAAAGAAGTTCCGGGTCTGACTGGTAGGGTGAAGTTGTAAATAACAAAGCATAAAAACTACCTGGATGAGTCGATGTAGTACCAATCAAGGTACTAAATTCATTAATATTTATAACTGTATACATTGTACCAACCAAGGTACTAAATTCATTAATATTTATAACTGTATACATAGTACCAATCAAGGTACTAAATTCATTAATATTTATAACTGTATACATAGTACCAATCAAGGTACTGAATTCATTAATATTTATAACTGTATACATAGTACCAATCAAGGTACTAAATTCATTAATATTTATAACTGTATACATAGTACCAATCAAGGTACTGAATTCCTTCATATTTATAACTGTATACATAGTACCAATCAAGGTACTAAATTCATTAATATTTATAACTGTATACATAGTACCAATCAAGGTACTAAATTCATTAATATTTATAACTGTATACATAGTACCAATCAAGGTACTAAATTCATTAATATTTATAACTGTATACATAGTACCAATCAAGGTACTAAATTCATTAATATTTATAACTGTATACATAGTACCAATAAAGGTACTAAATTCATTAATATTTATAACTGTATACATAGTACCAATCAAGGTAATATATTCATTAATATTTATAACTGTATACATAGTACCAATCAAGGTACTGAATTCATTAATATTTATAACTGTATAAATAGTACCAATCAAGGTACTAAATTCATTAATATTTATAACTGTATACATAGTACCAATCAAGGTACTGAATTCATTAATATTTATAACTGTATACATAGTACCAATCAAGGTACTAAATTCATTAATATTTATAACTGTATACATAGTACCAATCAAGGTACTAAATTCATTAATATTTATAACTGTATACATAGTACCAATCAAGGTACTAAATTCATTAATATTTATAACTGTATACAGGGTTCCTGCAGTCAGAACAAAAACAAATTCCATAACTTTTTCATAACTTTTCTACAGTCATATCACTAAATTCTAGAGTCAAAATATCTTACATTCTCAAGTAAATTAACTCTTAAAGTGCATTTGTTTTGCAATAAAAGAACCAGAGCTGTAAACCCACCAGGCTCGCAATTCATGAAAACGGTGATAAAAATTTATTTGTGAACTATGACATTAATTCGTGAAGTGTTCCTAGAGTCAGCGAATATTTGTCTGAACAAATGAATGCATGGCAAATGTTTGGCATATTCCAAACTAAACTTTACTTTTTGTGCAATATATTTCATTTTACTATTCTGAATTTCCTCTAACCCTTGTCACACCGTTTGTTATTTTATTTGGACTTTTATGTTGGGGTTCTGAGTCAGAGTCTAGTCCCTATCGAAAAGTTTGAATTCAGTCGGCATGGGGTAACCTCTTACTAACTGGCCCAGCAAACTTGAACGATCTTTCATCAAGATATACCTGCTTGAAATCGATAGGAATATGATTTATTTTCTCAAAAATCGTGAGCATAGCATTTGTCTTGTCTTTAATCTGCTGACAAGAGAGACGAAAATATGTAGCGAAAATTTCACCTAGATTTGGCTTATTTTTGGCCGAGTCACACGACTATAAATCTTGCAACCTGCATGTCAATGAGGTCATATAGTCACGTTATATAGACAACAAAAAAATTTCCAAAGTTAAAATGGGGTAACAATGATCAGACGATACTCTGACTATATTTTTACCTTGGTGGTGAAGACATTTTGAAGACAAGTCGAATGGTTGATTCAAATCAGCGTTTCGGCGCATGCACAGGGTTTCTGTGTATTTTGCACTGTTCCAAATACACTAATACATCAGATTGTAATTCATTAGGGTCTGGTATTATTCGTCTGCAGGTGGAACAATATCAGCATCAATATTAACATCCACTGTCAACCGGTCCAACGCCTGGTCGGCGAATTCCACAACTTGATCACGCGGTCAGAAATTATAATTTAAATTTTAGCTTAAACACAAACACCAGAGAAGATTCAATACCCAAATGAATTTATGCGAAATGTTTCAAAATGAACGTCATCTTTAACGAGGAATTATGCTGTTATTCTATACCAAAACAATTTGCAAATTGGTTAGAATTGTTACTTGAAGGTAGACTGTATTTCAGTATTTTATATTTCCAGTTTGTTTTCCTTTACTTCTTGGTCATTGTATTTAAATCTTTGCCTGGTCTTTAATGAGCAGTTACTTTGTCAAGGTCTCCTGGCGCAGGTCTAACGTTTGCCAATCCTTGCCCACGAGGGTAAAACTTATATGTACCCCTCATATGGCACATAATTTACACGCGCACTGCGGGTGTAGATATCAGATCACAGAAGGCCTCCGTCGTGAGAACCCCAAATAATATATAACCTAGGATTCTTGTGTTGGTGATGTTGAGTCTTGGTAACTGGAACTGATTACGTCACAAGTCAGATTTTTTTCTTCAAAAAGTCGTGGTCGTCGCAGTGGCGTAGAGAGGATATTTGGCGCCCAGGGCAAAACACCCAAATTTGCGCCCCCAGCTGCCCCTGTTGCGCAGTTATGTTGATACTCTGGGCCGATTTAGCGCCAATTTGGCGCCCCCTAGCCACCGGCGCCCGGGGCGAATGTCCCCCACCCACCCTACATCGCTACGCCACTGGGTGGTCGTTCCTGATAGTGTGCGGCGCAAAGGTGTACCTAGTACTATCAGGTGCAATGTGCAAAAATCCGTTCCTTTGGTGAAATCTGAAAATATATTTTTACCATCCTTCTAGATGCATGTTTTGGGGCTTATGGAGGTAAAGGGAAATCTCAGTGTTCGGATGCAGGTGCTTGGGTGATGCAGGTTTTTCCACCACATGTTGATGGTTCTATCTTCTTTTTTCAGCATTTCTGAGTTTTTCTTTCTTTCCGCGTATTATCGCATGCACGTACAGGTCTTTCTGCAGATCGCTTCTACCTAATTAGATTTGTATAATAGTTGAGTAGAGGTTTGTATGATGAGCTAGGTTCAGATTTGTATGACGATCGGGCTAAATATTCGGTTTCATACAAACGTTTATTGAAATATGAAAATGTGGAGGCATAGAGGTCATGACTTTATTGTATTTTTGTACAAGATGGGATCATTTCTTGTGTATAACAGTTTGCCATACATTGCTTCCATGATTCATTAGCTTCGTCCTGGTTTCTGTACTGAACTTCTCGACACGTTTTATAAAAATAAGAGACACATTATCATGGGACCTATCCTGCGATTTTCCCATCAACTCCTGAAATAAATACTTGTGATATTCGTGGTTTTATAATAGTTAGAATGTTTCTTCGGTAGTTTCATCATGGGAGGCAAAGCTTCACACTAGCGAATTGGTGCGATAGGAACTGCAAATCATTGCCTAGGACACGAAACTATCGCGAAAAATGGTGGTAGTGGTGGGGAACCGGCGCGTGCCATTACACATAATGATCAAATCTGGACAAATCTATTGCATAGAGTCAAGAGTGGACCATGATACATCTAATTCTGAGAGATAAACTAAGCGTTTATAATCACAATGGTACGTACAAAACAGGCAGCAAGGAAATCAACGTAAGTTGTCATACATGCAGCAAAAGCATAGAATCAATCAAGGAGAAAGAAATACAAGTGTACAAAATGCAGTGAAGTGACAAAGATAATATATAATCTCAGACTAGAAAAGTGAACACTACATAAGAAGGAGTGGAAACAATTGAGAAAAAATGGCAGCGGAGACCTACCATTTCTTTGGCATTACTTCTTAAAGGCATGAATTAAGTACGCATAGCATGGAACGTGTTGAAATGTGGTTCCCAGACTTTTTCGGGCCACAGTCCCTTGGTTATATCATCATCGCCCACTACCTCACCCCTATAAAGCATTATTCCGTGTAATATCTTCCAAGACACGTCATGCAATAATTACAGAAATTTAAGAAACTGAAATATATTTTTATTGAATTACTCCATAGACCCTGATCCGTTACGTTTTTTTAGTTTGCCAATGCGGATATGACGTAGGGCAACTCGAGTGACCTACACTTCTTAAATGAACAGAATATTTCTGATTATGGATCGCTGCAGATAGTAGTAAACAACAATGTGCCATCCCACTAGTATTAGAGTGGAACTGTACGTTTTTATCACGTATTTTTAGTAATAAATGAGTATATATTGCTTTATGTTACTGCATCGTGACTCCTCTTATCTACGCCCCCCCCCCCCCCCCATGACTGCATGGTAATAAATAATCCGAAAATAAACAAGTTATCTTATCTAACTAGCAATAAACAATGAACAGAAAAGGCGGCACATCACATATTTAGCAGACTCCTCAAACATTTGACATTTAGTTAATTTTTTTAAAATGGGAATGAATATGAATCCAAAAACTGCATATGCTTCATTGGATTGTCTAAGGAATAAAATAAGTTCATAATCAGTTTCTTACCTTGGATACAATTACTAAAAACTTCAAACGGCATAGATATCACTTAACTTTGGTTTTACAAAGTGTACTTGTAAAGCTCGTACATTTCACTGTCAGAAAAAAAGGTGCCAATTATGACTTGATTCAGAAATGAATCTTGAACAGTTTTTAGTACCTGAGGAATATCGACAAAAGTTTATGAACAATTGAAAAGAAAGTTGTCGAGAGTATGTCGAATTCTCAATATTATGTTGGTTCGTTCAAACTAACATGGTCAAGTTTATCCTATATGCAGGACTAGCTCAGTACATTTTCAGATCATTAAATGTAGCTAAAGCAACTGGATTTGTCGTAAACACTTCGCGTGAAACATTGTATATACTATTAGCTACATTTAATGAAGCTGACCAGAAAAGTTTCTGTGCTACAGATAGGATAAACTTCTCAATGATGTAATTTTATCCTATGTCGCAAAACACTGAGCCATGCACATAAGACTATATGCCTATACACTTCATAGCATCCCAACTCTCTAAACAACAACGGCAAACTTAGCAACAACCAGAAATGTGGTATGTCAAACATGTTCTATTATAATTTTGTTAAGCATCTCCGTTGTGCTCCAGCTGAGTATACCTCCAATATTTATTGACAAATAATACACTTACCAGCCAGAAGGAATCATTTATCCCTCAACACACTAATCCATAAGCAAATTTCACTGCATCACTTGCCATATTTCCAAGACAGAAATATAAATTTTCTAAGAATCCGTGAACTTGAAAGTTTAGCACAATATTATCCTCTGGGGTCCGCATATTTGGAGGGTGACGAGGGTCTTTTATACGGGAGTGTGTGGTACTCAAAATTGGAAATGATGAAAGGAAACAGATTCTTTCTAATAAATTATTACTATTTATTGTTAATTTCATATAACATCCATATATTAAATGTGGTAATACCTCATTACTATGCGACGTTTTATGTTGTTTTTTTTCTTTGCTCAAGCGTATAAAATGTGTACTTCGGACGCAACGGTCACACTACATCCTTCATTAGCTTGATTATATTCATGCGCCACATGTAAACATTGCGACGTGCACACTTTTAAAGTTCTTTTTACTTTAAAGGATAATATTGGGTGAGAAAAATAATCTACGTTGGGTTTGGACCGAGACAGTGAAATCCCAGCCGCGGGGTTACACTATATGTCTCCTCACTCGGACAAGCCTCGTGGGGAGACAAATAATAAAACCCCTAGGCTGGGATTTCATTGTCTCGGTCTAAACCCCAACATAGATTCTATATATCTCGTCCTACGTGCACTTATTGTAAAAAGAAATGGCACATTATTTCTGACTGTTATCTTTTGTTTGAAAAATAAAATATACAACATAATAAAGACTATATATTTTAAATAATATTATTACAAAGAGGTCAAGGTCACCGTCTTGTATTGGAAGCAGTTCATTGGTTCCGAATGCCACAAATATTCCAGGTTTTTTGGGACCAACCAGCAATTTTTCTTTTCATATAATGCCCGTGCCTAGCTTTTTATAACACATTAAATAACGTGTAATGAAATATATAATAAATTAAAACTAACAGACAAACAAAATAAAAAAAATAAATATCAATTGAATACAAAAAATTCCAGAAGTCAGGGTTAAATAAGTTTTCACAAGATCGCAGCCAATCAGTTAAAGGATCACCATGGTGACGAAGATTACGATGGTGACAATAATTATCACATATATAGAATAGTCATCAAATCCATATTCATTTGCCACAGATTCATCTGTCTGAAGTCTGCATTGCTCTGTTCAGAACAAATGCGTTTCAAGATAGGACTGAAAGAAGGAAATTTTAGGATCCGTGTGCAAAATTCCAACCATCAATTGTATTTGGCTGTAACCTTCATATCAACTAGTCTATTCAACAACTTTTCATGTCTAGAGACTAAGTTGATCGCTATTTTAGGTGAAATGATTAAAACTTTACAGTTTGGAAATTAAAGTTTCCAGATTATTTTATTAAATAAATTGTCCAAAAGCGAGTTCAAATTATTTACAAAAAAACACGTGTTAAGAAGGAACCAACAAACTATTGATAAAAATGACATTTTATTGTACAGATGACAAATAATAACTAAAGCAATATAAAAAAAGAGAAATAATCATTATGGTCCTCATGTAATAAAATACCAGTAGTAAAGAAATTACAAAATTAATTGGAGGGGCATAGATTGACATTTAGCAATAGTAAAGAAATTACAAAATTAATTGGAGAGGCATAAATTGACATTTGTGCACATAATTGCCGAATATGCGACTTATATTTTATTTTATGTCGTGCATTCGTTTGTATATACATCAGTGCCGAATAAAGTATTTATATTCATGCATTTATATCACTCTGTTAATGAAATTACAACACCATATAACTGTATTTACGTATTAAAGCATTTACAACACCCAGCAACATTAAACCAAGCTATTTCATAATCCGTTTTATTTTTTGTGTATACTACAGCATTCTCGTAAGTAGTCGTTGTTTTGCATTGGCAGGTTGTACAACCAGTCAATTGTCTGAAAATAAAAAGTTTAGTAAAGGTATTAGGCATTATTTGTAATGCATTAACTGAGGAGTGAAAATGTTGGGTTTTTGTCCCGCAAATATTGACATTCTCTTGCAAAACCAAAGCTATGTAAATGCTGTCTGATTCGTTTCAAAATCTATGTAGAACGATTGCCAGACACAAAGACACAGTTATCCCTTTCAAGAGTGCTCTTAAAACTCACCTTTTCGACCGCAAGAACAAACTTAAAGACCTAATAATGGTTAGTACCTGAAATATTTTCAGTTTTTTTGTTGTTTTTTTATGGTTTAACGCCATTTTTCAGCACGCACAGATAGGCTATACATGGCGTCCAATATTAATGGTGGAAGAAGAAACCGGAAAATCCCCGGAAAGAACCACCGACCCACGATTAGCTACTGTCAAGCTTTCTCACATAGCTACATTAGCCGAATCTGAGACTCGAACCAACGCAGACAGAGGTGAGATGGCAGTGATCCGTAACGGATAGCGCTTTAGAGAAACCTAGGAAGATGTAGAAGCGTCGTGATAATTTGTTAGGCTGTTTAACGCATATCCTGTACATGCATCAATGTATTTGTCATTTGTCATAAGCATCCGAATTATGGTGTTTCAACAAAGTATTACAAAACAAGAAAACCATCAATGACGGTTTAGATAGATTGCAAACTATGACATATAATTCACAGTGACGAACTTGCATTCATGATTGTCGAAATTCTCAGATATTTATATACGAGGTTGAGTGTTTCTACAACAAAGTATGCCAAAACAAAAACAACCTAACTGCCGCTGCGAACCTTAGTGATGACGCCAGACGGTCAAGCTGACAGACATTATGAATCTATACACCGAAATTGCTTATTTTGAAGCTATGCAAAGCAGGCTACACAAATCAAGTTTTAGATCTAGCTATTCTAGTTATGATCGGAAAGGACTTAAAAACTGAAACATTAGGAGATAAATAAGCTTTCATGTGAACATGGAGATTCTTAAATAAAAGACTACAACTGAAACATTAGGAGATCAGTTTGTCTGTGGACATGGAGATTTTGAAACGAAAGGACTTAAAAACTGAAACATTAGGAGATAAATAAGATTTCCTGTGAACATAGAGATTCTTAAACGATAGGACTGTAAAACTGAATTTTTAGGAGATAAAAAAGATGTACTGTGAACATGGAGATTCTTAAACGAAAGGACTTAAAAACTGAAATATTAGGAGATAAATTAGTTTTTCTGTGCACTTGGAGATTTTGAAATTAAATGACAAAACTGAGCTACCATCTTATCAAAGGAAACAGGTAATAGCCACAACAACAACAAAAAACACAACAACAAAATAACAGCGCATGGAAACATTGATTCAGATAACGGGCTGAGACAATCTGATCGAGATAAGAAAAGCACGCTTAGCTAATCATGCCAATTTGTTTGTCACTTGGTGAGAAAAACACCATTTTTGCAGCTGATCAATGTCCGAAAGAGATAAAACGTTTTTATAAATAGCCGGACAAAGTTAAACTGTATAAATATTCGACTACACTATTATACTTACATGCAATCTTCCTTAACAAAGTATTGCTTCATGCCGCCAAAGGTAGCCAGAGTCTTGTTATTGCCATTGATATCTATTACCCAGGTAGGGGATTCGTAGTAGCTGTTCCTATAAGAAAATAAAGATGAATCAAAAGCATGACAAAAACAGTAATCCGGCTAACCACGTCTGCTGATTATAAAAACAAATTTAAGAACAAAACAAATCAACATAGCTGAGTATACACGTTTTTAGAACAAATTAGATTTGTTATGTATATTTAATATAATTGTTTGTCAGTTACGTTGTTTAATTTCTTCACATGCTACTGTAATATAACATTGGTAACTGGACTTGACTTTGACCAAAATTGAGCTCATTTCTGCTTGGCCCAATCGACTCTTTTTTAATGTCTTTGTATTTATTTCATTTATGTAAACAACTAATAAGAGCTTCATTATTCTATATGTGTACGAGCTTAACGACAAAATTATTATTCAGTTAAACAAGAAATGGTAAATATAATTATCAGGTTATGGGGTTTTGGAAATTCCCAAGGGAATTTAGTAGGCAATCGTGTTGTAAGTAAACAAGGATCATTAGATCAGTGCAGAAGATTATTTTTCATTAGGTTATGATTGTTTTTAGAAAACGCTTGTGTGACCTGAGGTCAAGCAGAGAACTGTATTATCTTGTGAGGAAGATTTTACCAGTCATGCTTTAAGATCTAGCACTTTAACTTGTATTATGTTGTGCCCAGTTTGCCATGAATTTTATTTTCTTCAAATTATTGAATTCACGTAATTATGTTCTCTGGGAATAGAAAAGTGCTCAAATTCTTGGAAAAAGACATTCACTGAACTATAGGCTGAATTCAAACCTGGAATAATAATTATGTGATTTAACAAGAGACTGTTTACACATCAGTATTTCGTAGGCTACGTCATCACCTTCAATTTTGGATCTCTTCGGGATTTGAATGGAATTGTATTGATGACTTTCTGTTCTATTATCAAATTTAATAAGAATATGTGCCTTCCAAACCCACGCCAACGCAATCAACAGCAAATGACTACATTTTTGTTTGGTTTCGTGTGTGTGTGTGTGTGTGTGTGTGTGTGTGTGTGTGTGTTCTAACATGCAAGAGATGTACATGCAGCTACTACATGTCATGTTTATCCAAAGGTCAGAACAGAGAGATATGCATTAGTCAACTCACTGGATGAGGTAGGCACGAAGCTGCTTTTGCATTAATACTAAGGTGTCCGTGTGCATGTATGTGCGTGTGTGATTAGATTATTTAACGTGCCTTTAACAACTGTTCAGTCATATCGCTACGATAACAGCAATGTGACAGTTTGTAGTGATGCCTAGCACTGGGGCATCATACCCTAAACATGTGGCATCTTGTCCCACCCAACCACATTATCCTGATCCAGGCCGTTCATTCCTAACACTAATCTCGTAACGATGAGCGCCAACCGAGGCAGCTGCAAGAACCAGTTTTAAAAGTCTTTGATATGACTTGGCCGGGGTTCGAACCCGCGACCTCCCGCATCCAAGGTGGACGCTCTAACTCCTTAGGCAACCAGAGCGGTGACTTCAATATAATAATGCATTTTAATTTAAGTGATCCGAAGCCAAGACTCATTTTCATCTAATTAATCTCACAACCACATTTTCATGAGGCTAATTTCATAATTGTAAACGACGTTTCTTGCTACACATGGGTATTATGAATTAGTATGCGATACTGAATCAAACAGATGTATTTCAGCCACGCACATGATCCACACACCTAATGTAAAAATTATTCCTATCTCAAATTACTTGATATTCCCACTTAGGAATATGTAGAGAATTCAGTATGTATGACTTCGGCACCTGTTAATATGATATTTACTCAGTCAGAAGAATGCCTTCCCACAACAGATTCCACAAAGTCAAACAAATAATCACAATCAGGGACATAAATATACATAACACACGCCTTAGACTTGTTACATTACCCATGCATCCTAAAATCACTCGTCCTTGACGGATTACAAACACCATATATGTACTCATAAATCCTAACTAATAAATCCCTTAAACTCAATCGTCAAAGAGTTTCATGATTCCATAAGAAGACACTACAATAAAAAAAAAATGAGTACGAATCAAGAAGTTAAAAAGTACCAATCACTCCCAACCAACTAAAGAAAACCGCAATAAAGTCCATTTATATTTACGCCACTTGCTTTAAACAATCCTTGCAAGGTTTAAAAAATGGAATTTGATAATTGTGTATGATGTATAATTTATAATGCTCACCATCAACATCATCACCATTCCTCTTTGTTCACAATGGGGCCCCGAGTGGCCGAGTGTTCTAAGGCGCTTTCAGTTACGGATCACTGCCGTTTCACCTGTCTGCGTGGGTTCGAGTCTAAGATTCGGCTAATGTAGTTATGTGAAAAATTTTGCCAGAAGCATCTCGTGAATCGGTGGTTCTTTCCGGGGGTTTCCCGGGTTTTTCCTCCACCAGTAATACTGGCCGTAATGTAAGGCTTATCGTGTGCTGAAAAATGGCGTTAAACCCTACAACAACTACAACTAAGAAATATATAATTTTGCACGTTCTTGAGCCTATTATTTCCGATCCATCCAACACATATGGATTATCTTAAGTTCGGCGTCCAAACTTAATCGCCAAGTCATGACTGGTCAATCTCATCCGAGTTTGCCTTGTGTGTTTCAATGGAGACACGGCGAGCATTGTTGGGTTGTGTCTCCACAGTTTGTGTCCAATCCAACACTTGCGTTTCTTTAATTAAGGGGCCCTTGGTGTTCTAGTGGTCCAAAACGCTAGCATGTACCTTTCACTGCCTTACCACCTGATTTGCATTGGCTCGAATCTCTGACTCGGTCAATATGGGTATGTGAGAAAGCTTCCAGTGGATAGATGGTTCTTTATAGGGCTTTCCCCGGGTTCTTCCTCCACCATGTATACTGGCTGCCATATACAGACTATATTGCGCTAAGAAATAGCATTAACTCCCACCCACCAATCCCCCAAATTCCTTAGTAGCATCGGATATGTGTTTCTGTTGGGTCCTCAGCCATGCCATCTGGTAGGCCGTTCGTTTCTGGCTATAAACTACATCAGGTATTTTGGACCTTCCCGTATTAACACATGGTTGGACCGATAAGTATCCATTATTTATTTTAAAAAATATCCTTCCACTTTGCTATGTACTGGTAATGCAGAAGTATTAAGTCCTATTGACGCTATAGTATCCCCATACACTACTTAATGCAAATGCAAACATTTGATCCAAATATACATTTCATCATGAAGTCCGATTACCATTTCAGTATTACTACAAAAACTGACATTTTCTAAGGGTAGAATACTTTTCGTGTAAATAGATGAGAATTTCAATATGTAGCATTTTACATATGAACAATAGGGCCCCGAGTGGCCGAGTGGTCTAGAGCGCTCTCCGTTACGGATCACTGCCATCTCACCTCTGTCTGGGCCAATGTGGGTATGTGAGACGCTTGCCAGTAGCATCTCGTGGGTCTGTGGTTCTTTCCGGGTTTTTTGTTCTCCAACATATGAATAATTAATAAGTTAATAAATAAAACATGAAGGAAATGATGCAATGAAAACCTAAAAATTGAAAAGAAGGAAAAATTCCCTAATGGCTCAGAATAAGATTCTTCGTTTATTTGATTGGTCAGAATAAGATTCTTCGTTTATTTGATTGGTCAGAATAAGGTTCCTCGTTTATTTGATTGGTTAGAAAGTAATGATTCGAAAGATCCTTAGATTGGTAGAATAATAAACAACACTCGTGTTTTCTCTTAATACTCACGAGAGGCAGCAAGCGTGGTAGATTGTATTGATAATAACCGGTCGCCAGTCCGTGGGTTTGTAACAAACGCCACTGCACGTGTGCACCAATCCGTCCACTGTCCCATTAGGAGCCGGCACGAAAGTTCTGGACAGCAGCCTTTCTTCTGCCAGCCTTTGCTCATCGGGGCTGCGGAAATATCCTGGAAAGCGCACCGGAAGTGGAAGATTTCTGAGGAATTCCTCGGAGGTCATTGGATTGTCGGACGGGGAGGATGAAGAATCTCTTGCGTTATTCCTTTTAAAAACATTGATAATGACTGACTGGCTGGCGTCTTTAACTGCATACATGCCATACATACATACATAGGCGCCTTAAACGGATAGCATTAAACATACCCATAATATATACTATCTATTTCCAAAGTTTGTTTTAGGTTACTAAGAGTATTTACAGAACTATAATTGTCTTTTGCCACTGTCCAGCATGAATAAATTTGACTCACGAGAGAGAGAGAGAGAGAGAGAGAGAGAGAGAGAGAGAAAGAGAGAAAGAGAAAGAGAAAGAGAAAAAAGAGAGGGAGAGAGAGAGAGTAATATTTAGTAATTTCATTAAATCCTTTTGTAATCCCAAAACAGTTAATAAATTTGCACGATTCTTTCTTTAGTAGCATGCCAAAAGAATCAACCGCTCCGGTGGCCTAGTGGTTAGAGCGTTCGCCGCGGAGGCGGGAGGTCGTGGGTTCGAACCCCGGCCGAGTCATACCAAAGACTTACAAAAATGGTACTAACAGCTGCCTCGTTTGACGCTCAGCATTAAGAGGTTAGTGTTAGGACTAGTCGGCCTGGTGTCAGGATAATGTGACTGGGTGGGACATCATGCTACATGTCTGCGGCATGATGCCTCAATGCTAGACATCGCTATAAACTGCCTCCCATCAGACATCGTAGCGATATGACTGAAAAATTGTTAAAGCTACGATAAAAATCCTAATCAAACAAACAAATAGAATGTTTGAGCGGACGTCCGAATGGGTTCGGGCGTTGATGCGTGACAGCTAGCGATGGATTTATTAACTCTCAGCTCGAATAATTATAACAAATTATAACCGTCCTTATGATAATTGGATTATATTAGTGTCAATATTTATATGTAATATTTTTATTTGATGTATGACCCTTACAGATCGATTTGCTTGAAGTTAAATCTTTTGCAGTGGGATTTGGAGAGAGTTCAAAGGAGAAAAACATGCTTGCTGTATTAATGTAATTTTAAAGAGAGTCAAATTGAAATGCAATCTCATTCAACAAGACTACCGGGATGCTCTGTAAAATCTTGGCCAAATCGCTGAGATATCACATAACCATGGAAGAGTTTCGGTTAACAAAATTAAGTCGAAGTGTTAATAATAATTTTGTATTTTTATTTTTTATAGACTATAGGGTTAACAAAAGTTTACAGACTACACATTTAAACTAAGATAATATATGACTCAGTTGACTTTGTATTACTTTTCATACGTGTCATTCTCAAATAAAATACATACACTATATTTTGACATGGAGATGATTACATATTATTTATATCACAACTTACCTAAGTTGTATTACGTTATGAAGTGTGGCAGAAATCAGTACCAGAATAAGTATGGCAAAAAGGCAGCCAATCACTATCTGCAAATTAAGGTCATACGTTAGAAAATACAAAAAGGCAACCAATCACTATCTACAAATTAAGGTCATATGTTAGAAAATACAAGTACACCAGCCAATCACTATCTGCAAAGTAAGGTCATTGGTTAGAAAATACAAGTACACCAGCCAATCACTATCTACAAATTAAGGTCATAGGTTAGAAAATGCAAGTACACCAGCCAATCACTATCTACAAATTAAGGTCATAGGTTAGAAAATACAAGGACACGAGCCAATCAATATCTGCAAAGTAAGGTCATTGGTTAGAAAATAAAAGTACACCAGCCAAGCACTATCTATAAATTAAGGTCATAGGTTAGAAAATACAAGTACACCAGCCAATCATTATCTGCAAATTAAGGTCAAAGGTTAGAAAATACAAGAATGCAGCCAATCACTATCTACAAATTAAGGTCATAGATTAGAAAATACAAGTACACCAGCCAATCACTATCTGCAAATTAAGGTCATAGATTAGAAAATACAAATACACCAGCAAAGTTCATAAACACTAAACTGTAACATTGTTAGCAATAGTTATACTTGAATCTCTCTCTCTCTCTCTCTCTCTCTCTCTCTCTCTCTCTCTCTCTCTCTCTCTCTCTCTCTCTCTCTCTCTCTCTCTCTCTCACTCTGTGAAGAGCGGCACGTGATATTAACGTCTACACAGAGACATGCAATAGTAACACAACGTCAGTGTCAGCAAAATAGAGAAATAGAGGTCTAATGCTAGAAAAATACACAAACACACAAACATATATATATATATATATATATATATATATATATATATATATATATATATATATATATATATATATATATATATATGCAAAAGCTGGAATTATAAAAAAATTATCGCATAGACTTTCAATGGTAAGATCAATGAATACTTACAAATAGTCTTTGGATGTTTATTCCTGTTCTACTTCTTCCACTTCCTTCATTCTCCATTTGTATACTGACGAAAATACGTAGTAGATCTGTAAATGCAAAGAGTTCAACACTAAAACTGGAACCCTATTTTACAAAATCTAGTGCCTTTAAGAAACAGCAACTATAAACCAAATCAATTGTCACTAAGATAAATGAGTGCAGTGCATTTTTAAGATAAATTGCTTCTTGATATAGCCATATAATCGCAAATCGTGAGAAAACTAAATTTAAAGGACTGCAACCTATCATAAACGACGATACATGGCTGCCTCATCGATACGTGACTGCCTCATCGATACGTGACTGCCTCATATAACAATCGCATCGGGTTTCGTGAGAAAATCTAATTTAAAGGACTGTAACCAATCAAAAATGACTAAGGATACTTGGCTGATTCATGTAACGGTTGCAACCATTGCATCGGGTTTCGTGAGAAAACCAAATTCAATAAACTGTAACTATTCAAAAATGACCATGGATACGTGGCTGCCTCGTGTAACCATTGCATGAGGTTTCGTGAGAAAATTGAGCTCAAAACAATTATTACCTTGTAACCATTGCATCAGATTTCGTGAGAAAATTGAGCGCTAACAGTTAATGCCTTCCAAAACGAGATATGATACAAAGCTGGGAGATACAGACATTATAGAAATACAATGATGATAGCAGTCTCAAAACCTGAAATTATGCTTCTATACCACGAATACAGCTGGTGAAATAGATAAATATGAAAAATACTGTGCCCTTTCGTCACACAATCGTAAGAATGTAAGTAACCCTACAGTTTGAAATGGAATACCATAAAACTTGAAAAGTATCATCACCATCACTTAAAGATGTACACACCAGTTTGTTCGTACCTATTAATATTTCACTTTGCTTCTGCAATTTTCGTTACTTCATAGCCTTTACATCTCGAAGCTGAAGGCAGTGTGTGGTTAATAGAATCTATGTTATGGTGTGCACCGAGACAAGGAAATCACAGTCAAGGGGTTACTTTTTTTTGTCTCCCTTCTTGGATTGTAATCCCACGACTGTGATTTCCTTGTCTCGATTCAAACCTCAACGTAGATTCTTTATCTCACCCAATACTTTCCTTTAAAGGGAATAAGAACGTCTCACTTGTGCAATGTAGTTCACGCGCAAATGTTTACATGTGGTCCATTAATATAAATATATCAATGAGGACTGTAGCATAATTTTATCATTCTAGGTAAACATATTAGGCCATTATATATATATATATATATATATATATATATATATATATATATATATATATATATATATATATATATATATAACGCGCATGTGCACTAATTATAGGAAGGTGAATAGTGTGACAAATACTGATTCATTTCCATTACCAAAAAAAATCGATGACCATAGTGTTAAGATCGGAAAGGCCAACTATGTAACAAAATTTGACATTGTGAAAGAATTTTGGCATATTCCACTACTGAAAAGACAAAGGTAATATTGGATCTCCTGATTACAAATGGACATTATCAACATAAAGTAATGTCGTTTTGAATGAAAGGAACGCCAAATACTTTTTATCTTCTCATGATTATAAGCACCTCAGGTCTAGAAAATTGTTATGATATCATCATTTACATCTAAACCTGGAAAGAACATTTAGAGAAAATTCGGAAATTCTTTGACAAACTCACCGATGCAAATTTGGCAATTAATTTATTTAAACGTGAGTTCGGTCGTGCTAGTGTAACTTGTCTAGGACAGTTCTTACAGCTCTAAACTTAAGCCAATCATTAAATTGTCTGTTGATGCAAGTGATGTTGGTGCTATACCAGTTTTGTTAGAAGAAGACAAAAATGATATTGATCATCCAATGGGATATTTGTCTAAACAATTAAATAAGCATCAAAGAGAAGGAGTGTTATGCTCTGATATTGGCATTATTACATTTTGAAGTTTACCTTATTTCAGCTTCTGCTTTCCCACTTACTTCATCGGCAGGATCAAAGCATACTATGTTAAATTGTATTGTTACCGGAATATAATCATGACATCAGGCACATCAAGGGGAAAGATAATTTAATAGCAGATACACTTTCCTGGTGTAGAAATGTATTATTTCATGTACTCTGTGTATGAATCATAAGAGTACTTCTTATCTGTTTCTTAACCTTATTTATAGTTAACATATGGTAAAAGAAAGCTTTTTAAATATAAATCTTTATTTTTATTTATGCATGGAAATGTTACGTTTATCTGATTAAATATATATTTATTCTAATTTAATTGCTTGTAAGTTTTAAAAATCCATTTGTTTTTTATTTCATTATTGGAAAAAGCCAGTTTGTCAAAATAGTACTGGAGTGTTCAGTTTTGCGTTTCTACAAGGAACTGTAGATAAACCCAAAACAGACTACATAATACGTTATTAGAACATTTCATTACAAAGTAATTTAATTTCTTGTATTATATTTGGATAAAACAGCATGTTCTTTTCTCATCAATTTAAAAAACTTTACCAGGGAAATACATTATTTGGTAAATGTTTAAAACTTGTTTTCACATTTTCTGTGTTACTATGTATTATAACTACAATCTTACACCAAAACCGTTAGCTAGCCTAGCCCTCAGTGTTATTTCAAAACAATATATAACTATCTTCCTGTTAGCCAAAGTTCCATGCCGAGCTTTTCCGATAACATAATTTGCCGACATAGTCCTTTTCCTTTCATGTGTTTTCAAGGCGGCCTCGAAATCTCCTAATGTAAGCGATCAATCGCCAGCGCTTTCATGTTGTATGTAAAAGAGTGGTGATCCCATGTAAAAAGTACTCGTATTTTTCATAACCTCCTCTACCTAAACTACTTATGTGTAACAGAAAGCTTCTTCGGCTAAGTTTCACTCCATCCAAAACCTGCTTCCTCGCCTCTGGCCTCTCGCTACAAGACCTGAAGTTGTTTGGCGGATAGAGATATGATATCACGGCTTGCACGTGAGCTTGATTTCCTTGAGAGAAAGTTGCCCGAAACATCCCCACTCTCTTTTCTTGACCTTTTTCAAGTCAAGTTGCACGATGATATTGAGACGGTGGGATGTAGAGGATGTCCATCACGTTTTACGTTGTCCTAAATAAATCCCTGTGCTGACCACGCAGCTCTTGATATGCGCATTCACAGTGTGCATGTGAGTGGGAGGGATGAATGTATCTACTTGACTGCATGATCTACCAGTGGGGAATTCGTGTTGTTGTCCGATTATAAATTGAACAAGTGTTGGTATATACGACAAGTCTATTAGAGTTACCACCCCATGTGGAGTCCTAACAAAGGCAACATTCTCATTAAACATGCGATTTCAATCAGGGTTTAAAACTGTCCTTAAATAGCTAATTTAAAATATATCATTGTAAAGAAACATTGTGCATGCCAGTCATGTGAGTATAGTGATATAACTAACAATATACATCTTTATTCCTTCTCTATTCAAGCCGTGTACTGGAACTAGTTGCTATATTAGTCATTCAATATCATGTGTTAGACACTATAAACTGGTGTTGAAATGCCGTGTTCACCTATATTTTGACATGAAATTATCAGTCGGTTTTACACATTTATTAATGGCTGTTGGTAATGCAAATATGCTTAGCAGGCAACGTTCCCTCTAAACTGCGCGCGCGCAGCTGCTCAGACATCCCTGTGCAGCTGAATTGTCAATCAACATTAAATTTTGCTCGTCTCTGTAATGCTTGTACAATGCAGGGAGCATTGCGTGTACATCTACCATTCGCTTAACAACTACGTTGTTAGTTTTTTTTTATGGTTTAACGCCATTTTTTCAGCACAGTATAGGCTATACATTGCAGCCAATATTTTTGGTGGAGGAAGAACCACTGACCCACGAGAAGCTACTGGCAAGCTTTCTCACATAACTACATTACCCGAATCTTAGACTCGAATCCACACAGACTGCCAAACAGAGGTGAGATGACAGTTATCCGTAACGGACAGCGCTTTAGACCACTCGGCCAATCGGGGCCCCGGGAACGTTGTTAGCATCGTATATTAGTGTGGTATAACCAAATAACATGTATAGTAACTAAGAAGTGCATAGTCATAAATTTTCACTTTTAAAAAATAAATCATTAAAAAATTCAGGGACATTATTTTTTTCCGAAAACTATTTATATGAGTTAAAACAATCAATCGAGATATTGTTGAGGTTTTGTGTTGTAATTATATTGTTCTACAAAGACAAAGCAAGATGCAGAGAGCGTTACAGTTTTCATATACCTTTGGCCTTGCATGCAACGCACGTACCAAACATTTTGCAATGCCATGCTATGGGACCTGTTGTTGTTGTTGTTGTTGTAGGATTTAACACCACTTTTCAGCACATGATAGGCTATACATGGCGGCCAGTATTAATGGTGGAGGAAGAACCCAGGAAAAACCCTTAAAGAATGACCGACCCGCGAGAAGATACTGGCAGGCTTTCTCACATACCTACATTCGCCAAATCTGAAACTCGAACCCACGCAGACAGAGGTGAGATGGCAACGATCTGTAACGTAGAGCGCTTTAGACTACTCGACCACTCGGGGGTCCCGCTATGGGAGATACCCTACTGGTCATCGTCCAGTCATCCGGGTCCCACAATTGGAGTCACATGTATACCTGTAACCCGATGGATATCAAACTTTCCATATTAAAGTACAGTTTGTGGTCGGTACTCTTAATAACAAAAAAAAAAACCGAAACATTCCTAAAATACAGATTTAATATTGTTACGGCTATTGGATTTAAATTATTTATTTTTGAATGTTAAATACAAATTTGTCATTTTGCCTTTAATATTCATTAATTGGGAGATTTTTTTTCTAGAAAATTCAGACTGACCTAGACTCTAGTTGTAAACAGGCTGACCTTGGCTTGTTTACCTCATTATCTGACCTTGCTTCAGATTGATAAACAGGTCTTTAAAACAATTGGCTAATTTCAAGGACAACTGTTTATTTTTAGTTCTTCGGTGTAGGAAATATCTGGAGTACGTGATTTAGTGAAGGTAACTCGTCTTTCTTTGACTTTCTAAAAAATCACGTGATCACTTGTTTACATTAGAAAAGGGTATTTTAATCAGTGTACTGGAAGAGAGATTCAGTAGAATCTCTGGGCTTTAAGTTAACAGTTGTGTATTTTATGTTTGAGTTATAATTATCTTGTTCTGGACATTGCGTCAATTCATTGAAGAAAGAAGATTTATTTATCTATATGGAGGAGAAAACATGTGCTCATAATTCATTCGGATGATAAAAAGACAAGAACTGCATCACGTGACACTGTCAGCCATTTTGGATTACATCATCAAGATTCGAACCTGGAACTATTAGAACATTTATTTATTAGGACTCTTGCAATTCCATTAGTGGATTATTTTTGTGAATTTTATATTGGATTAATGTTGGATTTGATTTTCTAAAACCGTAAGTTTATTTACTTTATGAAAATAATTGTACTTAATAAATTCATTGTTCAAGTTATACAAGCTTGTTAGATTTCACTCTTTCTGTGTTGCTGCTTATTCGAGCCTAAGCACGTAACAATATATATATATATATATATATATATATATATATATATATATATATATATGGACTTTGAATTTGGGGGAAAGTACTTTGTGAGCAGCTAAAGAGAAGGCTTTCAACACTGGATGAGAAGTTCTTGGAGACGCGAGTCTCCGTTGTTTCATCAAATGAGGAAGAACGGGTGTCAAATTGGACTTGGCTGGCATCACTAGCAACGGAGAAGTTGAGGAGCATGCGTCTATTGGAGACACGGTCACCGTCTCTGTAGGTCGTGGACTCTTGTAGGAAAAAATTGTTTAATGTGGGCTTTTATGGGGCTTTTTTTTGTTTTCATTAGGCTTTCCTTTTTCTGTTGCTGGGGCCTGGTCTTGACACTACTGCACTTTTCCTTGTCCCGGGTTTGTTTGGATTTCTTGATAGTGGCTTTAAACTTGGAGAGGACTAAGGATGAAGCACTGGGATCCTATTTGAAGAGGGAATGAATGATGACACCTCTTAGATAACCGCTACATCCAGCCTTCAACATGATTTGCTTTATGGTTTGAGTGTCGATGCGAGTACCAACCGGTTGCGTGAAGGCTACTTTGTTTCTCTCCATAAAAAGTGTTTGGTTTAATGTGGAATGTGAATGATGCCTTGAAGAAATTGATGTGCTGTCACCGTAAACCAACGTAAGACTTCTCTGAGACTGGCTTCTAAGACACGAGCACGTATTTTTGGATTTTTATCGCGACTGATGCCGTAAAAGGCACGTATAAAAATTTGACGGGAAGATGAGACTGAAGGAACGTCATTGTGACACTGTGAGAGACAGTCCCAAAATGTACGAGGTTTATAGATTAATTTTGTTAAAGTCGACGAAGGGTAAGTTTACAGGACAGGCCCTCAGTTTTGGCACCATTGGTGAAATAAATGGGTACGAATTTGCAAATATTCCGGAGTAGTAGGTTTTAAATCAACGAGAAAATAGGCGTGTGGGGTTTGAGTGGCATCGTCGTACGCATGAGTCAGCCAAGGCGTTCCTAACTGTTTGGCTAACACTTGTACTTGCGATTTATCTCATGAGCGTTTAAACAAGATAATGCAATACACATTGGGATTGATGGTGCGATGGGCTTTACTTTGCTGAAACAAATGTTGGGTTAAGTAAATTACACGGGCATTACGATAATGTCCTTTGCGCGTAAACTATAGTTTATTTTCTTCTTCGTCTTCTCAAAACATATCGTCGAAGATGACCAGATGAATTTGACTGGGGTCAGACACGATCCTATCGTCATCGCCAGGAATACCTTCCACAAACACGATGGAATCGCCTTGACGTTCTCGCAGAAGACTATACGCCAATCACCACACTTTGTAACACCGCACGATCCGTTGAGAGGACGATAGTTCAAATGATGTTTGTTTTCGATTAAAAGTTTGACAAAGTCGGTTTTTCCTGAACCGCTAAGTCTGGCAATTAACATATTAATGTGATCGCAAAAATACGAGGTCTCCCAAATACGATCTAAGTGTTCGCTGATGACTTTAACAGTGGACGAAGAGGGAGCAGAGAATGCAGAAGTAACCATAGTGCAGAGAATGTCGCTTTTGACACAAAGACAAACAAGACAAGAGTTTTTATGCTTTTTTTCTAGACACATTTATTTCAACACGTTTAAAACGGAACAAAAAAGACAAAAATACATAAAAGCCAAATGGTTAAGTACAGCGATACAAATACACATCACAATGATGAACAAGTGACTATACAACATGTTTTAGTAACAATGGTGTCACAGGGACCGTGTGTAATGTTGTTTCGGTCTCTACGTTCGGTAGAGTCACACAGGTGTCCTCCCGGAATGGTCACTCGAGAATGTCCATGACAGCCCAGTCCTGTCCTGAAGGGAGTGGTTTTTCTTAATGTCATGTTGTTCTTCTAGCACTGTCACAAAGCCAGGTTTAAAAGAAGTTTTTGTTTCACTGGGCATTTGAATTTAGGTTCACAACTCTTGGGCATAATTGGCAAATTCTTTGGTCCAAGCCTCGAAACCCTAAGATTTCCAGCCAGGTTCATCTGTCTAGTGATGGTGTAAATCACAAACTACACATACATCGTCGAACACATTTTCGGTACCTAAATGTTGACGAAACTTTTCCCGTAGAGATTAAGAAATATCCAGATGAAAGCGCAAGGCTTTTAAAAGAATGAGTCTCTCGTGGACATTTGACTACTTTCATGTTATTTTGTGGTAAGTATTAATCGTAAAGATGACACAATGTATCGGCTGGTAATTGAAATCCCAGAAAGCAAGTAACTAAGACACACACCACATGTCGACCTCAATTAAATGGACACAGCTCATGTAACAAGTGTTGGTAATCTTCTACCGTCCGAATACTCTCCTTGATATCCTTCCATGTTACATCACGAGTGGTCATGGCAAGGTAGTCTGTTTTATACCCTCTTTTTCGTAAGCAATAAATGTAAGTTTTGCACAGAGTTGGTCGTACTCCAGTACCGAATCTAAATATTTCAGTCACTAAGGTGTACATCACACGCCGTTCAGAAGTTTCCTCTTAAACTAAGTTTACATTTCGTACAATATTTTGGTAAGCCTTGAAAGAAGAAAGTCAGTCTGTACATCCATCATACTGTGTCTTGATTTTCTTCTTCTTCTTCTAAAATCACACACTTACGCCATAGAATATCGGGTTAATAGGGTTTTGTTGTGTCTGTGTCGATGTGGGTGTTTGGTAAAGTTGGTCATTGTAGCTAAGGTCTTAGATGCTTTAAAAAAAAACTAGTTCCTCCTCACTTTTTGTTGGGTTATTTTCTGCGTTTTATGTTGAAAGTATATAATGTGTTATTTCTTCACTCTGTGTTATGGTTTGTATTCATTCGCATACATTGTGTGCATTGTATATATGGGTTTGTTTCTTCTTCTTCCTTCTGTGGTGTTTGTATTTGTGTGTTTGTATGCGTTCACGTACGTTTGTGTAAATATTAGAGTGGGTGTTTGTATATGATTGTACATTTGTGTGGATAGTATATTTGGAGTATGCATGCGTGAGCGTACATTTGCGTGGATAGTAGAGTATAAGATTGTATGCCTTCGCACGCGTTTGTGTGTTTAGTATATATGGTGTCTGTATGCATTCGCGTACGTTTGAGAGGATATTTGATAATTTTTTCTCCTTCCCAAGTGTTGATAGTATATTTGGGGTTTGTATGATAAAGAAGAAACCCAAAAGCTCGTTAAAGGACTAATAATATGCCTCGAAAAGATTTGATATCTTGCCTAAAACTTTTTTAGTCGATTCAATAATTGTTTGTGTTATAGATTGGTGTTGATCAACCTATGTGTATATGTTATATATGTATATGTCTCTACTGTATTGCTCTCTATTAAGGGTAGCACGTATTCAGGTCAGCCATATCGTCCACATATATAAGTCAAAGATGCAGATTAATATAGATGTATATCATGGAGTGATATTAGACCAGTCTAACACTATGTACTTTTGCATTAAACCCATTACAAGGACACCGTTAAATTGCAAATGAAGAGATAGGTGTGTACGAGAGAAAATATTATAGACTAGTCTATTACAGGAATTATCACAATGTTTGGCACTAAAATATGTAATTATGATTATAATCCAAATACAGGGAGAATTGTATCTGCAACTTCATCATAAAATGCTGTCTATGGCCAGTACAGACCTCCATACCTTGTTTTAGGCGCTACCCTCACGGAAGCTCAGAATCAATTTTATTTCCAAACAGTATTTGCAGAAAAAAAAAAGAAAAACAGTTCACGTTCAGTTTCTTCATTTTTTAAAAATACAATGTTTTTCTTGCAACTAAATAGATAAACCTAAACTTTAAACGACAGTGACACTTCTTTATTACTACTAGTACATCAAAATTTGTGGATGAGAATGTGTAATACGTTTTTCTTTCGTACTCTCACTGATACATGTTGCATACAACTTAAATGAAAGTTAAGGAATTTCGCTATTACCGTAATTGTTCGCCATTTCTCCACAATGAGAGTACCATCCCCAACCCACCTATATTTAATTGTGCATTACCAATAACCCTTACCTGATCAGATGAATTACGATGTCTTTAAGCAAATTCTGTGACTGGTTCACACACGATGCATCATCCAATGTAGCCTAGGCTAGTTTATACCACAATCATCGAATGAACGTTTGCTAGGACAATTTTCAATCTTGCCTTTGGCATATACGAAGAAAGAGGTTGGTTTGGGGGAAAATCATAGCGCACTCGCTTTAGCAACGATTACACTTTGCGAACCGAATGCCATATAGTGACAGGTCAAATACCGTGACACGTTTTACGAGGAAGTAGCAAATGTAATTGTTAATTACGCATGACTCACCCAAAAAATAGTATGCCCTTCCTGTCACTCAGTTGGTTTTATCTGAAAATATTTTCAAACCGAAAATAGTAACAGGTATTAGAATCTAATGATCAGAACATATAGAGGTCCATATATATCTATATATATATATATCGCGATGTCCAAAAATACATATCATTAAGTCATTACACCATGTAATATCCCATATCCCTTAAAATACGGATTTGACTATCCCTACCTTTACGAAATCAGTAATAATATCACTAAACATGTGTCACAATCCCCATCCCAAAAATCTAGACATTTGCTATGCTGTATCCTTCTTACATACAAACCATACGCCCCAATTAAGCGTAACAAGCGGACTATTCAAGTTCAGGAAACGTAAATTATACGTTCGCTGACTCGTGACAATTTAACTGCACACAGCGGAAAATGGGGCGAGGAAAACTGTTTCTCAGCGTTTCGGCCTTTAACAAGATTATGCACACGTTCGTGCGGAATGACACTCGCAGAATAACAAATATTTACATTCTGCAACAATGAAGATACCTATATCAAGAATAGTGAAATGACAAAATTAAAGAAAAATATAATAGCGAAGATTTAACCACGTTTCTTTAAAGGACCTAATAATCATGCGTATTTGATTGATTGATTGATTGATTGATTGATTCATTCATTCATTCATTCATTCATTCATTCATTCATTCATTCATTCATTTCCTCAGCCTCAAATCAGATAAGATTATTTATGCAGCTAATTGGGTGTTTTTGGCGTGATGAGGGGTCAGATTACTCCAAAAACAACTCTCAGCCCAGCAATTTAATGGCGTAATTAGTTTACATGTGCTGTACCAGACTGCAGTTGTCTTACCAGTCTCAGTCATTGTTATTGTTGGATATGCATTCATTCCACAAAGGCATTCAAACCATGCTTTATTGCGGATAAAAATGATAACTTATTAATCAAGTCCTGTTTTTGAACGTACAGCGGACATAATGTATGTCGGATTAGCAAATTTATACAACGGTGCTACAAGAATACTCTGTGTTGAACAATTTAAACATTGGATGATTATGTCATTTCTCTGGGGACCCGAGTGGCCAAGGGGTCTAAAGCACTTTTCGTTACTGGTCACTGCCATCTCACCTCTGTCTGCGTGGGTTCGAGTGGGCTTTTCGTTACTGATCACTGCCATCTCACCTCTGTCTGCGTGGGTTCGAGTGTAAGATTCGGCTAATGTAGTTATGTGAGAATGTTTGCCAGTAGCTTCTCGTGGGTCAGTTGTTCTTTCCGGTTATTTTCCCGGGTTCTTCCGCCACCATTAATGGCTGCCTTGTATAACCGATCGTGTGCTGAAAAATGGCGTTAAACCTACAACAACATTTTATTTCTGTCTCTTTTTATAACAGGGGTTTACCTTTTGTATAGCTGCAGATCTCGACCTCCTCATTAAACCATACTCGACGCATACTCGAAAATATCATAGCCAAATAAAGGATGCATTTGCAGATATCGAATAAATTCTTTAAAATCAGGAATAATATGTATTGTTTGAAATTTTGAGCTATCGTTATTACGCAGTGGCCAGGCCAGTTTTACTTGGTGTGAAACGCGCGAAGTTTTATTATTCTGCAGACGTAATACGGCACGATGTTTTTTATATTGCAGAGCCTTTTTTGAGACAAATGTATTCACTTCTTTGGTATGCAATTTATTTTCCAAGTAAAAACATTTGCCATGGGTAGTCGTGAGGTAAAAGATGTTCGTCTTTACAAATTGGTGACTCATCACCTCTGTGCGCGTGGGTTAGGGTGGAGCGCTTTGGCATCGTGGTTAGGCAAGAAAACTTGTCAAATGGCTTTATATGGGTCGGCGGTTGATTTGGGGGGTTTTCTCAGGTTTATCATTTACTTAATATACTGGCTGCCTTGAGAAGCATGTCGTGTGATGAAAACTGGTGCTAAACCAACAAGAAGAGCAGCAAAACCTTACTGACAATCTAAAGACTGTGAACTCTTATTATTCGCCCTCATACAAACGTTTTCCTCGTACTTCCGCGTTCGGACTTAAAACTATTTCGTCGTGCTCAAACAACAGGAACTTTAACTATCCATTTTTGCTCGAACGTATGGCTTGAACATTTACGTCCTGCTCGGATTTTCTGACTCGTGCCTTTCCGTCAGCCTAGTAGTAAAACATATCCACAGCTTCCTTGAATGACAAACGCGTGCTCAGATTTGATGCACTGTTTTGGCTACGGCGAAATCAAAATGTTGATGGTCGCATTCTGCAGTACATAATAAATATGACGACCACCAGTAGTCAACAATGACAGTAACTATCATAAGGGCTATTGCAAAATTCAGAAATGGCTAAAATTATGGTAATAGTGATGTACCATTTCTTTCAATTAAGTATTGTGTAATATTTACCATTTAATCTGTGAGAGATTAACATTTAATGAAAATAACTCCATACCAAAAGTCCGTAGAATATATTGCAGTGTACATCATCATGACCCTGTATGTAGTCGAGAAGAAAATCACCGATGCGTAAGAACAACTCAACAGTAAGAGGTTTTGTATATAACTTTGAGAAATCGATCAAGAGATATTTTCGGTTTCATACTGTTTGCAAATAAAATTGATTTCTTTCAGTCCTGGACAACCTTGACAATAGTGCATTTAAAGGTACGGTGCCCTTTACGAGCCATAATCAGCACTTTATGACGGCCACATCATTCTACATGTAATTTAGTAATAATAGTAGTGACAAAATTTGCTGTCCCAAAAAAAAAACAGTCTGGATTTGATTCTCCTTATGTATATTGCTCACATGTATTTCCGTATTATTTATTATTAAAATGCAACACGAGCTCGATTCCGTGATCCAATGCGCGTAAAATACAAAATCAATTTGGTTATTTTAGCTCAGTAAAATATATTTACCGCAAAACAAAGAATGTACCTGAACTATAAAATAACTTGGCTCTTTTCAAAAGTTAATAATTTGTATCTTTTCTTTACCACATGTGTCATCTCCGTTACCGTTCTTGTCAGTCTCATCACTACTATCATCATGATATTCAAAAACGTTTATACTATTGGTGGCAGCATGTGCCTAAATGACTTACAGAAATTCATAAAGTAAAACAGCATGATGGTATTAATTAATTATTAAATTACAAGCCAAAAAGAATTGCATACATAGCAATCTTTTCTGCTTTCTTACCTGTAAATACTTTTAAAGACCTCTATTATGGTCGGGCTAGCATCGTCACTAAAATACGTAACCTATCGCTTCATCACGAAAACATTCTGTATCATAGCTAAATAATATAGGTAAATCTCATATCCTGCTTCGTAAGGGTTGAGGCGATCCAAGGGGTATTTCAGATGAACACGAGCAATGATATCACGAGCAGTTTCAGTCACATCTTCCTCAGAATCATAGCATGCACTTCTGAGAAGAGTGAAAGGTGGTTTGGTGAAGTTGTTTGCAATTGCAACATGTGCAATGGAGATAATGTTGGCATACATCTATGTTATTTTCATGTACTGTGGCTGACATTTTTCATGTATATTGTACATGTAGAAGCTGTACAGGATTTAAGCTTTTCATATGTGCTGAAAATGTATAGTGTGTGTGTGTGTGTGTGTTTGTATATATATATATATATATATATATATATATATAGATATATATATATATATATATATATATATATATATATATATATATATATATATATATATATATATATATATAGATATATATATATATATATATATATATATATGTGTGTGTGTGTGTGTGTGTGTGTGTGTGTGTGTAGATACATACATACATACATACATACATACAATTAGCAAACGGAAAGGAAAACATGCATACATATATAGTTTGGTTTCACTATGAAACATATTGTAATAATATATAGGAATCATGCGTTAAGAACAAACAACCATCCTTGGTTTCATAAATAAATAAGAATCAAATTTCAAACTTTAGAGAAAGAGAAACAATATGGAAAGAAAACGGGATAAAACCATATACTTTAGTATCATTTATTTTCGTTGGGCTAAAATTTCGTGTTTTTTGTATATAAATTTTTTTTAAAACTTATTTTCGTGGGTAATTAAATTCGTGGTTTTGCCCGTCAAAGTTTGCATATTAGTGGGTATATAATTGCATGGTTTAACCTCAACAAATAAATAAAATAAACAATACAAAAGAATAAAATTATACCGACGCAAACGGCGGTCACATTAATGTTTAAAATAATACTATCACCTGTACGAGTACAAATCAAAGACCTGGCAAGTTCAATATTTGCACCGTGCTTTTGAGCAAGTGAATAGCATCAGTCGATGCCGACGCAGCCAACAAAACTAAGACAATACTTCCATCTCTATGAGCACAAAAGCATCCATCAAGATTAATCAGTTTCGCCATGTTTTCATTTGAGGGTTCAACATCAAAATAACCAGATGCAGCCAACAAAATCAGACCAATCAGTTACTAAAGTGCATATGAATGATCTTTTACTTAAACCACTGTCCATCAAGTTGCACAATCAGTACTTTCGGACTAACATGGCGTTAACACAGTGGCTTAAGAGTGGTAAAATTAAACTTAGATCCCCCTTGGTTCCTAGACTTCCTACCCCATCAGAAGCTGCGAACCCGGTGCAGACGCTTACTTACCAGGCAGTTATTGACGCAGTAGAACCCATGCTTCTGTCGAATGAATGATCGACTTGAATAAGTATTACATTTAATTTTTATATAATGATATTTTGTAGTATTTGTTCTTTCATTTTTAGTATTACTATTGTTTGAATACCTCATGCTTTTTCTATATTTTCTCTCTATCCTTACTTACAGCTATTGGTTACAGTACCTTATCAAACGTGTGCATTGAAACAATATACAAGATTTATAATTCTTGCTTCAAAAGGTTTTTAAAAAAATAAAACAAACACATGCAAAAGCTAATTTTAATTACCAAATTACAGTATTGACCTTGATTTATCGTCACCTTATTAGAATTATTCCAAGTTGACCCCTATACAAAATGGCGATCTTCACTAAATGAACTGTTTTTCTCTCATGCCAGACAAATAAACTAAAGAGAATAGATACAGTTAAGAAATTACAAGAAAAAGTCCATTTAACGAGAATCGTCTCTTACAATAATGATACGCATACCAAATAACGAAATCTTTAACATAATAATAAAATGATTTTGTACAAAATATGTTAGACTGTGGAAAATGACCACAGTGGAACATAAACATGAATAGCAAATGTAGCGCTATAATAGCTTTTTAAAATTCATTTCTAAAATTATACTCTTACGCACATAAATTTTCAACATTTTCTATATTAGGACCTAAAATATAAATCGCTATCGTCCAAAAAGACGTATATTGCCTTTAGCACGATATAATTGTTTAGCTATTAAATCTGAGTGTGCGTGTGTGTGTCTGTGTGTGCGTGTCTGTGTGTGTTTTGAGCTAAATTGTCTTAACTGTACCCTTACACATATACTCCATACACTGATATAAATTTTAGACCTTTATTAATATGTTACTCTGCAACCAATACAGACAGGGCGAACCATGGAGGACTTCTATTGGAGAAGGAGACCAGATGTCATCCGTTTAGGATTTTGTCGCCTGTCGTGTGCAGGCTTCTCATCTCCATAATTATCCGAATAGAGACTCCAAGGACCTGAAAGAAAACAAAAAGTACATCTTTATTTCAGAAATCG
This sequence comes from Unio delphinus, assembly GCA_029339505.1. Classification (NCBI taxonomy): domain Eukaryota; kingdom Metazoa; phylum Mollusca; class Bivalvia; order Unionida; family Unionidae; genus Unio; species Unio delphinus. The sequence continues at coordinate 5,203,116 of JAQISU010000064.1, forward strand.
CAAACATAGTATTATGATAAAGTACATCTTTATTACAGAAATCGCAAACATAGTATTACGATAAAGTACATCTTTATTACAGAAATTGCAAACATAGTATTATGATAAAGTACATCTTTATTACAGAAAAAGAATCGCAAACATACTACATGTATTATGATAAAGTTTATCTGTTTTACAGAAATCGCAAAAATATTATTATGATAAAGTACATCTTTATTACAGAAATAGAATAGCAAACAGTATTATGATAAAGTACATCTTTATTACAGAAATATAATCGCAAATATAGTATTATGATAGGATTGGTATTAAATGTCAAGCTATATATTAATGCAAGCCTAAAGAACTAACAATATTGCGAATTAATTCCAAAAGTAATCCAACGAATTAAAGGCTAAAGTCCCATTAATAAAATGTCACTAATGAAACTCAGTTCAAGTCCCGATTAGATCCAAAATTGAAGGCAATGACGTGTCTGTTATAACCTACGAAGTACTGATGTGTTAACAGTCTCTTGTTGAATCACATAACTATTATTACAGGTTTGAATTCAATATAAAATTTCAAATCATATTTTGATCCAAGAATTGTGTTCGAGTACTTTTGTGTTTAGAGTTACAATAACTTAGATTCAATCATTTAAAGAAAAGAAAATTCAGCCCAACCTGGTCACAAGATAAAACTTAGAGTGTCAGATGATAAAATCACAATCACAATATAATATAGTTCTCTGTTGATTTCAGGTCAAGTAGCATTTGCTAAAAACAACCATTATTTAATGGAAAATAACCTTCTAGAATGATCTAATGAGTATTGCCTATTTACAACAAAATAGCTTACAAACAATTACTCCGGAATCTCCAAAATCTTGACCCTGACATACATATATACTCCGTCTTTGTTTACCTGAATAATAATCCTGACAATAAGCTCATATACTTAGCGAATAAGGAAACTATTATTAGTTATTCACATCAAAAGTTATTTAAAAAAATGAGAAAACAATCAGGTCAGGCAGAAATGAACTCAGTTTTGGACAAGGTCTTACTTAGGAATCTCCAAAACCTAAGGAAGGAACTTTTTCAGTCTTACGTAATCGCTAGTCACCAATGTTTACTTCATCTAGTTGCAATATCTATTTTTTTAAAAACACCGTTTGGAAAGGAGCCAGTGTTTTCATGAGACGTCGATCCCGCAGGGCTATGCTATGAGTCTATAAGCGAGGTAGCAGCAGAGAGGGTGAACCCTACAACGTTTTTAGACAAAATTTTGATTGAAATCTTAAAACGAGCCTTCCTACGATCTCATTTTAACCAAAAAAAATGTCTCAGGGGCAAACCCTACAACGTTTTTAGACAAAAAATTGATTGAAATTTTAACGAGCCTTCCCTACGAAATCTCATTTTAACTAAAAAAATGAAAACGGAGACTTTTACGATTTTTTAATTAATTTTGGTCGCAACTTGTTGTCATCCACCCTCTCTGCTGCTACAGGTTAACAAAAAATAATAAATGATTTTAACCGAATATTTGATCCAGTCTTTAGGACTTTACAAACAAACTAATCGCTAACACCTCTTCTTGTAAATCAATCAGATTATTTGACTGGTCGGTAAGTCGGAAATTAATTCTCGTTAACGAATTATTATGGCATCGCATGTAGACAGGATTAATTGGGTTTTCAATAATTATGAATCCTGGAGGAGCTGTTGGTGCAAACGAATAAAGAATATATCCCTGCTGAGCTTGATTTGATTGCTCTAGATTAATCTGATAGCTTCCTTCGATAACATCACATACTAAATTGAGCGCAATCACCGATGAAATATTCACGTTGAACGGAGCGATATGCCTACCGCCACCATCTGGATCATTATTATATTTGAGGAGGATAGTTGAATCTGATTTTTGTAGCGCTTTGATATCGGTTTTAACAATTCTTGCTAATTCATCAGCGTTGTATTTCGGAAACTTGAAATTACGCAGATTGTCTTCTGTGATATTGTAATCGGTTAGGAATCTTTGTTTATTGTCGCTGTTGTCATTAATTATTGTTTGAATAATTAGTTCATAGATATATTCCATGTCCGATATAAGCTGATTTATTATTTCAACGTGTTTTTGCGATCTTGTTTTCCGTAGTTGTTCTAGTTGTGTGTCATATAATTGATTAATCTCATTAAAATAACCACGGACGTCAGTTAGCATAAATGAAATAGTAACAGTTGACTCGGCTGTTCTTTTAATGATAAAATCCCATTGCAATGTGTCTTTGTTGGTGAATATAAATCTATCGGCGATTTTTCCTTTTCTTATATCAGATAAATTATCTCGATAACTGGGATTGATTTCATGATATGATTCTACGTCCGTGGTTAAGTCGGTGGTGGATTTTTCCGGTGGTTTTTCAGGCCATCCTAGTACGGTTCTAATAGAACTCTGATAGATATCTACGACGTATCCTTCTGTGCTTATCTCAATTGCGGATGATAGCGTCGGCTCATGAACTGTTATAGCGATTATCGATTCTGTTCCAGTAATCGATTTTATTCTACGCGCGAATTCATTATTGATTTGTTCGATTTGGTATGATCCGGTTGGTATGGAAACAACGTTCCAGTCTGGGGTTCCGTCGGGTTTATTCTTATTTGCAAACACTAAAGAATTATTGGGTTGTTGACCACCAAATGATTTTGATCTGATATTAGGCCAACTGTGATACACTCGTAGTTTTGCTAGCGCTATCTCCTTCACGGGGACTGGGCTAGGGAAATTCACACTAAACTCGGGTTCCGTTGATGTTATTGATATCATGCTTGTTTGTACTGGGTTCGTGTTCTCCACTATTTGTTGAAGTAATTCCATCGGTGTCGTCATTGTTATTATACTCATGTTGTATTTCTAATTTTGACACCGCGGAATCATAAATACTGACCATCACTGAGAACTCACAATTTGGTATGGTTGAGATTATTGAGATCATTTTGGTTTTTGGGTTCGTGTTTTCCAGTTCCATCGGTGTTGTCATTGTTATTATATTCATGTTGTCGCTCTAATTTCGATATCGCGGAATCAAAAATACTGACCATCGCTGAGAATTCACTATCTGATATAATTGTATTATCTAGTGACGACGATATCATCAGGGATAACTGCGAATATGCGGTTGATGCAATATGAAATTGGATTAAGTAATTCTGCAGTTTACTCTGGCTGCATGATGATATCTTTTTTGCTATCCCGGTTGATATACCTGCGATTGTAGCCACCGCAGAAATGCAAATTGGAACTACGACCGGGGCAATCATTGTAACCGATGCAAGTATTATTCCGGCGCCAGCGAGAACGCTTGACACCGAATACATAGTAATATCAATTGCGGTGATTCTTCGTCGGTATTTTTTTATTTTTATTTGATACTCCTCAGTGAGGGTTTTGAGTCTAGTCTGAAATTCTCTGACCTGATCATAGCGACATTGCGTTGATGAAATCATTTTTATTTTTAAAAAACTAGTGTTTTCAATTGTGTTTTCAAGTTCGCGGAAAGTAATTTCAAATTCGCGGAAAACTCTTTCACGGTGTCGAATCGATATTACGACGATGATGGAATCATTGTTGTTATTTTAAACCAACTAGTGTTTTCAATTATCCCACCAACGAAGTGGTTTTAGGATCGGATGAGGGGACACCGGATACAAATTCTATTATCCAGGGTAGTGACTCCCTAATCACGAATCCGTCGGGACTGCTTATAACAATCGTAAGCGGGATTGGTTTATAGGGTGGAGGTTTTGGTACTTTATCTAATATATATGTCAGCGTGTTAACACCGCGGATACTTGTGTTGCTGAATTCCAAATCAAATTTACGGTGATGTCTTATTGTAAGTCGGTAGCAACCTGGTGCACCAGTATGTATGTTGCCAACACGAAGATAATTATCATTTCCCCAGATCCAATCAAAAGTCCCACTATCAACCGTGTACACGATGTTATTGACGCTTACACTATGTGGAATTTTTATTTTATTGATGGCCGCGCTAATTTCAGCGAGAGTCATGCCTGCCACAAGCGGGGTTCCAAAAAACCTAACAATTACGTCGTCGGTGAGTTTTTGTTCGTCAATAGCTTTTTTAACTTCAGCGAGGGTTGGACCTGTCAACGATGTGGTTTCAGAAACAGGTGTTCTCCCCAAAAATCTATCCACGATGGTATTAAGTGTTGTTTGTCTCACCATAAACATATTAATATCTTTGAGAGTTATTGTAGATGTAGCCGGGATACCAAAGAAATTATTAGCGATGTAGGCATTGTGAGTGTGCTTGCCGATAAACTCACTGATTTCAGCGAGAGTCATGCCTGCCACAAGCGGGGTTCCAAAAAACTTAACAATGACGTCGTTAGTGGGTTTTTGATCTTCTATTAGTTTAGAAATCTCGAGATAATTTGCCTTGGTTTCATTTTCATTCATCATCCTTCCCGCGTCCTTGTTAAAAAAGAATAGCGATAGATAGTTTTTAATTTCAGCGAGAGTCATGCCAACCACAAGCGGGGTTCCAAAGAATTTATGTACGACATTTTTGCGAAAAGTACTATAACCTCGTATATAATCCTCCAGATCACGTTTGTGGGCGTCAATCGCGTCGGTGATTGTAGACACAAGTGCGCCTGGTTTAAGTCGTCCACCGCTGGAATATAGCGCAATAGAAATTTCAGCGGCGTCGCGCTGCCGTATCAAAATGTCATTCAATGACACATCACTGCTTTTCAATTTACCCTGTTTGTCCTGAAATACAACTATTTCGTTCGGGTCAACATTTACTAAATTTAACGTCTCAGCGATTTCATCTTTAATTAATTTTTTTATATCCTTGACAGAATCAGGGGGTGCAGTGCCATCGGGTTTGGGTTTCAAAGATCTCCCCCAAATATCAATCATGTTATTGTAAAACTCTTTCTCTCTCTAAAATCGTTTTTGACGACTTCGTTGAAAAATCTTCGATTTTCTCCAGCGATTACTAGTGTATTCATTCACGACAACATGTGGTGGTTTTCCGCTTGGGTTACTCAAGGAGTTAGAAATAGCGTTAAGGACATTTAATACTTCGCTGCCACATATTGGTGGGTCATTCATTTGTTGTGTTGGTAGCGTAGAATACCAAGTCTTCATTGGAAGGGTTTTTATATAACGCATAAACTCTTTTGGTGGGGCTAATCCATATGAATCAAAATAGACAATCCCACGTGGATCAATAGCGTATGCAACCCAGTGAGTTCCGGGTCCGGTGCTGTTATCTAAATTAATGATTCCGGTTTCAACGCTGTTTGGTTGATGTGGTAATTGATCTTTCATAAAGACACCTCTGAAGTTTTTAATCGCGAGTTTTTTAGCAGCATCGAGTAAATCAAAATTGGACATGGGAACCATAGGTTCCTGAGTCATAGACTCTCCAATTAATAAACCGGTCCTAGTCTTAGACCCTTTCCGCTGTACCACGAATACGGGGTTCCTGGTAGTCTTAGACCCTTTCCCTTTTTTTTATATCCTTTCCCAGTTGCCTTCTTTAGTGCCATTCCTGCTGCAGTACAAACGGCTCCTAACGCTGCCGCTTTAGCTACCGCTGGGGCTGCTGCTGCAATCAACGCTGGAATCGCAGCTAACAACGGAAATATACCGCCTGTTTTAATCATATTTTTGATAGCAGCCGCAGAGAGAGTAATCTGGACACCCTTTTTTGCTACTAGTGCATCATTGAAATGTTTCACCTGACGAGTTGTCAGCGATAATTTATTTGCACCACCAGTCATTTGGTTGGGTTTCAACGTGATTGTGGTTCCGCATTTTTTAGCTGATTCCGATTGCAATTTTTTGATTTGACCAGGAGTTAACGCAACACTAATATTACTATATGACATTATACATAATTGATTGATTCTAAATCGTTTACATGTTTTCCACTGGTGCATCTACCACTCTCATTCTTCCACCAACACCTTCAAGTAGCATTGATTTATCACTGAGAATGACAGCAACCGCTCTGTAATTAGCAATACCACCAGGACGGGTTACACGGGCTCTAAAGTGTATATCAACGACAGATTGTCTCATCAAATCGAGATGTTCCAGTGAAAAGTAATAAATCGGAAAGAGGCTTTTAAAATCCAATTGTGATATTTGCAAACCAGTATCCACATTTTGATCACGTGCCATAAACGACAATAGGTTATGATAGACACGTGCAATATGGTTGTGAGTGTAATCGAGTTGTATATCCTCAGATGGTTCCTGTTGGCCGTTTATTCTCAGCGAGACTTCTCTAACACCTAACTGATCAAATATCATATGGCTTCGTTCTTGATTACCAACTCGCGCAGTATTCTGTAACGCAATAAATATATGACGTGGAGCTGAAACACCTTGTTTTGATGCCAGATGCCAAGTAAATATATCATCAACATTATCCTGTTTAATATCCGTAGTCACTGATAACCAACTCAACAACGACTTTCCTCCTTGATCCATAAATGATAGTAGTCGCTGTTCTTCGGTGATCGATGGAGTTAACACTGGCATCCACAATGATAGTTTTGTTAAATGGACTTTACCATCGGCAACACCAGCATCACGCCAGATTGCATCATCATCAGTACCCTTTCTCACGAGTGCTACTGTATGCTTCGCTCCATAAATAACTTTTCGGACATTTCTACAGAATCCAAATATATGATGCAGTGGGATCGCACATGAAAATTGTCGACGCTGTCCATGCAACGTTAATACGCGTGTTGCAAACCCTAGGTTATAGTTAGTAATATTATTTATGACATCAAAAGTACCAGCTGGTCTTGTATATCCGGCTGGTGCTGGATCAACTGCGGTAGCTTGTGTTGCCTTGACTCTAGAATACTGGACGTGTTCAGGGTGATCAGTGATATCCTTAGAAAACATCATAGATGGACCCGCTGATCTTGTATAATCATCAGAATATCTCGCTAACCCGATTATTGTTGTTGCAACATCAACTTCACGGTCAATGGATTCAATTTCTTTTCCATCAATGAGATATCTAGCGCTTTCAAATAACGCCATTATGCCGTTATTAACAAAACTAACTTTGATAGTTGGGTTATTGTCATATGGTGGATCATCATGAGCAGCATCATTTGTTATAAGTTCTCCTTCTACTTCAATAAATGCCTCACACGGTAGAAAATATTTACTGGTATCATGAACCTGAAGTTCAATTCGCGATCGGAGATCTGGTTGTACTGCATGATAAGAATAAAATTGAAAATCGCGTACAGAATCATTCTTGCCAACTGGGGCATCCATATCAAACGCTGGATCAGGTGACCTTTTGAACATTTTATTCTATTTATCAGAGTCTAAATCGCGATTTTCCATTTCATCGTCGTGTTTTTTAAAGCCACTTCCTGCTATCATGTTTGCTATCATGTTATTTTGGTCCCCTTGATTTATCAAGGGAGTCACCATCGACGCTAATTTTTCATCTACTGCGTTATTTATAATTCTACTAACACTTGCAGGCATTTCCGCTGTAGACGGTAACGGTTTTGAAAATCCTTTGGATTTCATCCGTGATTTCACTAATGATGTTAATTTATTCTTCGCAGTTGAAAACGCTTTTCCCGCAAGATCTCCAACAGCACCAATACCCTTATCACGAATAACATCAATGGCTTTCATTGATAATTGTTTAGCTAACGGCATCACTTTTGGAGCCATTCTCGCAAATAACCCTGCAATGGTATTACCTAAACCATCTCCGTAGTATGCTCTATAAACTGGAAACCGTGAATTAACTACATAGACGAGGGTTGGTTTATCATGATTGTAGTGTATGATCATTATTTTAAATCAGAAACAATTTTTCAATTGTTATTTATCTAATCGAATGACTTCGTCATCAGATTTTTCAATTCAGTCACTATGATACCCACTTTCCACTAACTCGCCAATGAAATCTCGATATGTGCTGATATCCATGATACCACCCTGAAATAATCGTCTACAGATATCAGCTGCTTCATTAATTATTTCCGGTGAGTTATTTCCGGCTCGTTTTCCTCCGATGAGAACTTCTAATCGTGATATATCACTGAGAACACTACCAGGACATACCCCACTTTGGGGTCCACTGGAATCTTGCAATCCGCTTCCGCTATTACCAGTTGCTTCATTCTGTTTTTCTAAATCCATTTCTTGTAAATAACCAAGAGGATTATAATCATCATCATCATCACGTGGTATTTGTTGTTTTTTAGGTGAAAAGGATATTTTCTTTGCAGGTTGCTGTCGCCGCCTTTGCGTTTTTTGCGGTTTTTGTTGTTGTTTAAACTCTTCGTATTGATTATACACTGTACCCACCGCATTGATATATTCAATGTATGATGCACTATTTTTCTTAATCAGACCTTTTTCAGTTTTGATTTTATAGAATATATCAGCCCAGTGAGTTATATTTCTAACATATTTATGATGTTCTGGTTTCAACCATTTTTTTCTGTTTTCATAGGACGTAACAACAAGCGCAGGAATTTCTGCTGGATCAGTCTTATCAATTTCTGCTAACCCTTCTTCGTTAAATCTCACGAGTAAATCATCTACTGTTCTTTTTGATTCTATTTTTTGTACGGCCTGTTCTGTTTGTTCAGTTTTCGCTGCTATTTTTTCGAGTTCACCAATAACAGATTTTCCCGTCTCGGGACCATCTCCCAGTATAGCGCGCTCTACTCCCTTCGTTGCTGTTGCTACTGGTTTAAACAATTCTTCAGATCCCGCAGCAAAATCAGTCTGAAGACTCTGTCGTTGTTGTAGTTTATTCCGTACAGAGTCACGAATTGGTACAAATCTCTTAATTGCATCCAGTCGTTCACGAGCCAATCGGGTTGTTAATGCTTCATTGACCATTATTTGAAATCAGAAACAATGTTTCAATTGCAAAACAATTTTTCAATCCGACCTAACACCATCGTGGAAGTGTTATTTCATCGTGATACACCTTCGTTCATCGATGGGGAAAGTGTCCAAATTGTATATAAAATAATAACAATGTCACTTTCCCCACTTTTCCATTGATCAATCTGAACCGTCCATCAATTTTTATTCAGTGTGAAATATTTTTTATTCACTGATTTTGACATTGTCAATCAAAAAATGCTAAAAAAAATTAAAATCTCTATGAGGGACGGTCACAATCAAATAATGATAAATGGTGAATCAAAATTGTTCATTTTCTTGAATTAACGCCCGTAGGTTTCTAATTTTAGAATTAACCTCCTTTTTCAATTCGTATTCGTACCCCAATTCTTTTCGTATTCGTTCTACGATGGTATACAACGGAGCGAACACACTTACGTCACTGGAAAATGCGAGAGAGTCCCGAATAGAATTCTGAATTCTCTTGATGAGCGCATACTTCTTTGGTAGCATATACTTGTTAGTGCTAACTCCGTATTCTATATCCTGAAAATCAGACATGATTTGATCAGGATTTAACCCATCTGATAGTTCAATATCCCAACTTTTCAATTTTGAAATCTCGGATAAAATGCTATTCATGTTTTCAGAATTCATTATTCTATAATAATGATATATTTCTAAATGAAAAATATGACGCATTAGACATAACTAAATTGAACTTTTTGTCCCGTCCTTTTTGAAATAGCCGATCGATAAATCCCCTCTGCAACAAATCGTACTGAGGGTGAACAAATATCGAAATGCCTACCAGCGCTGGTTATTGATTGAAATATTTTTTCTTCGTTAGTTATCGTATTCAAAGATTTCACAGGTCTCTTCCCAACCGTTTTGCATTTTCCAGTCTTTCCTCGTTTGGTATTCTCACTTTGAGTAACAGCCTGCAGATTTGATAAAGAATTGTTTTTCGGATTAGAATCCTTGTGATCAATGACAGAATCATCCTCGATCAATCCATAAAAACATTCAAATGCGAAACGATGATTGATATAAGTTTTCTTCCCAACAGTAAACATCAAGTACCCTTGATTATTCACAGCACCAACTGATTTCTTCAGTCTACAGTGTCTTACAACACCATCACTGGATGCTTCATAATTTGTAATCAAGGGATGGTGTCTGAATTCTTGGTTCATTCGTATACATAATACTATTGTTTGTCTAATTCATTGTTTGGTTTAATGATAAATCTTTCGATGTAGTCTTGAGGAGTTCTTATGATTTTGTCAGGGACGTTGTCGCTGACAGTGTCAGGGTCAGAGACTTTATCAGGGTCATAATTTCTGATTGATTGTCCATTTTTTATTCTTTTATCATAATAACGCTTCAACTCCCTGTATCGCTTTCCACCGCAATTCAAACACAACTGAGATTTTCCCCTAACCCCAACCCCACATCGTATGCAGGGTAACGGGCCAAGGCTTCCACGTCGAAAGCTTTGCATATGATACCCACAAAACTCATTTCTGCATGATTTGTTACACGGGGTTACTGATCCAATCATAAGCCACTTACAGTGATTCATTATATATAAATTCTTCATTTAAATGCTTGTTTTAATTATAGCATGAGGGAATTAAGGAGAACGCCTTCGAAAAATGATGAATTCAATGCTGATAAGGAGTTTAAAAGATTATTGAAAATTAATCCTAAATTTAATCTCGATAAACCAAAAAAAGTCCAATAGACGGAAACATGAAAGAGTTTAAGAGATTATTGAAGATTAATCCTAAATTTAATCTCGATAAACCCAAAAAACGTAACAAGAGATTATTAAAAATTAATCCTAAAATTAATCTCAAACGTCCAAGAGACGGAAACATGAAAGAGTTTAAGAGATTATTAAAAATTAATCCTAAATTTAATCTCGATAAACCCAAAAAACGTCCAAGAGACGGAAACATGAAAGAGTTTAAGAGATTATTAAAAATTAATCCTAAATTTAATCTCGATAAACCCAAAAAACGTCCAAGAGACGGAAACATGAAAGAGTTTAAGAGATTATTAAAAACTAATCCTAAATTTAATCTCGATAAACCAAAAAAACGTAACAAAATTAATCCTAAATTTAATCTCGATAAACCAAAAAAACGTCTAAGAGACGGAAACATGAAAGAGTTTAAGAGATTATTAAAAATTAATCCTAAATTTAATCTCGATAAACCAAAAAAAACGTCCAAGAGATTACCCTGGAAAGATGCTCAATTCAATCTCGATATAGTTTCTAATACACCAAAGAATACAATTCTTGATAAAGCCATGATTAGTAAAATCAGAGACTGTTTTAATGAATTCAAGCGTGATGGAGCATCTTATTGTTGGTCAACATTTCGAATTGATGGTGTTGTTGACGCTACCATGAATGATGAAAAAGCAGCAGTGATAATTTCACGTGTTGGGGAAAAAAGGTATTTTTTCCGAATACAATTCATTAGCGAAGTCGATGGCAAATGGATTATTAAGGATAAATTTGAACCAATCCTCAAGAATAAAAAAGCTGTCATTGTGAGTAGAGATTCCAAACCAGGAATTCTAACCGGCATTGACAAACCATACTACGAAAGATCTTACCCCGTAACAGCAATGGTTTATGGGATATATCCGTTAAATGATAAACCCGATATCGCAAAACTAGCTCCTATGAAATATTCTAGTTCACTGAATTGCGTGGCAACACGGGTAATGGAACACTTCACAAATGCATCCCGAGGAAATAAACTAACTGATCTGCGACGTAGGAAAATAACCGAATGGGAACTGACTGTGAAACAGCATTGATTGATTGATATTATGTGTTTAAAGTGATTCGTCCCGAGGGCTCTTATCACTGTTTTATCCGTCAAAAGACGGTTATTTACTTTATCCTGAGGGTGGGAATGGAGCCGCCACCCTGCAGGCGTTTATGTGTTCATGGAACACTATTTACTTGGGCCGTCACATCGGAGTAGCTATTGAGCTACTACTGTGTGATTGTAGGGCCACATACAATATGAGTGGGAATAGTTCCAGCACACACTCATATTAATTCATACTGTTTCTGGTTGGTCGTTCAGGACGTGTTAAGCACGTGTAGTTGCTGCGGGTGTTTTAGTGGGCGAGGCGAAGTGCCTGGCAAGGGCTGCTTCTTTGGACGTATCCTATCCCTATTTATATACTCTGTGCTGTTCCTTAAGTGCACAACTTTTGTGTAACAGTGTTTTTGATGTTTGGTGCTCAGTGTGCATTTAGATGTTGTTGTTTTCCTAATAATTTTTATATGCAACCTTGTGTTGCTGTGTCTGATGATCTGGTCTTTGATCACCTTATATACACTATTTGGGGATCTAGTTAAGTCATATTTCTTGAGTTGTTTGGTGAATTTTGCAGCTTTGTGCTGCTGGGCCTGATAGTCTTGGATTTTTGACTACCTTATATGTTCTAATTTTGCTGGGCCTGCATTAATTTCTTCCTTATTCTATTTAGTGTGCGACCTTGTGTCGCTGGACCTGATAGTCTTTGGATTTTTAGACTACCTTATATGTTCTAATTTGGGGTCTCTATCATATTTTTCTATCTAGTTTATAGTGCTCAGGTCTCGGAGCACCTGTTGGTTCTAGTTAGCTTTTAAGTGATTGCTACGTATGTTTTTTAACACTGTACACTTGGTTGTACTCCTAATAAGAAAGTGTCTAGAATAGAAGAAGGGAGAGTAGAGTGTTGACCTACATCCTTACTGCCTATGGTGTTTTTTATTTTGCATCATCTTGGTATTTATTGTGATGTTATTTATTGGGAATTTGAATTATGTTTTTAATGACCTATTAGTGTAGTAGCTCTTTGTTCCCCTTTTAGGTTTATTGTGACCCTATTTCCATATTTGTTTTGCCCCTTGATTTAGTTCAGGTGTGTGGTTCGGTTACTGGGTAGTGGCAATGGGTCCCTGCGGGAAATGTCCCGGGCCGTTAAGCGACACGTCAAGGATTGTCCATTTCCACCCCCAGTCCCCCCCCCCACGGCCGGTCCGTGAGGCGCGGCGGCCAGACCATAACAAGGGACCTCTGCGGAAATATCCGGGGCCGTTAAGCGACACGTCAAAGGTATCCCTTGTCAGACCCAGCTTCCACACCCCGGTCCTGACCGTTTCTTGTTTCCCTGTCCTAAAGGGGCTTTTCAATGTATGATATGTATGCATTAGGGTCATTTTTTGTTGTTTGTTGGGGTTAGGGTTTGATTAGATAGTTTAGATATTTTCTATTTTCCCTATCTTTTGTAGAAATTCCAACATATTCTTGTGTGTCATCAGTATGTTGGGATTGTTATTTTGTATAATTTCTGGGTATGTATATGGGGCTTTTATATTTTGTTGTTGTGATCTAAATTTGTCCCTTTCTTTTTTGGTTTTACTACAATTGTTGAAGATATGATGTAGATCTTCCGGGGTATTGCAATGGTAGCAGTTTATATTATGAGGAAAGGGTCCTATATATTTTCCCATGCTGTTGGCCAGCTTGGTTTTTCCTAAAGTTATCCTATTGATGATTGTCTGCTCTTTAGGTGAGCCCTTGGGCGGTTTTTTGTGCCTGTTGATTTCCTTAACAGTAGTGTACAACACTCTCCCTTTTGTATTATTGTCCCAATCATGTTGCCATTTTATATCTATTTGGGTGTTTATTATACTGTAGAGTTCGGTTGTGCTATAGTGCAGTGGCTCGAAATTCGGTTCGTGTAGTTTTTCCTTAGCCAGTTTGTCGGCCATTTCGTTACCCTTAATTTCTATGTGGGATGGTATCCACATGAACTCTACAATAGTATTTCCGGTATTTAGTAGTTTTAGTTTGGCATTTATTTGATTGAGAAAATCTTCCCTGCATTTTGGTGGTATTTGTTTGAATTGAAGATAGGACGCTAAGCGAGTCACTAATAATTACTGTCTTATTTGGTTTGAATTCTTCAATCCATTGTAATGATTTGAGGATGGACCAGAATTCAGCTGTGTAAATAGAGCAGTAGTCTGGGAGACGTCTGCCTATTTGTATGTTGAGCTCTGGTATGACCATTGCAGCAGCTGTTCTGTATGGGTTAGTAATTTTAGATCCATCCGTATAAATTTTGGTATATTGTTGGTATTGAGTATTTATAATGTTTAAGGCTTCTATTTTGAGAGTTTGTTCTTGATTTTGTTTACTGCCTTTTTCTGTGAGGGAGGTGTTGACTTTAGATTGTACGTTGTTCCAAGGTTCGTGTTCGTACACTACATTATTGTTTAGAGGAGTTAGTTCTACTGGTAATATTGTCTTTAAGAGATGATATTGTTTTCCCATAGGTAGTTTTTGTTTCAAGCTTTTCCTGATTGGGATGTTGGTTTTATTTATAGCCAGGAGGGTGGGGTGTGTGGCGGGGTGGGTGGACAGCCGCGCTACATATTTTAGAAGGAGCTCTTGCCGTCTCAAGTGGAGGGGCAACTCTCCCGTTAAGACATGCAGCTCGGCTGTAGATGTTGTTTTTAGAGCTCCGGTACACTTTAATAGTGCTGCTCTTTGTATTTGATCTAATTTTTTTAGTTGTGTTATGGGGGCCGATGAGTAGACTTGGCAGCCATAATCTAGTTTAGATCTTACCAGAGCTCTATATAATTTTAGGGATGTTTCTTGGTCTGCACCCCAATGTGTGCCTTTAAGGCTCCTTATCAGATTTAGATCCCGACTACATCTATTAACTAAGTCCTCTATATGGTATGCCCATGTGAGATGTTGATCATAGTACATACCCAGAAATTTTGCTACTTTAACAAATTTTATTTCTTGATCTTGTATTGTTAATTTAGGGTATTTTATGTTTCGTCTATATGGGGTGAACAGTACGGCTACCGTTTTTTGGTGCGATAGTTTGAATCCCCATTGATTAGCCCAGTTTCCAATATTGTTTAGGCTGGTTTGAAGTTCAGAGATGTTTTTGTGGTTGGAGGGGTTTCCTGCTCTCCATAGACCACCATCGTCAGCAAATTGTGACAATTCGACTTTGGTAGTTGCCAAATTTTTATCTAAGTCATTTATCATTATGTTAAAGAGGGTGGGGCTGAGTACACTGCCTTGTGGAGTTCCATTTTCAAGTGAGTGTTTCTCAGAGTAAGTTGCCCCTACCCTAGTTGTAATTGTGCGGTTTGCTAAGAAATCTTGAATAAAGTTAAACATTCGTCCAGTAATGCCATAACTATTTAATTTGGCTATAAGGCCCTTGGTCCATACTAGATCGAATGCTTTCTCGAGATCGAGAAAAACCGCAATGAGGTTTCTGCTCTGTTTTTGTTGTGAGTTAAATGCTAGTTTGATAGCAGTTTCAAGTCTTACAAGTTGGTCTGTGGTGGAGCGCTTGTTTCTGAATCCACTTTGATTTTCTGAGATGAGGTTATTTTTAGTAAGGTGTGACTTGATTCTGTTGTTGATGATAGTTTCCATGATTTTACAGATGTTATTGGTTAGTGATATGGGCCTATAAGAGTTGACATCATGGCTGTCTTTATTGGGTTTTAGGATAGGTATTACTATCGCATGTTTCCATTTTTTTGGTAGCTTTCCTGTTTCCCATATGTTATTTAGGAAATTTATTATGATATGAACTATATTTGGTGGTAATTGCTTATATATTATATACCCTATTTTATCTTCCCCAGGTGAAGTTTCTTTTTTTGTTTTTAGTGCTTGGTCCCATTCGTATTTAGTTATTTTGTTGTTTAAAGGGGAGTCCTTGGGCCCCAAGTCTTGGAATATTTTTGGGTTTGCTCTTTCTTCGATGGCTCTATGTAATTGAAATTCTTTAGTATGGTTGCTGCTTTTGCTCATATTAGTAAAGTGTTGAGCTAGTAAGTCAGCCTGTTCCTTATCACTGTTTGTGTTGCTTAATTTGGGGGTATTGTTGGTATTTTTACCTCTAATCCTTTTAATCTTATCCCATACTTGTTTAGAGTTTGTTTTGTGGTTGAGCGTACCACAGTAAGCTTGCCAGGTTTCCATTTTGGCTTTTTTAATCAGATCTTTTAATTTCTGAGTTAGATTTTTGAATTCCATAAAGTGTAAGGTTAATTTGGAACGATTGAATTTTCTTAGTGCTTTGTTTTTAGCCTGCTGTGTTGCTTTAATTTTGTCATTCCACCAGGGCACAGTAAGTTTTGGTGCCTTATAAGTAGTGGTTGGGATGCTGTTTGATGCTGCTTTGTTAATAACATAATTAATGTTTTCATAGTATTGATCTATGTCATTTGTTTCTATCTGGGTAGTATCTTCATCTTTTAGCATTTGTTTAAATAAGTCCCAGTCTGCTTTTTTATAGTTCCACCTGGGGTTTTTTGTTTGCACCTGTGACTGCACCGTCATTTGCAGGGTGGTGATAATTAGGAAGTGGTCACTGCCCATGGGGTCAGTTTGATCCACCTCCCATCCCGCCACTTGTGCTAGAGTTTTTGTGCATAGGGTGAGGTCAATGGCGGACAAGGCACCGTTTATCGGATTTAGACGCGTTCCGGTGCCATCATTTAATATGGACAGTGTTGATATATTGGCCCAGGCCTCAATCAACCTGCCCCTAGTGTCCGTCATCTTCCCCCCCCCCCCCCCCCACAGCTTATTATGTGCATTGAAATCTCCGCATATGACAGTGCGCTCACTGGTGATTATGTTATTTAGGGTTAAGAATATGTGTTCATTGCTTAGGGCGGTATCTGTTCCTGGGTCATAAAAATTGATGATTTGTAAATCAGAATTACCCATTTTGATTTTTATTGATTGTACTTCTACATGTGAGTTTGTTATTTCTTTTGCTGTAATAGGTATTAGTTCTACAGATTTTATGGTGTTTTTTACATAAATGGCTAGTCCACCCCCCGGTCCTTCTTTTCGTGGTTGGAGGTACCCTGGGGCGTATCCCATTATATTGGGCAATGTTTTGGTTTTATTGTTTAGCCTTGTTTCTTGAATGCAGAGGATATCTGGTTTGTTTTTGGTGTTAATTAGTTTAAGTTTTAGTTCATTCATGTTTGTTGATATACCTCTGGCATTCCATTGCCATATAGTAACATTACCAGTAGTTGTGTTAGCCATTTCTACTGGGGTCATTTACTGTAATTAGGGTCTTTATTTGATTTTGGGTTTGTTTTAGTTTTTTAAGTAGTCCAGGTTTAATGCCAGTTAGGTTCATTATGGATTCCATGATTTTATTGATTTTATTGAGTTCTACCCCTAATTTGTCTTCTAAGTTTGGCTTACTTTCAGGTTCTATGGTTTTTGCCCTATGGAGTTTATGTATTTTCCTTGCTGTGTTGTAGTTTACCAGGTTACTTTCCATGTATTCAATGATTTCTTTTTCTCGTATTGTAGCCGGACATATTGGGGATTTCACTGGGTGGGCCCCTTTACATTGTGCGCATCTGGGTTTTATTTTTACGCATTCTCCCTTATGTCCCCGTCCACAGTTACTGCATTTGTTTGGGAGTTTGCATTTTGTGGTATAATGGCCCCAGTGCTTACAATTTGAGCAGAACCTAGGTTTATTTTTGTAGGGTTCTATTCTATAGTGGGATCCTGTGGTACCTATTTGGATAAGTGGCTGCAATGGGATTTCTGTTTCTATCACTGTTATTGAGCATTTGGGGCCCCTTTTGCCTATCTTATATGTTTTAGAGATGTTATTGCCACCTTCTCTTAATTTTTCGTTCAGTGTGTTTGTGTCCCATTGAGACATTGTCCCTGTTAACTTTATCACTGCTTTAAATTTAGTGGGTGGCGGTAGGGGGCGGCTGTGGGTGGTTTGGCCTTTTTCTGTGTTTTTTCTGTGCGGGGCCGTTATGTTGTATGGTTTGGTTACCTGTACTGGTATTCCGGCTAGGGTATTTATTTCTAAATATTTTGCTGTTTGTTGGCTAGTGCTACAGTGTAGTATTATGTAGTTGGTATTTGGCCTGATGATTTTGCATAAGCCTGCATGTACCCTAGTTATGGCCCCTGCTATGGTATTTGTAGATAGGTTAATTAATTTACTGGATTGACTCTTAATATACAGTGTTAGTTCCGGTTTGTGGAAAGTAGGTTTTGGCCCTATGTTAGCTGTTTGTTCCTGTGTTTTATCGTTGGTATTGTGAACGTTTTGGCCTGCTTTGTTGTAATTTTGTCCCTTTGGGTGGGGGACTGAGGTTTCCTTTGCCTGTGGTGTTACTTTATATGTTCCTGGTATTGGGCTACTATGGGTTGGTTTGTTTAATTTAGTGGTTTGGGCATATGTGAGTTTTGTTGGGGGGGTGTTTTCAACTGCGTCCGCTTGGCGTTTTGGTTTGGTAATTTGAAAAGTTCGGTTTGGGGTGTTTTCCACCTCGTCCGCCAAGTATAAATTTGGATCCCCCGTTTTGAAAGTTCGGTTTGGGGTGTTTTCCACCACGTCCGCCGAGTATGACCCTTGATTTCCTAACTGTTTGTTGATAGGGGTTAATGTTGAGGTGGGAATATTTAGTATGGGATCGCCGGGGGCCAATGTGGCGTCCAGATCTTCATATTGTAACGTTTCGTTATGCAAATTGAATTCAATGGGCGATAGCGGGTCTAGTTTTGCCGCTTCTTTCATTAGAACTTGTAACTCGGGTGTTGAGTACATTCTAGATTTTTTAACTTTATTTGCATCAATTGTAATGCCTGGTGTTTGGTACATTTTCTTTAGTTTGTTATTTCTACGTGTGGCCTGTCCTTGTCTTACTTTCATGCCCTGTTTGTTTGTTTTAACATCTGTTTGGGTGGTAGCCATTTTTCCTTTGTTATGTGCCTTTGGTTGGTCGGCCATATTGGATAGTTAATTTGTGTATAACCGTGTGATAGAAGATATAGAATTTAGCGAGGATAGTGGTAGTCGTGAGAGTTTTAAAAGTAGAAAGTAACTTATTGTTTCAGCACAGAGTATAGTAAATTTCTAATGACTTACAGTTAAGTTGACCGGGCGGTTTGAGGTGGAGTGGCTGCTGGGTGTCGTAGATGGCTGATTGTGGTGGTTGGTTTGATCTCAGGTTAGCAGCTGGGTCCTGTAGCGCAGTTAGTTGGAGTGGCTGGCAAACGTAGATGGTTGTTTCTCTGCTGGATCCGGATGCGTTGTAGGGTGGTGAGTTGCAGGCTTCGGTAAAGCAGTAGTGGATTTGACTCATCTGTATTCCAACAAGCGGTGGGGCCAAAACCTCGATTAAAATAGAGCTTATTAACCAAGAAAAACTCCCCTCCTTGACTCCAGTGCTTGAGTTAAGGAATAAACGTTTGCTTGTTGGAAATCGTAGTGGTAGTGGTGAAGATCAAATTCGGGAACAGGTGGCTTCGGTCCTGGGCGGCTCCGACACGTCTGCTCTTCTTAATAGTTCTCGCTGGACTCGTATGTATGAAAATGTGAAACAGCATGGTGCAAAGATTTCTGATATAGCTAAATTAGAAACATCATTACGATTCCCAATAACCGTTATGACGATAACCGGAGAGGTTTTATACGGACCGAAATATAACAAAAATGGAGCGCCAATACAGATTATTGATCATAACAAACACGCGTGGACACCTGCGGTAACAGTATTTCCACGAGAACGAACCGTGAAATATATCCCTAAGGAGTTCGTCGGGGATGTTTTCTATGAAGAGAAATTATTCGATGCTATTCATGCGTTGTGTAAAGATGATCCTGTGTTAGTGTGGTTACTTAGAAGTGATGAAGATCCCGAAATAGGATTTGATCAATTTGTAAGACCAAATGGCGAATTATATCGCGTTGAAGAATTAGATAACAGAATGAGAAAAATCGCTAGTGATTTTTCACCGGAGAATTCCCATGAAAAACTACTCACGGATAGTTTTACTATTCCATCAGTGGTAGCTCACTTCGCAAGAGAAAAAAACTCATGGCGTCCAACACGAAGTGATTTTCTCGAGGATGTTAAATTGAGTTGCGTCGAATTTGGTCATGGAGGACTGGGGAATACGAAATACTCACGTGATGGTATGATTTCAATTGATATATCCGCGTGTTATCCCGGAAGTTTTCTCGGATATGGGGAATGTGCTGAGTACTTCAAACGATTTGGACACCCCACGCATGAAATGACTCGTGTTGCGATTAATGGAACATTGCCTGATTTTGATTTAACCGGATTCGCTCGTGTGATATGATTCGAATTAGCTACAGGGTTACATCCGTGTAGTTATGTTTGGCTCGGTAGACACCTATCTGAAAAACACTGGATGCCAATAGTGCTATTGAGATATATGATTGATTGTGGTATGCTAATATCGTTGATTGTTTCCGAGGCTATTATATGCTATCGAGCTCAGAAAGAAGTTTGGCTACCACAACCCGATCTAGATAGAATAATCAGCAAACAGCGAAAACAATTCCCTGATTTCAATGAAGAACAAATCATGAATCGGTCTAAGAAGTTATTTGAAATTAAAAAAGAACAAGCAAAAGATTTTGGACGAAGAATAATCGGTAAATTTACCCAGGGTGGAAGATACGACAACGCAAAATATTCTTCGCGGTTGATCATAGACGTCGCTGAATACGATTTTATTGTAACGGATTTAATGAAACAGGGAAAACTTGTATCCCGTAAGGATGCTTTTCTATCCAATGGTGAGAAATTAGGTACGGTTGTTACCTACTGTGATGGATATAATTCCCAGTATACACATTTAAGATCATCTATGCTAGCCTATGCTTCTATTAATCTATTTTCGATGATAAATAGATTTCCTAATACCGCGGTTAGAGTGGCCACTGATTCGATGTATATACACAATAAGTACAAATCAGCTGTAGCTAAATTCACAGATCCCGAAGAAAATTGGGGGCGTTGGCGATTTAAAAAGGAGATGCTACATGAGTATTGTGAATCCGCAGACGTTGCCATGGATGATAAATATCTTTGTTGTAACCGTATTGAAATTCAATCAGAATTTTCTAATGCACCACCGGTATCTGATCCAGTATGTAGATACAAGACAGTTTATTTAAACGGTTGTGGTGGGTCAGGAAAGACAACTCGTGCAATTGAATTATTTCGTCGGTCAACCATGATTGTGCTAACACCGACTCACAGACTCGCCAGAGAGATGATACAGCGAGGGGTAAATGCCTGTACTTACCATAGTTTCTTTCGATGGAAGGGTGACAAATGGACTCCTGAGCGTATGGGTGATAAATTCATTTCTGAAATCATAATTTGGGATGAAATATGCACAGTGTCATTAGATGTATTACAAACATTTCTCGAGTGGTTGTTAAACAAAAACACAAAAGTCGTCATGTG
The DNA here is from genome assembly GCA_029339505.1 of Unio delphinus. Classification (NCBI taxonomy): domain Eukaryota; kingdom Metazoa; phylum Mollusca; class Bivalvia; order Unionida; family Unionidae; genus Unio; species Unio delphinus. Next base: position 5,224,414 of record JAQISU010000064.1, read on the forward strand.
CGGTGATCACGGCCAACCACCACCATTTGTCGGTGCATCTCCACATGAATGGCTAAGGGGTTTTGTAGACTATTATGAAGAAATTACCACTGATTATAGATTACTTGATGAACGATTACGAGAATTCAAAGCGCTAATTAGATTACAACCGGATAGAATCCAATGCGAAATAGCGCGTGAAGTGATTTCAGAAACTCCAATGAATGATTTCTGGGAAACATGGAGACCAAATGATTTGATAATTGCAAGTAGAAAAATAGTCAGGGACACACTTCAGATGAAGTTATTTGAATTGCATAAAGAAAAATTTGCAACGCTTCCAGTACCCCTTTGTTATAGGCCATCGGATACACGAAAACAGAACATTGAAGTTGATATTCTAGGACAGAGTGAAAAACAAATTCTCGTATTAAATGATATTGTGCTGGTTGATATCAGCGTCGTCGAAAATGCATTGCGTGCTAATAAATCCCCGTGGACGCTAGGATACGCAGCAACAATACACTCTTCACAGGGATTGACTATATCGGATACAATTGTTTGGATGGTGGATAATCACATCGAATGGTCGAATTTAGTCTATCTCGCAGTATCCAGAGTACGAAAAATAAATCAACTTCGAAGAGTTGTTTTCGATGATGAAATCATTGGTGACGATGATGACACCACAATAAATGATATTGATGTTAGCATCATTAATAAAAAAAATCTCCGGTTACAAACAACAGGACAAAAAAAACAACGAGAATTTGATATTGATGCTGAATTAATAATCACTTTGAAGAAACAACAGAATAATCACTGCGCGAGTTGCAATTGTATAATGCGTTGGCAGTATTCGGATAAAGATCCTCGCCAATTTACCGTAGACAGAAAAAATAACAGTCTCGGTCATGTCAGAAACAATGTGATGTTGACTTGTCTTGAGTGCAATAGACGCAACGGTGCTAGTTAAGACCATGCGGTGGCAATTGAGTATCCTCGGGAATTACCTGTAGTTGTTGTCTAGTAAAACCCCGCTGAGGGGCAGTTGAATCCAGTTTATAGACTGGAGGTCTACCCGTAGATCGTGTTATACTAGATATCTTGTGTGCAGTAACACTCCAAATAGGATCAGTAGCCCTTTTTCTACCCCCTTCAAGCTCTCCTGGTTCGTATAAGGTGGCGCTCTACAGTTTCGTACTTTGCATAGGGTTAGAATTTTAAAGAAAAATAATTTTCTGGGATTTCTTCACTGGTTATACTGGCAATATAATAAAGACTTTGTATATCTTAGGTGTTGGGAGAAGAACTTTCAATTCCCTTTATTTTGATGTATGATTGATGGGTGTACTTTAGGTTCTAGAGTATACAGCTTGGGCTAACATAAGATGTGCTCATGTAAACAAACTGCTAGCTCCGCATGGTCATTTTCACTCCCTGGACTTCAGAGGTAAATTGTAGAAAAATGGTACGATAACTTTTTTTACTTTTCAGATATTTTGTAATTTGTTCATTGCACTTTCAGAAGCTGCTATTGCCTACTTCAGCAAAATTCGTTTTCCCTAGTTTAATAACTGCTAAAGTTAGTGTACTTTTGATTAATTCTGGCTAATTTTTCAAGCACATGGGAGCATCCATTTTGTTATACCATGCGCTTAGATCATTTACAATTTCCACAAGTGCAGTATCCAAAGAAATATCAGCCACATTACATCAAAGTAGCATTGAGATATGCCAACATTATCTCCATTGTGCATGTTACAAATGCAAACAACTTCACCTCACATACGTCACTATCTGAAAAGTACATATTAACTGGTGAGCGCCCCCATAAAGAGCATTCGGGTGTATACCCATGGAGTTATATTTATTGCTGTTTGTATTAATATTGGCTCATTTAGTTTAAATTCACTGCAGTTTAGAACTTAAATGTCTTTACATTCCAAATTCTGCTTTAATTAAGCGGCTGCAGGTGGGCTTGACAAGAGTTATGTCCCTTGCTATTGTACACAATACGACATAGACTAGTGGCAATTAGAAACCTCTGTGTGTCATTGTTTTTAAAAATGTTTCATTAATTTCACATTTCTCAAGGAAGATGCTATCAGTTCTTCTTTGAACTGGTAATAATTTGGATATTTTTCCCTGTTTTTTCATTGTCAAATTAAACTATTAACAAAATTTATTTTCTTGGTATTAAATAATTTTGTATTGACATATAAAAAAAATTCTATAGTATCATATGCTCATGGTTTATTAAGCTAAGTCAGAAATATTTCAAACTAAATTAACAGTTCAAGATATAATGACATATAAAAGACCTTCAACTCAACATACACAAGTCTGCAGCAAGTGTCACATTTAGACAGGCTCACATGAACAACATGGTTATGGAAAAATTTATGTAACCTTTCGTGTGAAAAGAAAGATTGCTTTGGCTCACCGACTAAGGTTCTATGTTGAAACTATGGTAAATTCACTACCATATCAGTGTGACGTATCACATAGATGCCATACAAAAACATGATCATTTATCACTTAAACCAAAAAAGAGAAAATTTGGCTAGAAAATCATGTAAAGCCTATGGTGAATGCCAAGGCAATATGGGCTAGGGGGAGTGATGTATACTATGATAGTCAGGTACATTTAATAATTGTTACATGCATTCATTTAAAGGATTTAAAGTGTATGGATGTTCATTGGGTACAAAATTATTTATTGAATTAGCAAAGATTGAATTTTGTACAAGTTTTCTGTTGCTTTTTTGTTTGCGTTTCATGTAGCATATGTACTTGTACTGAAGACTTGATTTCCTCTCCCTGTCTTTTACTGTTCTCTGATCTCATTCTGCTATGAGCTGAAATACTGGATCAGACTGAGTAGAACAATTCCATGAGACTTGGTCAGTGGGAGTGTAAAGTTTCCTGTACCATACTCAGAGCTATGAGGGAATGAATGACATAATGCATCAAAATTTCTGCTCCATACTGATATTTTAGGTGCATAGGTAAAAATGATATTGTGCAAGCTCTCGCACTTATTTGTGTTTAGAAAGTGTTAAATTTTACTTAGCTTGACATCTAAGACAAAATTTCTTAGTAAATATTCAAGCTTTTTAATATAAGAAAGATTTAAATGTTTCCCATATGGCAGAAATTTTGAGTAATAGGATGCTAAATGGGCAAGTCAGTCACTCCAACTTTAGCCTTGTAGCAAGAAAGTGCCAACATCGCATTTAAATTTCCTGTGCCTGGGCCTCACTTTCTATGTCCTTGGCACTTTTTGGGACAGGCAGCCTGTTCTGCTTCCTGCAGATTGCAGTTTGTACATTTAACTGTTAAAAAGGCACACAGTCCTTGATTTTTGCTTTTATACATCGGTGGATTATATCGCTTGCAATTTCCAGCTCAGTCATACATTATGCACAATGTTCCCAATATCCTAGTTAGTTTTGGTATGTTCATAATTACATTTCCATTGATGTTGACAACACGCTGCAACATGTGACCCAACAATTCAGTTTTCTTCATTTCTTTCTTTCTCCATTCAGGACAAAGCTTGGGGGCACTTTATTTGGGCCACAGGAAGATAGTGATTCTTCATATACATCAATTCTTGGGCGCTTTATTTGTGGAGATGTAGAACCAGATTGCAACCTGAATAGGTTGGTCACTCTTGGATCCTCGTAATCTATAGTCCTATGGTTGACTGTGTTGTATGAACTCTTGTGGACAAATAGCTATTTTCTTAGCTCTTCCTTTAGCCATGTTTTCTTAGATAGTGGCTAATGTGGGTTGATGTAGTATTAGTGACATCATGGTTACCAGTTATTCCTGGTTGTGATGGATCTTAGACAGTATGTAACATCATAATCAGGCTGGGGCTTGAAATTGTTGGGAAACACACCTACCCCCTTTTTTGGCATACAAGTCTGCATGTTTTTGTTTTATAATTAATTTGACCATATAAAGCAGTCAATGTATTTGATTTTCATTGTAATCAGTTATGAATGTAATCATCAATCACATTCCTGGTCCATGGAATGGTCTCACCAGGAGTTAATTCCCCTTGACTTTTCATTTCAATTCTTTGGCATACAAGCATTAGTGCAGATTCAAATTAGATTACTAGTGCTGGGGAAAAGAGTAATTATTTACAATCAAAATATATATTTATGTCTACTGTTATGAATTTATAGCATCAAGGACTTTTTTTCTTAATCCAATGCTGGACAATTTTTGCACTATTACCTCAAACTTTATGGAATTTTCCTCACTTTTCTCACTTGATTTACATGTATACATGACCCAAGTATAATTTGCAACTTTGGAAATGATCAAAATACATTATTTGATGTTTGGATTGAAAAATAAAACAAATACTTCATATGCATTTATTCTTGAATGTCTTTCTTTAATGTCAAAATAATAGCATTTCCCAGTGACGTTAAAATACAGTTTTGACGTCATGAAGCTACATTTAAGTTACTTCAGAGGGGTATAGTAAATTAACTATATGTTTGTCATTTTGGAAGTAAATATCATGTATGATATATCAATATGTTTGAAATTGACTGCAGAATATGACAAGTTTTTCAATAAGTTGAAAACACATCTTCAGTGGTTCTTTAAGGTGGCGCTCTACAGTTTCGTACTTTGCATAGGGTTAGAATTTTAAAGAAAAATAATTTTCTGGGATTTCTTCACTGGTTATACTGGCAATATAATAAAGACTTTGTATATCTTAGGTGTTGGGAGAAGAACTTTCAATTCCCTTTATTTTGATGTATGATTGATGGGTGTACTTTAGGTTCTAGAGTATACAGCTTGGGCTAACATAAGATGTGCTCATGTAAACAAACTGCTAGCTCCGCATGGTCATTTTCACTCCCTGGACTTCAGAGGTAAATTGTAGAAAAATGGTACGATAACTTTTTTTACTTTTCAGATATTTTGTAATTTGTTCATTGCACTTTCAGAAGCTGCTATTGCCTACTTCAGCAAAATTCGTTTTCCCTAGTTTAATAACTGCTAAAGTTAGTGTACTTTTGATTAATTCTGGCTAATTTTTCAAGCACATGGGAGCATCCATTTTGTTATACCATGCGCTTAGATCATTTACAATTTCCACAAGTGCAGTATCCAAAGAAATATCAGCCACATTACATCAAAGTAGCATTGAGATATGCCAACATTATCTCCATTGTGCATGTTACAAATGCAAACAACTTCACCTCACATACGTCACTATCTGAAAAGTACATATTAACAGGTGAGCGCCCCCTAAGTACCTCACAATGACATTACTACCAAGAATTGGTTCTTTGAAATCTTTTTGTGGTTTTTCAGGTATTGACTTCTTTTTAATCGCGTTGATAGGTTTCATGTTGATTGTTCTAGTAATCTCGTTATTCAGTGCAGTAATCACAGATGGTAATCTTTTAACCCATTCACGGGATCTTTTTTCTTGGATGAATTCTTTTGCGTATTGATATCCAAATAACCGCTCAGCAATCGTCCGATTAAATCGTTCTACAATGGCCTGATCGCGATGTAGCGCAGTATGCCCTCGTCGTATGGTGACATTATGATGTTTCATTGTAGATAACACTGCACCCTGAAATTCCTTGCCAGGATCAACCTGCAATAGATTTGGCCAGTGCAGAGGACCTCGTCGATAAATCCTTTCAAATGCAGAAGCGACTTCAGTGGCTGATTTTGTTTTTAACGGTTCTGCTTCTTTGTATCGACTTGCAATATCAACTACGGTTAAAGCGTATTTGTAACCACGATCATGTGGCAGAAATAATATATCAGCCTGATGAACTTCATTAGGAGCGGTCACGTCAAAATGCGAGAATTGAATTTGTTTAGGCGGTGGTAGATAAATTTGCCATAGTGCCTGTTTGGATAACCAATTAGCCGCAGTGGTTTTTTTCACTTTTGCAGCGCTAGCGAGTTTATGGACTGCTCATTTACCCCTCCAGTATCCTCTTGGGGAATAATAAATTGATTCCATATTATTAATTACCGGCACCTAACATCAATTTACTTTTCATAGCCGATTTTATCAAAAAGGAAGCCAATTTTTCTTTGAAGGATTTATCAGGAATAGCATTTAACGCATGAATTAATTTCACATCTGCGAGATGCCTGTGTTGCAGATTGCTGCTTTTATAAGCAACATCATGAAGGTGACAGGCCTTATCAATGGCGTTTATTGGTTCTTCACCGGGGTTGGGTTGATTTTGATTATTGAGTCTGATATCAAGTCTGGTTCCCGGTCCACAGTAGCTATATCCTGGAAGGTGCTTTTCTCCGGGGTACTTTGCCCATGGGGTTCCAGGGAGCTTTGCCAATTTGGCTGCGATATCACCTCCTCGTTTTTTTTTAAAATCAGATCTCATAGACACAAATCTAAATTTCTTTGTACCACATTGCACGCATTTACCAGAAAGCGCTGATCGGTTATTTCTGGTTGTAATCGTTGTCACGTCATCTGTGCCAGTACGCGTTTTACACTTCACACAATATAGATCCATAATTTATGTATAGAGATATGAATATAATTGATTTTTCAGCGACTAAAACAAGAGAACCAGTTAAGCATCATGCAGCGCTACCAAACTCTATCCGGATGATTATAATCGGGCCATCTGGATCCGGTAAAACGCAATTGTTACTCAATTTAATAATGAGATGGATGAAGTGGGATAAGTTGTATTTAATTGCCCCTAGCGTAGATGATCAACGATGTTATGAAGTGCTAAAAGATTTTAACGACAGCGCGGTAGAAAAATCCGGAGAGGGTATTATTGAGTTTATAACCGATATCGATGAAGCACCGAGCATTGATGATATTGATGGAGATATTAACAATTTAGTCGTATACGACGATATAATGTTAGATAAACAAAAAAATCCTGCTAGGATCTTTTCCAGAGGCAGGCATAAAAACACTGACGTGATATATGTCACTCAACGCTACACTTAGGTTCCAAAAGTCATCAGAGATAACTGCAATATTCTTGCTGTATTCAACGGAGTTGATACTCATACTCTTAGAAATATATGGCAGACATGGTGTTCTGATATGGACTTCAATCAATTTAAAAACTTCTTTAGTCATGCTCAGTCAACCCCGTACGGATTCGCAACAATAAATTTGCATGATCCTCGGACACGATATCGTATCGGACTGGATCAAATATTCGGTTAAAATCATTTATTATTTTTTGTTAACCCATAGCAGCAGAGAGGGCGATGACAACAAGTTGCGACCAAAATTGATTAAAAAATCGTAAAAGTCTCCGTTTTCATTTTGTTTTAGTTAAAATGAGATTTCGTAGGAAGGCTCGTTAAGATTTCAATCAATTTTTTGTCTGAAAACGTTGTAGGGTTTGCCCCTGAGACATTTTTTTTGGTTAAAATGAGATCGTAGGAAGGCTCGTTTTAAGGATTCACTCAAAATTTTGTCTGAAAACGTTGTAGGGTTCGCCCTCTCTGCTGCTGAGGTAGGCGGCAGGCCTGGGTGGCAGCCAGTGAAGACAATATTCATGAAACATCGACATGCAATACAAAAATAAACATGAAACACAACTACATCCTCTTCTCTTGCTCCTGCGCTAATAATAATAATAATAATAATAATAATAATGATAATAATAATAATAATAATAATAATAATAATAATAATAATAATAATAATAATAATAAATTAGTGAAAAACAAATACATTGAATGAAACAAAAACTACAAACTTATCAACCTATAGCATACATGCGTGGAGGTATCAAAAACAGCAGAGAGAGAGAGAGAGAGAGAGAGAGAGAGAGAGAGAGAGAGAGAGAGAGAGAGAGAGAGAGAGAGAGATTTGTGAATTTGGTCTTTCCGGCTGGTGTTGTTCTTGAAATAAGATGCGAGGCATGTTCACCTGATGTAGTAGTTACTGCACATTATGTAGCCAGTGAAATACAAATTGTCGGCTGGGAAGCAGAGCTAGCCACTTTAGCAGTAGACGCGTAGGTTCCAAGCAAGTAGAATATATAACAATAAAATAAACTGCCTGGATGACAACTAATTTGAATTGACGCAAGCTGTTATGTACACAATGTATTTTTCTTTCTTCAGAATTATCACCCAGGGAAAGGGCTTGTGTTTGCACTGTGGGTTTATCAACTTTGTATTTGATATGCTTTCTGTATCGAGTAGAGAAGAACCAATGACCCACAGTGAGGTATAAAATCGAACAGATCATTCTTGAACTGGTTAAGATTACGGAGCACTGGCATCTCACCTCTGTCTGCGTGGGTTCGAGACTCAAGTTTGGCCAGCGTGGGTATGTGAAAGCTTGGCAGTGGCTTTTCGTAAGGCGGTGGTTCTTTCTGGTATTTTCTCGGGTTCTTCCACCACCATTAGTATTTGGCCGCCATGTATATCTTGTGTTTAAAAACTTGCGTTAAACCCTACAACAACAACAACAACAACAACAACAACAACAACAACAACGATCAGTGCCGGATTAAGCTAGAGTGGAGCCTGTAGCATATGTTATAAAGGGGACCTAATTTTTTTTAAATTATAAAAACAATGTTTAATATATATCATAGTTGTGACCTAAAATACGCACATAGTGAATGCTCTCATACCTTTGACAGCATATAGATAGATAGATAGATAGATAGATAGATAGATAGATAGATAGTACCAAATTTATTACGCTACACGATATTTAGCTTGAAATCTCAACGAGGATTCTTAAATAGGTCGCGGGAGAAGGGAGAGATGTGTCCTCTTTGTACTGTTTTATAGCATATGTAGGGCAGGTATATACAATAAGCAACGCTACGAGTCCCTGTGATTGAAACAGTCACGAATCTTATTCCGATTTTAAAATATACTTTTAAAAATACTTATTTTCTATATAAAAGAATTGGACTATATTAGTAACTTTGACTTCTTGCAAAAGTAGGCAGTTGCTAATATAAGAATTTGTTAACATAACAGCTAACGATCGCCCTCCATTTTATAAGGATTACTTCCCTTTAATGGTTATATCTTATCTCCCCTGTTTTGCATTTCTCTCTATTTATTGAAATCAATAGATGCTAATAAACAAACATTTACTAAAGAAAACGCAAATTATACAAGATTAAAAGATAGATCACACTAAACGCTTTATTATAATTGCTTTATAGTTATCTTTCATGCCCATTGTTAAATATATTTAATGTTGCAGAAAAAAATAGCTTAAAACGATTGAAATATTTGTATCCAAATAGATTTCAAAAAAACAATGTACATTACTCTGGTTTCTCTTCACATCGTATTAATCTTTCGCCTTTTACTAAAGATTACCGTGGAGAGGAACATTCAATGAGTCTATAGACTATTATTTGAAGCCTCACTTTGGTGAGGTAATTCAAGAAAAATAAAAGTACCTTTAGTAAAACACAGAATATTCATACAGTGGCAGGCATACAGTAAAAATTTTGGAGACCAACTCTTGGATATTTTAAGTATACGGTCAAAATGCATTTCACGGTTTTATGTGTTAATTTATTTCAATAAATAGTGGGTTATGTATCATGTTAGGATATAGTCATTTTCAAGTTATCCATTTATACGTTGCGTGTATAAAAGGATAAAAAAAAAAATGTTCGACTTAGTATTATTGAGATTATTCTTTTCAAGAAACAACATCGCACCTGTGCCCGAATAGTTAGTGCGTCCACCTCATATGCGGGAGATCGCGGGTTTGATTCCCGGCTAGGTCATACTAAATGTAAAAAAAACGATAACACCTGTCTCGCTAGGCAAATTTACTTGACCTACGATGTATAAAATGACTCATTCTAGCAGAAAATTACTGGGCCTAGTTGGCCCGGAACTCAAATACTACTGAATCGTCTTGTTTTCAACTTTATCAAAATACAATTTAAAATATATTACAAAAGTTAGCTGTTTGAACGTTGTTTGCGTTAAATACAACTTACAATCATGGACAAAGGTTAAGCACACAGTTAAAGATACATAACACGTGTGTCATTGCAATTGGATTCGTACTGACAGCCTCTCTACACGATTACAGTCCTTACACTTTTAGCTGACTTTGGATGAGGAGTCATCGAAATCGGTGGGTTTCGTATAACCCGGACGCTGATGATGATGGTCACGTCAGAACTGATAGTACAGGCTTTCTCGCAGTGAAGGACCAACAAGTCAGCAGGGGATTGGGAGCCTCTTGGGTGTTACTTCAGCAAACTGGGAGGGGCTTATCATGCGTGGTGGCTCCTTGACCATTCAACATGTAATAGTCAAATGTGCGTAACGTTGCAGATGTTCCAATGAACATTCATTATCACTATACGAGTGAAATCAATTATTCAGTATCACTAACAATTAAAATCAAATCAATAAAGTGTAGATATATTATTGTGAATTAAACAGTAATAGTGTTTGCATAGATTTTATACTTTTATCGCCCTTGGTGACATAATCAAACCCTATTTATAGTTGTCAAAAATCCTGAACTTTGATCCCCTTCGTGATAGATGAAACATTATTTACTGTTGTCTTAAAATTGTATTCTTTGATCATCCATTGTGATAGGTCCATACAAAACTCATATTTATAAGTTTCATGGGTTTTTGTTGTTGTTGTTTCTTTATAAATATTTTTTTATTGTTTAAGTTATTTGGTCTGATTCCAATTACAAGTAATTAAGTTTCCTTATCTATGTTGTTTTACTTGTTGGACTTGATGCACACGGGTTTGGGGTCAGATTGATTCATCCTTCACTTACATAACAAATAAATATCTCATTCAAAGATTGCTTTTGGTGTAACCCAAATCTGGCTTCATCCTTATAAAAACATAAGTTATTCTTTCACACGGTCACTGCAGCATACGTCAGGATCATTAATTGACAGAAATGGACCTTCATTATTAGCATATTTTTTTTAAAAAACGAATTCGTCACACCCCGAGGACATGTGCTGAATTATTCATAATAAATATCCCGTAAAGGTACACGTGAATAATATGACAGGTGCAAGCAATCAGTACTCTGTAAATAGCTATGAATATAATCGTGCTTTCGTTTTCTTTGAAATGAGAGAGAGAGAGAGAGAGAGAGAGAGAGAGAGAGAATATGATATATTCTACACAATGGCATATATTGTTACGTGTATTTGCTCTTTGATTGCCTGAATAAAAGTCCCGATATTAAGTTCATACACAGTGAATGATGAAACGTGTATTAGTTGTTTACATAAAATGAAGGGGCAAAAGTCAAACTATGACAAGCAAAAATGAACTCAGTTTTAGACAAGGTCAAGTCCAGCATACAATGTTACATGACAATGACATGTAATGAAATAAAAATTACTATTTAAACTAAAAAAAACAAACATTTAAATTATATATATATATATATATATATATATATATATATATATATATATATATATATATATATATATATATATATGTGTGTGTGTGTGTGTGTGTGTGTGTGTGTGTGTGTGTTTGTGTGTGTGTGTGTTTTCCTCTATCTACACCTGTCATAATCAGTAGAACAAAACAGTAGGTGCAGTTAAGACATTCATAGCTGGTACGGATGTCGTGGGTGGTGTGGAGTTACAGTACGGGTAAGACCTCAAATCAACCTATCTACATGTACACTGGACATAATGCATGCTACCCCTTAAGTGTAACGCAATACTAAACTGGCTCTTGAAAGGTATGTCCCTTTAGATTGCCAACAAATTAAAGGTATTGGGTATAGTTCAGTGTAAATAGTTGTCTAAATCCCACATTATAAAGAAGTTGTTGTATGGTTTAACGCCATTATTCAGCACACGATAGGCTATACATGGCGGCCAGTATTAATGGTGGAGGAAGAACCCGGGAAAACCCCCAGAAAGAAACACCGATCCACGAGAAGCTACTAGCGCGCTTTCTCACATATCCACATTGAACGAATCTTAGACTCGAACCCACGCAGACAGAAGTGAGATGGTACATCATGGCAGTGATCAGTAACGGAAAGCGCTTTAGACTATCTCGTTTGATTGTATGCAGCTTGACACCGTTGAATTTCTTGCAAACTTTGCTCGGCATCTTTATGCGGTAGGAATAAATTTGGGAAAGTTAAACAAATATAAGTTTGACAAAGTATCGATATTATTTTCAGCACTGGATATAGAAATTTAACAAAGATTTGTAAGGTAAAAATAAAATATACGTAAAAGGGAATTATCGCAGGAAACCATGTGCATCTTCACCTTATTGGTGATCGCGTATTACTCTGGTCCAAGAACTTGTCCACCATAGTAAAAGTATGAAAAACATAGGGGCCCACGAATTATTTTCTTATACTACAAATTAGGCACGAGTCTATCTGTAATCTTTCCACAGTAGTCCAAATATCCTAGTTACGTTAAAACTGTGTCGCTTTGAAGAAGAGGCGTGCTAAGGATATATGACGCCCAGAAATTAGTTTTGGCGCTCCAAGACCTGTTGCACTCGGGCCAAGCGTCTCGTCTGTCCCCCACCCACTGCCATTAATACGCTTTGGCTCCGAAGTGTGACGTAAATGTAGTCCTCGTTAGTAATAGGTTTGTAAATTGACTCAGTGGTCTCGTGTAAAAATTAATTATGAAAGATAGATTACCACTTATGACCTTATTCAGGACGTCTAATATCTTATCATGTAAGACCTTATTCATGACGTCAAATACCGTACCACGTATGACCTTATTCAGGACGTCAAATACCGTACCATTTATGACCTTATTAATGACGTCAAATACCGTACCATTTGTGACCTTATTCATGACGTCAAATACCGTACCACTTATGACCTTATTTAGTTTGTCAAATAGCTTACAATTTGTGACATTATTCAGCATATATATATATATATATATATATATATATATATATATATATATATATATATATATATATATATATATATATATATATATATATATATATATATATAAAAACAAGTATTTCACATTTGTAATTTTCATAAAAAAATATGTCAGATTATTTAAACAATGTAAATGAAAATTAGTTTTTCAAATGCCTGGCACAGTGGTCACTTTGGGTGTCAGAGTGGTGCTATTTTCAGCGAGAACCATGTATATGAAAGAAGTATTTAAGTGAAAACTCTAATTTGTTTTGTCACCATCCTTTTGGCATAACAAGCCGTAAGGAGATGTTATTGATACTTTATGGGTACCATTCTAAAGATATCTGAGGGGTACCATTCTAAAGATATATGAGGGATACCATTCTAAAGATACATGAGGGGTACCATTCTAAAGATATATGAGGGGTACCATTCTAAAGATATATGAGGGGTACCAATTTAAAGATACATGAGGGGTACCATTCTAAAGATATTTGAGGGGTACCATTCTAAAGATGTATGAGGGGTACCATTCTAAAGATACATGAGAGGTACCATTCTAAAGATCTATGAGGGGCACCATTCTAAAGATATTTGAGGAGTACCATTGTAAAGATACATGAGGGGTACCATTCTAAAGATGTACGAGGGGTACCATTCTAAAGATATATGAGAGGTACCATTCTAAAGATATTTGAGGGGTACCATAAAAATATTTGAAGGATACAATTCTTAACATTGCCGGGTACAATTCTAAAGATGCTTGAATGGTACCATTTATAAATAATAATAAGATACCATTCTAAACAAATTTGAAGGGCAGTGCTGGATTAATGTCTTCCAGGGCCCTAAGTACTGAAAATATTATGGTACCTGGCCTCTCATAAAATGTGTAACTTAAAAATAAATAAATAATTAAAGCTAAAAAGGTGTCAACATACCAGTTTTGCCATCATTCCAAATCTAAATACTCTTACATGCAGATCGATATACTCATATATAATTCATTCAGTTTTAAGAACAATTAATTGGAATTTTTCTGATGCCCCTTATTGGCTGGTGTCCTAAGCACATGTTGAGTGTGCTTAATGGGTAATCCAGCACTGCAGAAATGTACCATCCTAAAGATATTTGTAGAGTAATATACAAATAACATCATCATCATCATTAGTCTCTTGACCTAGTGTGGTCGTTGAGGCACTGTGCTGCTGAACATCTGACTAGTTCCCTCCATATATCTCGATCATGTGCCAATGCCTGTGTCTCCGCAAAACTTCTCCTGGTCCATTCTGTGATCACATGATAGAACTAAATGCCAAGTTTCATCACTTTTCTACAAGAAAGCAACTCCTAATGGATGCTAAAAGCTCCTTTGGTTTTTGGTTAGTAGAGGTATACATAAAATTGACAATTATTAAATAAAACCTTGTTTATGTAAGTAACATTCTAAAACAAAGACAAGAATGTCAGTGAGTATGGATAAAATATAGGTAAACTTATTGGTGTGTTGACTGTGACTCTTTTTCTTTAGCCCTTAGATGGAGTCGATTCTGGCATAGTGGATACAGTCCATTCTAGTATAGTGGATAGGGTCCTTCCTGGTATAGTACAGTCCATCCTGGTATTGTATTCTCCTAGTATATACATTGTGAAAGCTTACAGGGGATTCTATGGCTATACAGCAGATTGGTGTCTGCTGTGACCAGACTGTACACCATGCTAGTGTCCAGTAGGTAAAACACATTCTTGTCATCAGAATGTACACCATGCTAGTGTCAAGTAGAACACATTCTTGTCAGCAGACTGTATACTATGCAAGTGTCCAGTACAACACGTTCTTGTCAGCAGACTGTACCTTGCTAGTGTCAAGTAGAACACATTCTTGTAAGCAGACTGTACATCATGATAGTGTCAAGTAGAACACATTCATGTCAGCAGACTGGATACTATGCTAGTGTCCATTACAACATGTTCTTGTCAGTAGACTGTACCTTGCTAGTGTAAAGTAGAACACATTCTTGTCAGCAGACTGCATACTATGTTAGTGTCCAGTACAACACGTTCTTGTCATCAGACTGTACCTTGCTAGTGTCAAGTAGAACACATTCTTGTCAGCAGACTGTACATCATGCTAGTGTCAAAAAGAACATATTCTTGTCATCATACTGCACACCATGCTAGTGCCCAGTAGAACACATTCTTGTCATCAGCCTGCACAACAAGCTAGTGTCAAGTAGAACACATTCTTGTCATCTGACTGTACATCATGCTAGTGTCAAGTAGAACACTTTATTTTCATCCAACTGTACACCATGCTAGTGTCCAGTTGAACACATTCATGTTATCAGACTGTGCATCATGCTAGTGTCCATTAGAACACATTCTTATCGAGTGCACTGATCTCCACCTGGTAACATATAATCCCACTGAGTTCCAGATCTCTATAGCTACACAACTAAATTTTCTTCGAGTGAATAAGTAAAATTTTAAAGTTTTGAAAGTATGTAAATATTTAAGATTTAAAACTCGCAGTCTAAAGTTTTCAGTTTATATTTTTCTGCCACAAGAGCAGTTTGTGTTTTATTGTGGGCATTTAAACTATTTGAGTTATGAGAATGGGATTGTTTTCAAGTGATAATGGTACTCTTAGCATTATTTTGGACCAGCCCTGTACTCTTACCAGCCCTGTACTCTTTGTTCATTTGCTAGTGAAGAACACATCAGCTTTCAGTATTTAAAATAATTTAAATGACGATTTGTCTAATCATTTAAAGTTGCATTGTTTTATTGGATGACAAATTATGTGATCACTCAGAGTTATATTTATGCTGATTTTCACAGGTGGTTGATGGTAAGAGATTAGAACATAGTAAATTCTTGTGTTTCATTTATATAGTTGTTTCTTTTTAAATACATGTATGCTTGTAATTTCTTACGTTATGAGTTTATGGAAACTGAGTAACTGAACTAAGCAAAATCAAGCAGTTTGGTTAAATTCAACAAATAAATCGAATCTCGGAATTAACGAAAGGATTTTTTTAGCAGAACTTTCATTAATGTGAATTAAATCTTGAATAATCCTAAAAAGTTCTATCATAAGTCTAAGAGAATAGCATGTTCCAAATGAGATGGTGTGAGGCCATTATGGCCTTAGATTGTTACAGTGTAAGAATTATGTATTCAATGCTAGGAATGGTGGCGGGTGCAAAACATTACCGTATATAGAAATACTTCTTAGATTAATAAAGCTGGCGGCATCCTCACATTGAATACAGTGACATTCTTGGATTAAAAGTTTTCTAGCATATTGGTATCATATTAAATCATCACTTTAATATATGAAAATTTTAGTTGATAGAAATTAATATTTTGAACCTTGTACATGGTTGGCATGTTGAAAGTTGTATTGCATCATGTTATGGATATCTTTTAGTTTTTGACTGATTTTCAATGTTTGGAGTTTTGGATTGCATTCCTTTTATTTGCTGAGAGAGGTTGATAACTAAAGCAAATCAATATTCGCAACTAGTACAAAACAAGATTCTAAACTAGTAAAAGCAAGAACCTTAACTACTGCAAAACATGATCAATAGAAAATACAACCAAGTACCCTAAATACTGTACATCAAGAACCGTAACTACTGCAAGCCATGATCAATGATTACTCATAAAAGTTCTAACATAAGTTCAAGAGTATAGCATGTTCCAAATGAATTCCATTTTTTTTCATATACTGATGTGCCAATGACCTTGAACGAGCTGATGTGCCAACAGTCTTGATGTGTCACAGTGATATGATCCAGAAAACCCTTGAATGAATTCACAATAATCCCAAAGTAATGTTTTAATCCAACATGTCAAAGAGCACTCTGTAATTCTATTGAATAATTTCACTCAAATTATAGTTGAACACAACTACAATTGATTCCACAAAACTGATATTCAATTAGGAATGAATAATCATGCTGATCTGAACGTTATATACATGCCCACTTGATTCATGTCACAATAACCGTTTCTACTACACAGTTACAGACAAAGGTCAAGCACACAACACAAATTAAATATACAGCACGTAACAACTTGTAGACTGAAACAAACTATATAACATGTATTGGGAATGAAAAAACTAATTATTTGCCATCTGAGAACAGACATAAATAAGGTAATACAAGTTGAAATTTTAATAAACTCAAAACAATTAATTTTACACTAGAGAGTAAAATATCCACTTCATACAAATCTTTAGTAAATATAGAAGCAATTTGTATTTGGGTACATGTAATAACACAAGCATATAACAAAAGCCATATTTAGCACATGCCAGAATGAATAATTACTTTAACAATCACATATGAATTTATTGATTCAGTGTTATTGAAAAATTTGTAATATTGCACAGAAATAATCTATTTGGATTGGTTTTGTATTATTAAGATGTGGGTCATATTACAAGGCATGATGATGATGTTTACAACGCATTACCAGTCTAATTTCCTGCTGATAACTTGACCCATGCCACAGACTCTTCTTGTGGAATGTATTGTATGGATACAGTTAAGTGGTCTAATGCTAGTGTTGCAATTATAAGATTCATACTGATTTCTCAAAAATACATGACAAGCATTTTATATCAAATGTCCGAAAGTTTCGGTTTCATAATTGAAAGGCTTTCCTTTGTTTGTTGAATCCCACCTATATTTACAGTGACTTGCACATAAGTAAGTGAACCAGTCTTTGTTGCATTTCAGTTAAGCTGAGTTGCATTCAGCAGAGTGACATTGATTTCAAGGTCAAAGGTCATGTTAGCTACACTGTCTAGTATGCATTTTGACATAAACATGTACAAATTGAATTTTATCAAACACTGTTTGTGGATATATCTGGTGAAAAGTTTTGTTTGTTTTTGTGTCTTTTTTATGGCTTAACGCCATTTTTCAGCACAAGATAGGCTAGTAATAGTGGTGGAGGAAGAACCTGGAAACCCCTCGGAAAGAACCACCGACCCACAAGAAGCTATTGGCAAGCTTTCTCACATATCCACATTGGCCAAATCCTAGACTTGAACCCACACAGACAGTGATGAGATGGCAGTGATCCATAACGGAGAGCGCTTTAGACCACCGGTAAAAAGTATTATATATTAAATCATACTTTGCATGTGAGTATATCTTGACATTGTTTAAGCTAGTGATTTTTTGTTCTTGGTGTCAGGGTCAGATCAAAGGCCCTGACAATAAAATTGGCACTTACACTTACATCTATGTTAGGAAAATGTTAATGATGTGTAAGAAAATTGTTTTGTTACAAAATTTGCTATATTAGAATTTTTTAATTTCTTTGACTATATTCAGGGGTCAAGCTAAATTAATTTTAAGAAGTGACTTCTACTGTCAGACAGAATATGGAAAAATAAGAGTTGAACATGGAAAAGTGGGAGCAAAGCAAAAACACAACACATACTTATGAGTTTTGATATCCTATATGTTTTCATACACTCTTAAGTTTTCATACCCTATAGTTTTCATACACTCTAGAGTTTTCATACCCTATAGGTTTTCATACACTCTAGAGTTTTCATACACTCTCAGTTTTCAGATACTCTATAGGTTTTTATACACCACCAATCCAGAAACATTGCAGTCATGTTGAGACTGCCTTGACTGTAAGCTGGACACATCATTCATTGATGTGTCCTTGTCTGTGTCCATCTGTCCATTTGCTTGTCCACATTGTCTTGTCTACATTGACCTCAATCTTGATTGTTTAATTCACAAAAAATAAAGTTGAGCTCAATCTACTCTTCCTTTTAGTAATGAAAACCTCTGTATTATATTTAATATTCTGCACTTTGAACTTAAAACACTATTCAGGTAAATTTTGTGACAGTAATACTCGTATATAAGTGTCATAAATGCTATTCCCATCATGTATAATGTACATATTCCCTTTGACACTATTGGCAGTTTTCCAATTTGTATGTGCATTCTTTCCCCAAATATACTGATGTACCTACACAATAGCATTTCTATAACCTCATAATTTGAAGAATACATTTAAATTTAAAAGGGAAAAATACAATTACTAGATATTATTATATTTACTAGTACATGCACATGTAGATGGAAATAACAAAAATAGCCCAAATATTCCCACTTTTAAGATTTCTTTTCCTTTAAAAGTAACAATTCATTGATGAAATATTGTGTATTTCTGTAAGTTCTTCACCACAGAATTCTAGTGCTTGTTCCTTTTTTGCAATCATTGATTATATGCTATCCTAGTGACAGTCTGTAACTTTGCAACACAGGAAACTACTTCAAACCTTGAATGGTGTGATTGCCAAAGAGGTTGTTTTCAAAATGGAAATTCACTGTTGCATTCAAGTTTTATCACGTGACTTTGATTATTTCTTAACCATCAACAAGGACCTAGTTGGAGGACATTTTTCCAGAATCAAAATGAATGCCCTGGTGGTGTACAGGAGTGACTATCAGGAAATCCATAGGGATGGAAATTAATCTGTCATGTATCAATGTTTCTTCCTGTACACTGTACTCAAAAGGTATGATGCACATTTTTAAATGCAGAAATGAAAGATTAAAACAGCCAAAAATATTTATTGTCATTAAAGATGAAAAGTACCCTTCGTAAAGAATATATACGATTTTAAATGAATTATCCATCATTAATGTTGATGTGAGTGCCAATATGGCCAAGTTATCAATACTTTAATGCCTCAGTGTATCATTTCACTCAAAAAGAAGATGAAAAAAAACCCACCATTTTTATGTTAAGATGAAAATATGATATTGGGTTATTTGATCCACTGACAGTAACTTTTTCGATTCCGATAAAAATGATTTTTTGGTAGACTTAAAAATGTTAAATTTTTTAAGTGCGGATGTTGATAATTCAAAACCAATTTAGCATTTTAACTCTTTGCATTTTTGCTATCATAAAAAATTGCTATCATAAAATCTTAAGTTATAAATTTAGATGTGCAGGGCTAGAATACTATTAAGTTAGTTACTTGTCATGCAGGGGAGGTAATTTGGAACTCAAACTTCTGTGTCAGTTTTCCTCATTCAGTACATAATACTGTATGGCTCTGAGTTTTTCTGGTTGGCATTCTGATTTGCAATTTTAAAAAATATGAACTTGAAGTTTTTTGCAACATTAGTCCTATTTTGGAAATGTTTATTTCAGGATTCAAAACGTGCCAGTGGACATTGAAAATAATTCTGATTGTAGTTGGTTGAAAATATTACAAGCATTTAAATCCTGCTAGTACTGAAAAAAAACTAAATTTTTAGACATGTAATGAATCTGATTAAAGTTGTACTGAAATACATTTTTTAGACATGTAATGAATCTGATTAAAATTCTACTCATCCAGTCATACAAGCATCTTGATGGGATTTGGACATTGGAGATCAGCTTTAAAATTATTGATTATAAAATGTTTGGTATTGTTGTTATAAACAAGTTTTAAAGTGGCTTTATGTATTTTTATCTGTATGAGATTCTTAAAAGCATTCCATCTGATGTGGTATTTGCAAAACACTGAATAATAAGTTTTAACATGCTAACAGGCATATTAATTTTGGTCTGTATTCATACTGGACTTGAATCTGACACCATTTATTTGTTATATGTATTGAGTCTGAATTGATTAGTAATTCACAGTTGAGTTTTTGATATTTGGGATGGTGTGGTCTTTTTCAGCATTATTGACATCGATTTATCTGGATGCATTATGCTAATGACTTAATATTTCACAATTCTAGACCTAATTTGTATGGGCTAAACATTTGTCCCATGTAGAATCTATGTCTTTCCAGGTCCAGAATAATAATTAGTTGCTAACTTAATGTTATCATCATTATAATCATGGTCATGAATGTGCAGCGATTCCTTAGATAAAAAAGATTAACATATGAACAGAGTAGTTCATGGTCTGTCATGATACATCGTAGCAGTAGATAAAATGAGGGTCTACCATATGCAGTTTATACTCCTATGTTCTTTTCAACAGCAAATCGCATAAACCCTTATCAGTAATCAAATAATGTACTAAAATCAGTGTATTTGTTATTCTTTTCTCACATAGTTCAAAGACTGAATAGACCCTAGTATTCAGGTGCATAATGTAATGGCAGATCTTAGTCTGTGTTGCTTACATTTGGATCTGACTTACATGCAAACATATACAGTGTTTACATAAAGGACTTCTATGTGGGTGTACATGGCAAGGTTGTTCATTGTGAGAGCTTAGAGTTCATTGTGTAAACCACAGCTGCTCAGAATTGATTGCATTTGGGTGTATGTGTATCTGTGCAAATTTGAATAAAATCCAAACAATGGATATCTGTGCAAATTTGAATAAAATCCAAACAATGGATATCTGTAGAAATTTGAATAAAATCCAAACAATGGATATCTGTACAAATTTGAATAAAATCCAAACAATGGATATCTGTACAAATTTGAATAAAATCCAAACAATGGATATCTGTACAAATGTGTATAAGATTCATGCAATGGATATCTATGAATTTGTGTAACATTCAAATGGATATCAGTATGAATTTGTGTAACTTGACACTGGGTATGTGTATGAGTTTGTGTAAGATGTATACACTGGGTATGTGTAAGAGTTTGTGTAAGATGTATACACTGGGTATGTGTATGAATTTGTGTAAGATGTATGCACTGGGTATGTGTATGAGTTTGTACAAGATTTATACACTAGGTATGTGTAATAGTTTGTGTAAGATGTATACATTGGGTATGTGTATGAGTTTGTGTAAGATGTATACATTGGGTATGTGTATGAGTTTGTGTAAGATATATACACTGGGTATGTGTCTGAGTTTGTGTGAGATGTATACATTGGGTATTTGTAATAGTTTGTGTAAGATGTATATATTGGGTATGTGTATGAGTTTGTGTAAGATGTATACATTGGGTATGTGTGTGAGTTTGTGTAAGATATATACACTGGGTATGTGTATGAGTTTGTACAAGATGTATACACTAGGTATGTGTATGAGTTTGTGTAAGATATATACATTGGATATGTGTATGAGTTTGTGTGAGATGTATACATTGGGTATGTGTATGAGTTTGTGTAAGATATATACACTGGGTATGTGTATGAGTTTGTGTAAGATATATACACTGGTTATGTGTATGAGTTTGTGTGAGATGTATACACTGGGTATGTGTATGAGTTTGTTTAAGATATATACATTGGGTATTTGTATGAGTTTGTTCAAGATGTATACATTGGGTATGTGTATGAGTTTGTGTAAGATGTATACACTGGTATGTGTATGAGTTTGTGTAAGATGTATACACTGGGTATGTTTATGAGTTTGTGTAAGATGTATACACTGGATATGTGTATGAGTTTGTGTAAGATGTATACATTGGGTATGTGTATGAGTTTGTGTAAAATGTATACACTGGGTATGTGTATGAGTTTGTGTAAGATGCATACACTGGGTATGTGCATGAGTTTGTGTAAGATGTATACACTGGGTATGTGTATGAGTTTGTGTAAAATGTATACACTAGGTATGTGTATGAGTTTGTGTAAGATGTATACATTGGGTATGTGTATGAGTTTGTGTAAAATGTATACACTGGGTATGTGTATGAGTTTGTGTAAGATGCATAGACTGGGTATGTGTATGAGTTTGTGTAAGAAGTATCCACTGGGTATGTGTATGAGTTTGTGTAAGATGTATCTACTGGGTATGTGTATGAGCTTGTGTTAGATGTATACACTGGGTATGTGTATGAGTTTGTGTAAGATGTATACACTGGGTATGTGTATGAGTTTGTGTAAGATGTATACACTGGGTATTTGTATGAGTTTGTGTAAGATGTATACACTGGGTATGTGTATGAGTTTGTGTAAGATGTATACACTGGGTATGTGTATGAGTTTGTGTAAGATGTATACACTGGGTATGTGTATGAGTTTGTGTAAGATGTATACACTGGGTATGTGTATGAGTTTGTGTAAGATGTATACACTGGGTATGTGTATGAGTTTGTGTAAGATGTATACACTGGGTATGTGTATGAGTTTGTGTAAGATGTATACACTGGGTATGTGTATGAGTTTGTGTAAGATGTATACACTGGGTATGTGTATGAGTTTGTGTAAGATGTATACACTGGGTATGTTTATGAGTTTGTGTAAGATGTATACACTGGATATGTGTATGAGTTTGTGTAAGATGTATACATTGGGTATGTGTATGAGTTTGTGTAAAATGTATACACTGGGTATGTGTATGAGTTTGTGTAAGATGCATACACTAGGTATGTGTATGAGTTTGTGTAAGATGCATACACTGGGTATGTGTATGAGTTTGTGTAAAATGTATACACTGGGTATGTGTATGAGTTTGTGTAAGATGTATACATTGGGTATGTGTATGAGTTTGTGTAAAATGTATACACTGGGTATGTGTATGAGTTTGTGTAAGATGCATACACTGGGTATGGGTATGAGTTTGTGTAAGATGCATAGACTGGGTATGTGTATGAGTTTGTGTAAGAAGTATCCACTGGGTATGTGTATGAATTTGTGTAAGATGTATCCACTGGGTATGTGTATGAGTTTGTGTAAGATGTATACACTGGGTATGTGTATGAGTTTGTGTAAGATGTATACACTGGGTATGTGTATGAGTTTGTATAAGATGTATACACTGGGTATGTGTATGAGTTTGTGTAAGATGTATACACTGGGTATTTGTATGAGTTTGTGTAAGATGTATACACTGGGTATGTGTATGAGTTTGTGTAAGATGTATACACTGGGTATGTGTATGAGTTTGTGTAAGATGTATACACTGGGTATGTGTATGAGTTTGTGTAAGATGTATACACTGGGTATGTGTATGAGTTTGTGTAAGATGTATACACTGGGTATGTGTATGAGTTTGTGTAAGATGTATACACTGGGTATGTGTATGAGTTTGTGTAAGATGTATACATTGGGTATGTGTATGAATTTGTGTAAGATGTATACACTGGGTATGTGTATGAGTTTGTGTAAGATGTATACACTGGGTATGTGTATGAGTTTGTGTAAGATGTATACACTGGGTATGTGTATGAGTTTGTGTAAGATGTATACACTGGGTATGTGTATGAGTTTGTGTAAGATGTATACACTGGGTATGTGTATGAGTTTGTGTAAGATGTATACACTGGGTATGTGTATGAGTTTGTGTAAGATGTATACATTGGGTATGTGTATGAGTTTGTGTAAGATGTATACACTGGGTATGTTTATGAGTTTGTGTAAGATGTATACACTGGGTATGTGTATGAGTTTGTGTAAGATGTATACATTGGGTATGTGTATGAGTTTGTGTAAGATGTATACATTGGGTATGTGTATGAGTTTGTGTAAGATGTATACATTGGGTATGTGTATGAGTTTGTGTAAGATGTATACACTGGGTATGTTTATGAGTTTGTGTAAGATGTATACACTGGGTATGTGTATGAGTTTGTGTAAGATGTATACACTGGGTATGTGTATGAGTTTGTGTAAGATGTATACACTGGGTATGTGTATGAGTTTGTGTAAGATGTATACACTGGGTATGTGTATGAGTTTGTGTAAGATGTATACATTGGGTATGTGTATGAGTTTGTGTAAGATGTATACACTGGGTATGTTTATGAGTTTGTGTAAGATGTATACACTGGGTATGTGTATGAGTTTGTGTAAGATGTATACACTGGGTATGTGTATGAGTTTGTGTAAGATGCATACACTGGGTATGTGTATGAGTTTGTGTAAGATTAATTCTAAATGTGACACAAGAAAGCATTTAGCAGCATGAACTTTATGCAAGTCACCTCTTCATCTTCTAATAATAATAATAATAATAATAATAATAATAATAATAATAATAGTGTAAATTTCTAAAGTTTTTTCATTTAATTATATTTTAAGGTATCGGTTTCCTCAATTTAACATGACATAGGATATTCTTTGATACTGCAGAGTGACTTGTCATAAAGTACTTGTACATTCTATATATACATTAGAATCTGTCTAGAAAGACCACCACTTCTGCCAAAACATTATGGTCTGTCAAGACAGTTGGTCTCCCATAACAGGTCATTCCACTATATAATAAATATGTGCATTGAGAATATGGTCTTTCAAGACAGTTGGTCTCACATAGCAGTGGTCTTTCATGACAAGTTTTACTGTTCTTCAGAATGACTTGTACATGCTAGAATGCATTGCATTGTGGGATATTCTGCATAAATGGATGAAAGACTTATACTACAGTACATTTACTACTTTGTTAATGTGAAACATGGACACATGATTTGTTTAGTGCAAAAACCTGTTCTTGTCCTGAACAAACAACAGATACACACAGTAAATATGCTGGTAAATAAACAAGGATTGGAAACAGTAAAGAGATCCAAAAGTCCACATCAGTAATATGTAAATAAGCAAGGATTGGAAACAGTAAAGAGATCCAAAAGTCCACATCAGTAATATGTAAATAAGCAAGGATTGAAAACAGTAAAGAGATCCAAAAGTCCACATCAGTAATATGTAAATAAGCAAGGATTGGAAACAGTAAAGAGATCCAAAAGTCCACATCAGTAATATGCATTCATATTACTCTAGTCTTATTTAACCATACTTCCTGGCTTGAAACTAATTGCATTCTTTAAAATTCAAGACTTGCTCAAGGTCTTGTCATTAAATTCAAGACTTGTTCAAGGTCTTGTCATTAAATTCAAGACTTGCTCAAGGTCTTGTCATTAAATTCAAGACTTGTTCAAGGTCTTGTCATTAAATTCAAGACTTGTTCAAGGTCTTGTCATTAAATTCAAGACTTGTTCAAGGTCTTGTCATGAAATTCAAGACTTGTTCAAGGTCTTGTCATTAAATTCAAGACTTGTTCAAGGTTTTGTCATTATTTGGCTCTGTTTGAGTTTGCTGATCAAGTGCTATTATGTGTGATATTTGGATTTTTAATGTAGCTTTAACAATTTTTAAGTCCTATTGCTATAATGTCTGCAGTGTGGCAGTTTACAGTGATGTCTAACACTGGGGCATCATGCCGCAGACATATAGCATGATGTCTCACCCAGTCACATTATCCTGACACCAAGCTGACCAGTCCTAACACAAACCTCTTTTAATGCTGAGCATTAAGTGAGGAAGATGCTAAACCACGTTTATAAGTCTGTGGTATGACTCGGCCAGGGTTTGAACCTGCAACCTCCCACATCTGAATTAGGTGCTCTAACCACTTTCATCCACCGGAGCAGTCTACAATACTTGCAAAATCAGTACTGTGAAATAAAATTGTGCATATATTGATGAGCCCTTGAAAATCTTTCATGACAAACTACAAGCAATAAATTGTCCACACAGGCTTTCTGTTTCAGAGAACTTAAAAGCTGAGATATATGGAGAAAAAACATATAATGTACTTGTCAACATGCTCCTTTTCTTAATGCCAATGATAAGAGAAACATTTGATCTTCAACCTGTTCAAATATGATGAACTTTTAAATATGCATTCATTTATGGCTGTTTAATGACAGAGGGACTTTTTCCCATACTTTTCTATGTAATGATTGGATACTGAAATTCAGGCAAGACTTGTGAAACAGAAGGTACACCAGTTGATAATGTTTTTGGATTCCATTTATATTCGTTTATAAGAAACTGCAAACGACACAGATTCTTATTTGCCATAGCATAACGTGCTGGCAGATCAGGGTCCATGTAGTTTGTTCTACTAGACTTGACATATAAGTGAGTATATGTGGTAGTTTTGTATAGTTTTGAAATCAAAGTTCACAAAATTATACATTTCTTAAAATGTTAAATGCTTCATATTTCCACTAACTATCATCCTTACTAGATAGGGTGTGCTTGAGTGGTTGTTTACAGCACAGAGTTAATGAATAAGTGCTTCCAAAATGCCCCCTATATTTATTGATCTAATTTGTTAACTGCAGTTCTGGTGTATGGATCAACAAGCTTGGTATTTGGTATTGTCCCAGGATGGCTATAGCTTCTATTGATCTCTGCCCAAAGTACACTTTTAAATAGAAGCTAGCTTCTCATAGATTTTGGCAGATTTCTGAAAATTGGCAAAACAAACTAGACATTTGATTCATCAAAACTTTGTCAACATAGATCTCTTGTTGCAAGCTGTTGATAGCGTTCTTGGCACAAACTTGTTTCATTTCTCTTTCTCTTTAGGGAAGAAAAAACAATATGGGTCCTCAAAGAGTGGATGATTGTGTGGTGTTCTGTGGCATATCAGTACATAACTGACTATTCTGTGGTGATGGGAGTCAAGTACAATGCAGGCTTGCTTAGAGAGACTGCACCAGATGATTTTAGCTAGTCAAGCCAAGATGTGAACCTATAATGACAAAGATCATGAATCCAGCATACCAAAATAGATTTTACATATATATATATATATATATATATATATATATATATATATATATATATATATATATATATATATATATATATATATCTGTATCATGTGTTTCATAATAATAATAATAATAATAATAATAATAATAATAATAATAATAATGAGGACTTTGTATAGTGCCTAATCTTTCGAAGCTCTAAGTGCTTTACACCATCAATAATGATATGACTACACTACACTTGCTAAGATGTGAAGCAATTAAACCACTGATTTTGAGTCTCAATCGAGTGTCTACCTGATTTTCACCTGTTCACTCATTTTCTATGTGTAATTTATTTTGTATCGATGGGATTCACACAATTATGAAGATCTAGAAAACACTGCTGGATCAAAGGTTCTATTAATTAGTGACAGGGTTTATTAATTTCACATCTGACCAAGACAACAACACTGTACTAACAATAATTCATACAGACTGTACCAGCAATAATACATATCAACTGTACAAACAATGATACATACTGACTTGAATTAGTATATAAATCAGCATGTGTTATCAAATATAGCACTCTACACTTGGCCCTGGATTGCAGCATCCCTCATACAGAACAAATTGCAAATATGAAGTGATATTGTGTGATTGTTTTGTATGACATTCACATCTGGCCCATGCCTCTTGATGGGTGTTCCTTGTTTATTGTGCACATCTGGCCACTACATACCTATTGATAAGAGATCCTTGACAAAAGTGCACATTTTAGTCCATGCAGAGCTTTTGATGGATTATCCTTGACTAGACTACACATCCAGCCCATTCCTATTGATGGGTGATCCTTGACTAGAGTGCACATATGGCCCGTGCATACTTGTTGATGGGTGATCCATTGCCAAAGTGAATAACTTACTATTATGGACTTAAACACATTCTTGAAGAGTGTATTGAATTACAAATCTGTAGTAGGTTTTATGCGAACTCAGTTACGCATCTTTTTTGATGATGTATCACAGGAGAAACTCTTAAACCTAAAAAAAATCAGTTTATAATTTCTTAAAAATATTGACCTTGAAACCTAAAAATTAGTACACTTTTTATCCTAATCATTATTTAATATAAAAAGTAAATTAAAAGAATTTTTGCATGATCTACATTTTTATATTTAACAGTACATATTTACTTTGTCCAAAGGGGATTATCTTCCTCAGATTAAGGTCAGAAGATTGATTATCTTCCTTACATTTAGGTCATGAAATGGGATTACCGTAACATCCTCATATTTAGGTTAGAAGGGAACTTTCTTCCTTAAACTTAGGTGAGAAAATTATCTTCCTTGGATTTAAATTAGAAAGGGAAATATCTCCCTTAGATGTAGGTCAGAAGGGAAATTTTCTTCCTTGGATTTAAATTAGTAAGGAAAATATCTTCCTTAGTTATCTAACAAATTACATATGTATTTACCCTGCATTAAAGGAATTGATGAAAATACAGTATCAAGTTATAACATTTTTCAGATTTAATTTTATCTGTTATTATTTGATCTGAGAGGTTTTACTACAGTGCTCCCAATTTAAGATGAAACAAGATTCCAATGTATAACTAATTGATCCAAGGGGCTTTACTAAACATACTGCGAGTTGATGATTGCACAAGAGTTTGGTGTATAATTGTAGACTAATCATTCTTGTAAGAGTCTGGTCATCCTTAATTTTGACAGAACGCAAACATGACTTGATGTATTACATGGGGAATGATTGTAATAATGGGTGATCTCAAATCAATAATGCTAAAGCTTTTGAATTGTTTTATGATGGCAATTTCGCATATATTGATATTTGAGGTATTTAGCAACATTACAATTCAACATCCTCTAAAAGCAAGCTGAGGTGTTTGCTGAAACTTCACTAAAATTGAAAGGCACCAGTTGAAATCGAAGAAAAAAACCATCATTATTGAATAAATAATTTGTTTTCCTGGTTAAGTTCCTGTGTAAATTATTTACCACTAATTGCTGGGTTGTTATTTTGATATAATTGCCTTATTATCCAGTTGACAAATTACTAAGCATTCTATGCAACAGAATTGGACAACAAAATTTGTATTTGAACATGTAATTTCAGTATTTGTTTTAAAAGAAATAACCAGTTCATTTTGAAATGGGTAAATTTGCATTGATGTTTTTTTAAGGCCACTTTAGTAGGAATCAAGACATAGCAGTCGCTTTTCAAACACAGGCATTTTCAGTTACAGCAACAAAGTCAATGTTTGCTTAGGAATTTTAAAAAAAATTGTCTGCATCTATTTCCAAAATCGCTCAGTAGATTCTCAACAGACTTGACATGCATCATTACCAGGTTGAGACAACCCTTCCACATGATGATAATAATATTAATAATAATAATAATAAGAAGAAGAAGAAGAAGAAGAAGAAGAAGAAGAAGAAGAAGAAGAAGAAGAAGTAGAATATTAATAATAATAATACTAATAATAATAATAATTAGAAAAAGAAGAAGAAGAAGAACAAGAACAAGAACAAGAACAAGAAGAACAAGAACAAGAAGAATAATATTAATAATAATAATTGTTATTATATTTAAAATAATAATGACTTTATTTAAAGAGGATGACACATTTACTTGACCCTCTATTATATGCATATTTATGTTCAGAACAGATGTTACATTCACACACACACACACACACACACACGCACAAACACACACACACACACACACACGGACAAACACACACACACATGCTAAAATATAGAAAGCAGAGAGCACTTTTTCTGCACAGTAAAATATGGACAAATAGCAATCTGGAAACCAAAAGACATTTTTTTTTGTCAGCGAGAATATAGATAGCAAGAATTAGAAAAGTGTTATTTATTGATCTCTGACAGGTATTAGATAAAGGTGGTGTCTTTGTATGCAATTGAATTTGAGTGCATATGGATGGAATCTCCCTTTGCCAACCGAGGTTTCTCTTTAGCAAATATCGCAGACCCTGATCTGAAACCAGAAGTGGTTGCCATTGGATAGTAACCTTAAGCATGGTCTGCAAGTGTGAAAACATGAAAAGTGAGAGGTTGACCTTGACCTAAGTAATTATAGTCCCATCATGT
This sequence comes from Unio delphinus, assembly GCA_029339505.1. Classification (NCBI taxonomy): domain Eukaryota; kingdom Metazoa; phylum Mollusca; class Bivalvia; order Unionida; family Unionidae; genus Unio; species Unio delphinus. The sequence continues at coordinate 5,254,911 of JAQISU010000064.1, forward strand.
CTGATACTTTCTTCTGCCACTGAAGGTCAGTTATATAAAGGTTTTGGTTACAATTCTTTTAAATCGATTATACTTCCTGAACACCAGTCATGGATTTTCTTTTAACTTGGAATTACTGGTAGTCATTACAGAGCTAAACCAGCTAACTTATGAACACATTATGTTGTCCCATTGACCATGTGATCAAGATCACATTCCAAATAAGTTTGCATTATAGTTTTGATTGAATGTCTTTCATTAGCTTTTATTTCCTAAACCCCTTGATACAATTTGTTGATATACTGGAAGACCCATTATAAAGCTAAGAGAAGTCATCTTGTGATTTTCTTACTCAAGGCAAACTGCAGAATAAACCCCTGCATCAGTCAGTTTTGATGTCATGGATGAAGAAGGATCCTGAACAGTCTCAGAAGAAAAGATTGCAACCTATCTGAAATGCATTGGTCAATACATCTATTGTAGTGTGTTGAAGACTTGGAGTCTATTGTAGTGTTGGAACACTTGGAGTCTATTGCAGTGTGTTGGAACACTTGGAGTCTATTGTAGTGTGTTGGAAGACTTGGAGTTTATTGCATTGTGTTGGAAGACTTGGAGTCTATCCTAGTGCATAGGAAGTCATCAGGATGTACCCATATTACTCAAAATTCTACATTTATGTAAACACATGTAGCAAAATCTATGTCATCCAAGATCTCAATGTTATAAACACATTAACCAGTCATCCAAGATCTCAATGTTATAAACACATTAACCAGTCATCCAAGATCTCAGTGTTATAAATATTTACCAGTCATCCAAGATCTCAATGTTATAACACATTAACCACTGATCCAAGAACTCAGTGTAATAAACACATTCAACACTCCATGATCTCAATGTTATAAACATATTAACCAGTCATCCAAGATATCATGTTATAAACACAGTTACCATTCATCCAAGATCTCAATGTTATAAACACATTTACCAGTGATCCAAGATCTTGATGTTATAAACATATGAACCAGTCATCCAAGATCTCAATATTATAAACACATTTACCATTCATCTAAGATCTCAATGTTATAAACACATTTACCATTCATCCGAGATCTCAATGTTATAAACTCATTTACCAGTCATTCATGATCTCGATGTTATAAACATATTAACCAGGTGAACTTACACAATACAGGACAAGGCACATATCATACAACCCCCTTATCTTCCTCCAATATTTCAATGTTTTAAACATTAACCAGTCATTTAAGATCTCAATGTTATAAACATATTTACCATTCATCGAAGATCTCATTGTTGTAAAAACATGAATCAGTCATTTAAGATCTCAATGTTATAAAAACATTTTAACCAGTCATCCAAGATCTCAATGTTATAAGCACATTTACCAGTCATCCAAGATCTCAGTGTTATAAATACAACAACCAGTCATCCAAAATGTTTATGTTATCAACACATTAACTAGCCATCCAAGATCTCAGTGCTATAAAAACATTAACCACTCATCCAAGATTTCAATGTTATAAACAGATTTAACCACTCATCCAAGATCTTAGTGTTATAAACAGATTTAACCACTCATCCAAGATCTTAGTGTTATAAACAGATTTAACCACTCATCCAAGATCTCAGTGTTATAAACAGATTCAACCACTCATCCAAGATCTCAATGTTATAAACAGATTTAACCACTCATCCAAGATCTCAGTGTTATAAACAGATTTAACCACTCATCCAAGATCTCAGTGTTATAAACAGATTTTACCACTCATCCAAGATCTCAGTGTTATAAACATATTAACTAGCCATCCAAAATCTCAGTGTTATAAACAGATTTAACCACTCATCCAAGATCTCAGTGTTATAAAAACATTAACCACTCATCCAAGATCTCAGTGTTATAAACAGATTTAACCACTCATCCAAGATCTCAGTGTTATAAACAGATTTAACCACTCATCCAAGATCTCAGTGTTATAAACAGATTTAACCACTCATCCAAGATCTCAGTGTTATAAACAGATTTAACCACTCATCCAAGATCTTAGTGTTATAAACAGATTTAACCACTCATCCAAGATCTCAATGTTATAAACAGATTTAACCACTCATCCAAGATCTGTGTTATAAACAGATTTAACCACTCATCCAAGATCTCAGTGTTATAAAAACATTAACCACTCATCCAAGATCTCAGTTTAGGTCAGCTAATTAGATGCAAGATCATCTCATTAAAAAGCATGAATCTTGCTCATGATTCAACTCAACTTGAAAATACTCCAAGTTTGATCAAATTTGGATTTGAATTGTAACTTCCAAAGTGATAACAAGATCAGCTAACCAGCTGTGTGTTCTTATCATACACATGCATGGGGCTGCTTGCCCACTATCAAAAATGACCTTGCTGATATAATAATAATAATAATAATAATAATAATAATAATAATAATAATAATAACAATAATAATAATAACAACAATAATAATAATAACAATAATAATAATGTTGATAATAATAATAATAATAATAATAATAATAATAATAATAATTATTATTATTATTAATAATAATAATAATAATAATAATAATAATAATAATAATAATGACTTTATTTAAAAAGGGTAACACAATTAGCTATGACCTGATCTACCTTGGCGTCCTCATGCAAAGGAATTTGTTTATTTTAGCAGCCAATGCCAATGAATGTATTTATTTTATATGCCAAGCCTGATTAAAACGGGATCAGAAATTCAACTTCCATACTAATTACAAACCAATCAGACACAAATATATCTCATTAATATGTGTAGAACTCATTCATTACTGAGCTTATCTCAGACCTTGATGATTAAAGCCCATATCTTAAGTTTGATAAAACACCCATATCTTAAGTTTGATAAAAAGTGAATCATAAACATGGCTTCAAGAATGGTAACCAGCTCTGCCAAATATGTACAAAATCACCTCATCAGAATGCATACATCCAACATATTGAGGTCATACTTGTCCAATATAATGAGGTCACACTTGTCCAACATCTTGTAGTGACACTTGTCCAACATCTTCAGGTCACACGTGTCTTACATCTTAGGGTCACACTTGTTTAATATCTTATGATCACACTTGTTAAGATCTTAAGGTCACCCTTTTCTGACATCTAAGGTCACACTTGTACAGCATTTTATAGCCGCACTCGTCCAACATCTTGAGGACACACGTATATATTCCAAGTGTGATAATATTTGGATTAAAACTACAGTCTCCATAATGGAATCAATCAGCATCCAAATTATTTTCATTAATATGTGTGTATGGCACTTATTTTAAAAAATTGTGAGATCCCTCAAATTTTCCAAATTGGATAAAAGACTAAGGAACTCTGAGCTATAACAAACTCAGCCAGTCAGATGCAAATATCACTAATACACAGGAATTTTTCTCATTATCATCTTTGCCTTCATTATCATCTTTGACTTTGTATATAGTATATAGTATAATGTATAGTATATAGTATAATGTAATGTATATAGTATATAATATAATGTATAGTATATAGTATAATGTATAGTATATAGTATAATGTATAGTATATAGTATAATGTATAGTATATAGTATAATCTAATGTATAGTATATAGTATAATGTAATGTATATAATATATCCTATTGTAATGTACAGTATATAGTATAATGTAATGTACAGTATATAGTATAATGTAATGTATATAATATATCCTACTGTAATGTATAGTATATAAGATAATGTAATGTATAGTATATAGTATAATGTATAGCATATAGTATAATGTATAGTAAATAGTATAATGTATAGTATATAGTATAATGTATAGTATATAGTATAATGTATAGTATATAGTATAATGTATAGTATATAGTATAATGTATAGTATATAGTATAATGTAATGTATAGTATATAGTATAATGTATAGTATATTGTATAATCTAATGTATAGTATATAGTATAATGTAATGTATATAATATATCCCACTGTAATGTATAGTATATAGTATAATGTAATGTATAGTATATAGTATAATGTAATGTATAGTATATAGTATAATGTAATGTATAGTATATAGTGTAATGTAATGTATAGTATATAGTATAATGTAATGTATAGTATATAGTATAATGTAATCTAATAGAATCTAAATAGATGAACACTTTGATGTTGTCTTTGGTCTCTTGCCCATGTTCACCGGTAAGATCATCAATGGTTCTTTTGGATCATGACCTAACAGATACTTATTCTGTAGTTGAGTACTTCAGTGTCTGTTATTAGCCTCTTGTTATTGTGCATTGTGTATGCCAAATATTTGGACAATGCTTTTGTCAGTTCCATGGATATAGCTGTGTTTGGCCAAGATTTGCAGACTAGTTTGGTCAGTGATTACAATAATCCAAGATTTGCAGCCTAGTTTGGTCAGTGATTACAATAATTCAAGATTTGCAGACTAGTTTGGTCAGTGATTACAATAATCCAAGATTTGCAGACTAGTTTGGTCAGTGACTGAAATAATCCAAGATTTGCAGACTAGTTTGGTCAGTGATTACAGTAATCCAAGATTAGCAGACTAATTTGGTCAGTGATTACAATAATCCAGGATTTGCAGAGTAGTTTCCATGGATATAGCCATTTTTGGTCAAGATTTGCAGACTAGTTTGGTCAGTGATTACAATAATCCAAGATTTGCAGTCTAGTTTGGTCAGTGATTACAATAATCCAAGATTTTCAGACTAGTTTGGTCAGTGATTACCATAATCCAAGATTTGCAGACTAGTTTGGTCAGTGATTACAATAATCCAAGATCTTCAGACTAGTTTGATTACCATAATCCAAGATTTGCAGACTAGTTTGGTCAGTGATTGCAATAATCCAAGATTTGCAGACTAGTTTGGTCAGTGATTGCAATAATACTAGTTTGGTCAGTGATTGCAATAATCCAAGATTTGCAGACTAGTTTGGTCAGTGATTACAATAATCCAAGATTTGCAGACTAGTTTGGTCAGTGATTACAATAATCCAAGATTTGCAGACTAGTTTGGTCAGTGATTGCAATAATCCAATATCTGCAGACTAGTTTGGTCAGTGATTACAATAATCCAAGATTAGCAGACTAGTTTGGTCAGTGATTACAATAATCCAAGATTTGCAGATTAGTTTGGTCAGTGATTACAATAATCCAAGATTTGCAGATTAATTTGGTCAGTGAAGAATCCAAGATTTGCAGATTAATTTGGTCAGTGATTACAATAATCCAAGATTTGCAGATTAATTTGGTCAGTGATTACAATAATCCAAGATTTGCAGATTAATTTGGTCAGTGATTACAATAATCCAAGATTTGCAGATTAATTTGGTCAGTGATTACAATAATCCAAGATTTGCAGATTAGTTTGGTCAGTGATTACAATAATCCAAGATTTGCAGATTAATTTGGTCAGTGATTACAATAATCCAAGATTTGCAGATTAATTTGGTCAGTGATTACAATAATCCAAGATTTGCAGATTAGTTTGGTCAGTGATTACCATAATCCAAGATCTGCAGACTAGTTTTGTCAGTGATTACAATAATCCAAGATTTGCAGATTAGTTTGGTCAGTGATTACAATAATCCAAGATCTGCAGACTAGTTTCCATAGCTGAACACTTTTAAGCCCACTTTGGCCTGTTGCTAATGTTTACAGTGTTTGCCAGATATGGGTAATTGGACAATAATTGTGCATGGTTTATAGCTTTAACACTGTGTCTGTTTTGGGATTGCAGCCAATATATGAATATATTCCAAAACTGAATTGGATCCAGCTGTCCTTATTTGCTATACACAATATGAATATTGATTCAGAAAGTAATGTGTGCAGTTAGGACACAAAATTTCATACACTGAGAGGGCTTTATTTTCATATTTTCCATAACAGCTGAAGCTGCAAACTTTCTGTTAGAAGTGATGTAGTTCTACCCAGTATTATGAGTGATGGAGTGTATTTTACAGAGTACAAAGTAAGCATTGGTAAATGTAGTGACCATTGGATTTAGCATTGGTAAATGTAGTGACCATTGGATTTATTATTGCCAGATCAACAATTCCTCACTCTGAGAAGTATTTTATAGACTATGAAGTCAGCATTGGGATCTGTAGTGACCATTGGATTTGTTATTGCCAGATCAACAATTCCTCACAATTTGTCTCATCCCATTTCACGGTAATTTGTCCTCCTGATTATTGAATGGTAAGTTTTTAGTTTTTTAGTTTTCTTCTAGTTCCTCCATAAAGGTTTCATTTTAAGAGTTTTCATTTTAATAAAAATCAAATTTCTTTGTGATGCTTAAAATTAGCAAATTAGATGGGGGGGGGGGAGGGTCTGTTGATCTCAAGACAACTGTCCTTGAGGCCTTTTGAATTGGTGGTTTTGGGGAAGTGCAGAATATACAAATATTATTACTCAACAAAACAGGATGAATTGAAACTAGTATATTCTTGCTTATAAATCTGATCAAATCTGAATTTGCTACTGGATTATATGCAGGTAGATGAAGGTCTGTGTTCTAGTGATTACTCCTAACAAACTGCATAGATTCTGATCTGCCATTGCATTATATGCAAATAAATCAAGGTCTTTGTTCTATCCATTGAACTACATACATCCTGATATGATATTGTATTATTTGCAGACAGATCAACGTCCATATTCTATTGATTACTCCTAATAAACTGCATAGATCCTGATCTGGCATTGCATTATATGCAGGCAGATCAAGGTCTGTGTTCTATTGATTTCTTCTAATGAACTGCTTAGATCCTGGTCTGCTGACATATTATGGTGATGGCAGATCTTGGTCTGTGCAGTTATATGTCTTATAAGTATGTATCACACATTGATTTTTTTCGTTCTTTTGGATCTGTCATTTTTGAGTTTGTTCTTTTGGATCTGTCATTTTTGAGTTTGTTCTTTTGGATCTGTCATTTTTGAGTTTGTTATTTTGGATCTCTCATTTTTGAGTTTGTTCTTTTGGATCTGTCATTTTTGAGTTTGTTATTTTGGATCTGTCATTTTTGAGTTTGTTCTTTTGGATCTGTGATTTTTGAGTTTGTTCTTTTGGATCTGTCATTTTTGACTTTGTTCTTTCCAAAGTGCACACCAGAGTGTTTTCTATTTAACTATGTGGTAATCGTAATATGTTTGATATAGATCTTACTAATGTGCTATTCTTCTTCAAAGAAAATTTGGTGAGTATCAAAAGTTAAAATTTAACAGAATTATATAGTGTTCTTAAGCTTATAACAGTAAATTCAACAAATGGTGTAATCTGCTGTAGACTTCATTCAACCCTTTATAGTAATTTTCTGATGATGGCATAGTGGTTTTAAATGATGGCATAGTTCATAGCATATACATCCTTTACATGAGCTTCAATAATTTTACATTGGTTGTTTTGCTATTAATACAGACATGGTATATTTTACTTACATTCAGCATAAAATAAATAAATCTAAATTAAAAAGATCATTAAATATGATATAAACACTCTAGAATAATTATTGTTATCTGCTAAAGCCATTTGCAAATAATGATACTACAGTCTGTAGCAGAATAAGTTTTTGAGTCCAAAGCTTTCGACCTTTTCAAAATGTCTTCATCAGAGGAATGACTTCGAGACTGGAGTCACATGATCATCTCATCCAAAATCACAGATCAACACTGGCTCTACCACCTTGATTTCAAAAGCTTCTCCTGAGAGTATTATTCTCTCTACTGATCACTGTGAATTTATCCCAAGAAAAAGTAAACCCTGATTCTTTGCAGTGTACAATAAATGCTGTCAGTGACTCCATCATTATGGCTCATGGTTTCACTGACAAGAATCAGCTCCAACACAAAGGAATTCAGTATTTCATTTTGAAATTAGCATCTTCTTTTGACCTTTCTTCCAAAGGATATCTTGAAAACATCAACAGATGCATCTGTGTTTAATCTCATCATACAAACAGTTGCTACATCAAACGTTGTGAGTGCGGCAGGCCAGTTTTTTGTTTAGATTGCACTTCATGTTATTTGATTAACATTTGCTATTAATTAATAATGTAAGTATGAATAGTTATTAGTATTTCACTAGAAATAGTTCTTGAAGACTTCTTACAATCTTGAAAAATCAGGATAATTTGCACACATTGTTTATAGCTCACCTAGCTGTAAGGTCACATGAGCTTATGGTATGATCCCATTTTCTTTGTACTTTGATTGGCTGTGCTTGTTACATCTCTTGATCTAGAAAATTGTATTTCTCATTCTGTTTCTACAGAAATTGGCAAATATATGTCATGAAGATCTGGGTAGATCTGTGTCATGAAGATCTTGGTAGATCTGTGTCATGAGAATCTTGGTAGATCTGTGTCATGAAGATCTTGGTAGATCTGTGTCATGAGAATCTTGGTAGATCTGTGTCATGAAGATCTTGGTAGATCTGTGCCTTGAGGATCTATGTAGATCCATGTTATGAAGATCTTTGTAGATCTGTGTCATGAAGATCTTTGTAGATCTGTGTCATTAAGATCTTTGTAGATCTGTGTCATGAAGATCTTTGTAGATCTGTGTCATTAAGATCTTTGTAAATCTGTTTCATGAAGATCTTTGTAGATCTGTGTCATTAAGACCTTTGTAGATCTGTGTCTGTGTCATGAAGATCTTGGCTGTCTTCTGTTGCAAGTATGAGTCTATACATGCTAATTATTCCTTTATTTTTAGATCAAATTGTAAAATATGTCAAATCCATACGCAATACATTTTTGTTGATATGGGTTTTTCTTCTTCTTTTTACTTACCATGCATATGACTGCTGAGTGAAATTGTTTACTGATGCCCTGGGTGGACATGTTTTGACAAGGTGCATGCCCTGACAGACTGCTAACACATCTCACCTTTGTCAGCATGGGTTCAGTCTTGGCTTGTTCAATGGGATATGTTGTTTCCCATTGCATGGTTTTCTTCTTGGCTTGATAAATGAGGTTATGTAGTTTCCCATTGCATGGTTTTCTTCTTGGCTTGATAAATGAGGATATGTAGTTTCCCATTGCATGGTTTTCTTCTTGGCTTGATCAATGGGGATATGTACTTTCCCACTGCACAGTCTCTCTTGGCTTAATCAATGGGATATGTTGTTTCCCATTGCATGGTTTTCTTCTTGGCTTGATTAGTGGGGATATGTTGTTTCCCATTGCATGGTTTTCTTCTTGGCTTGATCAGTGGGGATATGTTGTTTCCCATTGCATGGTTTTCTTCTTGGCTTGATCAATGGGGATATGTAGTTTCCCATTGCAGTCTCTCTTGGCTTGATCAGTGGGATATGTTGTTTCCCATTGCATGGTTTTCTTCTTGGCTTGATCAATGGGGATATGTAGTTTCCCACTGCACAGTCTCTCTTGGCTTCATCAATAGGATATGTTTCCCATTGCATGGTTTTCTTCTTGGCTTGATCAGTGGGGATATGTTGTTTCCCATTGCATGGTTTTCTTCTTGGCTTGATAAATGAGGATATTCAGTTTCCCATTGCTCAGTTTTCTTCTGGCTGCCATGTATAGCCTATCATCACTTTCTGTCAAATGAAAAGTTTTATTAGTCTGGTTGATGAAGGATATCAGACTTGTCCATTTTGTTAAACTTTGATATACATACAAAATGGCTGTCAGATGACCATACTGAAAATCTTGCTATGTCTCCTCCAAAGTAGATGGTTGTATCTACATAGGGATTCTTACTAAATACATGGTTGTATCTACATAGGGATTGTTACTAAATACACGGTTGTGTCATACTGGGATTGTTACTAAATACATGGATGAATCAAGCTGGGATTGTTGTTGATGTTGCCCTTATAGGTTTTAACGCCATTGTTTCAGCACAAGATAGGCTATACATGGCAGCCAGTTTAAATGGTGGAGAAAGAACCCAGATCTGACCTCTAATATGGGACCTATAGTGGTCATCTCAGATTGATTGTGGTCATTTCTCATCTTGATGGAATGGTTGCACTGAAACACTGCCTGCAATATTTTGCTGGTCTTCAATAACAATTATAGAGATCTAGCCACTGACATCTCTGTTATTCTGAATGAACTTAACCTAGTTTTCAGGTTAATAAATTATTACCATTTCCATTAATATAATTCAGTATTTCTTCTCATACAATAAGCTCATGGTGGGGTGGGGCTTGAGGATGGGGGAGTGAGGAGACAACTATTAAAAACCTTTTACAATGTCGAGGGATGGAATTGTTGGAAAGCATGGGCTTATAATTAGAGATCTACAGACTATCATGTAAGAATTATTTTGGCTGAAGCATTTAGATGTACACAGGCTTAATAACAAATAAATTAAAAACATTGATGATGGATAATAATTGTTTTGTTATCCTTATGGATTTTACAAGTATGTGTAGTTAATTTAACACTTCAGTAATGTGCAGGGATGAATACTTGAGAGTTAGGGAGATTCCTGTTACAGGATTACATATGCTACCGAAATCAGTAACATGGGTGTAATCATTATGGATTTTACACATATGTGTAGTTAAGTTAACACTTCATTCTTGTGCAGGGATGAAACTTTAAGAGTTAGGCAGCCTCCTGTTACATCAGCTACTGAAATCAGTATCATGGGTGTAATCATGATGGATTTTACAAGTACATGTATGTGTATAAAGAGGTTAGTATTAGGACTGGTCGGCCTGGTGTCAGGATAATGTGTCTGGGTAAGACATTATGCTACATGTTTGCGGCATGATGCCCCACTGCTAGACATCACTATAAACTGCCTCATTACAGACATCATTGCGATATGACTGAATATTTTTAAAGCTATGTTAAAAATTCATATCAAACAAACAAGTATGTGTAGTTAATTTAACACTTCAGTCTTGTGCAGGGATGAAAACTTTGAGAGTTAGGCAGATTCCTGTTACATCATTACTGAAATCTGTAACATGAGTGTAATCATGATGGATACATTACTGAAATCTGTAACATGGGTAGAATCATCGCACTGTTACATCATTACTGAAATCTGTAACATGGGTAGAATCATCGCACTGTTACATCATTACTGAAATCTGTAACATGGGTAGAATCATCGCAGTATTTTTTATTTCCTTTCTACTTGAGGTTAAATCAATATATACAATAGAGAGTCAAGTGAAGAATATGTTACAGACAAAAACATGCACAATTTTCTGAATTGTTAAAATTATTTAAATGTTGTATTTAATGATTGTGCTGGGTTAGATTCATGATCTTATACATAACTAAGATAGACCTTTTACATGCAGGAAGTGAAATATCTACTGAAAATTCCAAAGTATAATAGATTATCAGCTCTCAAATATTGTTTCTGACAACTCAACAAAGAAAACTGATACTGATTAATACTGTGTAATTCAAAGAATGAGCTTGGTTTATTACTAATAGTTTCATTGGTCATAGACAATACAGAGAAAGGTTTCCAATCTGACTATTCTAGGGTTTCTGCAGGAAAAGATTTGAGATTACACTCCAGTTCTACAGAATGTATGAATCTTGAGTGTACAAGGCAAATTGAATTTGAAGCCAGACAAAATTGACAAATGTTTCTCTGTGCTGTATGGTTTTGAGATTCATTCCTGAGAGTCAGTTGCAGATAAAGGATGGCAGTACATGTAGAAAATAGAGAGTGTTGAAATTATTTGATGTCATGGTCAAGCAGCTTGCATAAAATTTTTATGTGAAATGTATATGTGTGATACACATGGTACATTATAACTATTTTTATATGAAATAGTTTATGACATGGTACATGTTACACTGGCTTTCCATTCAATCCAGAATTAAACACAAAATTTGTTCTCTGTGCTGTTTTCACTGACAGACTCCAGTCCAACATACCTATCTGGCCTCACCCGTGTGTATACAACAGCAAGATAATTACACTCCTCTTCTAACAATCATATACTTATTATTCCCACTGTGAAAACGAAGTCATGTGGACAACATTCTTTTGCATACCAGGGCCAAGCAATGTGAAATGAATTGCTCATTGAAACTAGACAGAAAGAAACAGTGATTCCTTTCAAGAGTGCTCTTAAAACTCATCTTTTTGATTGGAAGAATAAACTTAAAGACCTAATAATGTTTCCTACATGAAATATTTTCAGCATTTGTTATGTTCTCTAATTTCATGGGTATGGGGATTTTTTTGGTAGTAATATCATTATATATCATGTAAAGATCTTAGAGTTTCTTACGATTAGGTGCTATACAAAGTCCTCATTATTATTATTATTATTATTATTATTATTATTATTATTATTATTATTATTATTAACTACCATTATGTGAATGTATGAGTGATACATTTGGAACAAACATCTAGGAGGTTTTGTCTACATGAGATTTCTCATATTATTCAGAATCCATTGGAAAATAAATTTCTTAATTAGCGTTCGGTGTATTTTTTAGTTTTCCTCAATTTAGTTTGTGGTGGTTGGGGCAGTTTACATTAGTTTAATCAGGGAGTCTTTCTCATAGCCAGAAGAAGACACATCTATGCAAATGTCTGGAATTTTAGTATTTAGTAGTAGTATTGTTATACTCAGGTTAGCACTAAATTTTTCAAAAGTTCCTGGAGATACTAATATTTGTATATTTCTAAAATTTAGTAGTTAACATCATTCATAAAACTTCAAAAAAATAGTTTACACTAGTCGATGATATCAATGACTTCAATGCAAAACATTCTGCAGACAATTCCTGGCATATTCCAAATTGTCATTTTTATTGAAATGCATCAACTGAATATTAGCCATTTTTAGTACCAACTAACACACTGTAATTATGTATTCCATGATTACTCAGTAAAATTCTGTTCTTTCTTTTTAATTTTAAATAGAAAAATGTATATATATATATATATATATATATATATATATATATATATATATATATATATATATATATATATATATATATATATATATATATATTATATATATATATATATATATATATATATATATATATATATATATATATATATATATTTATATGTCCCAGAAATACAATTATGTGGATTTAAAATTTAACTTAAAATTAAATTTGAAATTAAATTTAGCACTACATTAATGCATCATTTATAGATTATTTTACATTAATGACTGGATATAATGAAAATAAATATTTGTTCATTCCATGAAGGGGACAGAAAAACAATATTTACTTTGTTAATGGAAATAAAATGTAATACAAGTAATGCCAGTGTTTGTCCTTTATACTATTGTTGCAAGCCATGAGTGACAATCCTCTAAGCTCCGTTATGGCTGCCTATGCTGAAATTCCTCGTTTCTAATGATTCTAAACAAATCCTGAAATTCCTCGTTTCTGATGATTCTAAACAAATCCTGAAATTCCTCGTTTCTGATGATTCTAAACAAATCCTGTTCAACCATTCACTGTGAGCACAAGCAGAATTTTCTTTCCCTTTATGTAAAGCTTCTCTTTCTATCACAGTCATTTATAAATTGATAAAATGGTCGCTTACACTAATGTGTAGAAAATTATTAGATTATTTTTGGGATGATATGTTTCTTTATGCATCCTCATGAAAAACAAAATTAACAAGAGTTGTTTTACTTACTATTTGTCATTGCATCAATGAAACAGTCATTCTGAGCCAACATATCAAAGGAATCAGTTTATTAAATCATGTTATGGTCCATACATCCATTATTCCATCTATCCATCAATCTATCCATTCTCCATCCATCCACATCCATCCTTCCATCCATCCATCCATTGACAAATTGGTCAATATAAAATTGTGTAATTTAATCTTTCACTGTGTTAGTTTTGACAAGAAAGATTTTAATTTCTTCGAAATGAACACATTATTATCATCGAATTTAAAATGTTACTTTACCTACCTACCTACCTACCTACCTACCTACCTACCTACCTACCTACCTATCTATCTATCTATCTATCTATCTATCTATCTATCTATCTATCTATCTATCTATCTATCTATCTATCTGACCATCCATCCATCCATCCATCTATCCATCCATCCATCCTTTTTTCCAATCCAATCTTCCATCTACCAACAAGTCAATATAAAACTGAAAGCTGTCTTTATTTGCAGTTCATTGGCAATAAATGGATCAGAACACAAAACTGGCTTCTGATATGACAGTGGATTATTAAGAAAAAGATATGGATGGTGGTGAGTAGTATAAGATTATTTATTAATGAAGGGAAGAATAACAGAGACATTGTTTGTTAATTGCCCATATTTGCATGTGGTTAAGATCAATTTGTTTTTGGATAAGATCTAAAGTGGGATATGTTGTCATGGTGGTAAGATAATATAAGGGTTGTTAATAGCAGTCACCAGAGGGGATTTTAAATTAGCCAGGAGGTTCAGGGCTATATGTAGGCACTTTTAAATTGACTAACACATATGTCATTATGAGGTGATGGACCAATTTATAATGAATCTAAATTGCTTACCTGCCTACATATATATGTTCTAGAGCAGTGGTTCCCAGTCTGTGAGGCACAGACCACTGGTTATTATTTGGGTGGCTGTGTGGTTATTCTAAGGGAACTTAATAGTACAAGTATTAGTATGTGGAGGTTGGCAAATGATTTGGAAAGTTAAGAAGGTGTCTTCTGAGTCAAAAAGGATGTGAACCACTGGTCTAGAGATCAGAGGTCAAGGTCATGGAAGGTCAATAAGAAAATAATGGTTTCTATATGATAAGTTTATGTCAGGACTGTATACAGTGTATGGTAATACAATCTTGCTAGTGCAACCAGTCCCACAGCTATTAATGGATTGGCATGAAAGTTGGTAAGCATTATAGTCATCACTGGAACAAATTAGTTTGCTACCACAATATTTGTTAGGGTTATTGACCTTTTTTTCTTGCAGAATAGGGAGCACTCTACATATAGTATGAACATCTAAGAGAGTGACAAGTAGAAATGAAGTTGTTTTCATTTGCAACATGCACAATGGAAAGAATGATGGCATACCTCTATGTGAATTTCATGTACTGTGGCTGACATTTCATCAGATATTGCACTTATGAAAATTGTATAATATCTAAGCAGACAACTAACTAACATGCCTGCTCCCTTGTGCTCAAAAGATCAGCCTGTATTAGTGTAAAGTAAACTAATTTTAGCAGTTATTAAAATAGGGAAAAAGAATTTTACCAGACTAGTCAATACCAGCTTTTGAAAGTGTAGTGAACTAATTACCAAATAAATAAAATGCACAACATGTGTTCAGCTCTTATTTTAAAAAAAACACAATTTACCAGGAACTGAAACAACCATAGCAAAGGTAACCATTTTTTAATTGAGGCACAGTTGAAATATGGCCAAGTTGTATGCTCTATAAGCCATATTACACACATGAATCATATACCAAAATAAAGGGTATTAAAGGTTTTGTGAACAATACCTAAGATATACAAGACCATTTTTATCTCATCAGTATAACCAGTAAGGAAAATTGGGGAAATTCTTTCTCATTCAACATCTAACCCTATGCAAAATACAAAAATAGAGCACCACCATAATGCAGTAAGACTCAAACTTGTTAAAATTATTGCCTTGTAACATAATGCAGTAAGACATAATCTTGTTAAAATTATTGCCTTGTAACATAATGCAGTAAGACACAATCTTGTTAGAATTATTGCCTTGTAACATAATGCAGTAAGACAGTCTTGTTAGAATTACTGCCTTGTAACATAATGAAGTAAGACACAATCTTGTTAGAATTATTGCCTTGTAACATAATGCAGTAAGACATAATCTTGTTAGAATTATTGCCTTGTAACATAATGCAGTAAGAAACAGTATTGTTAGAATTATTGCCTTGTAACATAATGCAGTAAGACACAATCTTGTTAGAATTATTGCCTTGTAACATAATGCAGTAAGACATAATCTTGTTAGAATTATTGCCTTGTAACATAATGCAGTAAGAGACAATCTTGTTAGAATTATTGCCTTGTAACATAATGCAGTAAGACATAATCTTGTTAGAATTATTGCCTTGTAACATAATGCAGTAAGACATAATCTTGTTAGAATTATTGTCTTGTAACATAATGCAGTAAGACACAATCTTGTTAGAATTATTGCCTTGTAACATAATGGAGTAAGACATAATCTTGTTAGAATTATTGCCTTGTAACATAATGCAGTAAGACACAATCTTGTTAGAATTATTGCCTTGTAACATAATGCAGTAAGACAGTCTTGTTAGAATTACTGCCTTGTAACATAATGAAGTAAGACATGATCTTGTTAGAATTATTGCCTTGTAACATAATGCAGTAAGACACAATCTTGTTAGAATTATTGCCTTGTAACATAATGCAGTAAGACACAGTTTTGTTAGAATTATTGCCTTGTAACATAATGCAGTAAGACACAATCTTGTTAGAATTATTGCCTTGTAACATAATGCAGTAAGACATAATCTTGTTAGAATTATTGCCTTGTAACATAATGCAGTAAGAAACAGTCTTGATAGAATTATTGCCTTGTAACATAATGCAGTAAGACACAATCTTGTTAGAATTATTGCCTTGTAACATAATGCAGTAAGACATAATCTTGTTAGAATTATTGCCTTGTAATATAATGCAGTAAGACACAATCTTATTAGAATGTTTGTCTTGTATTACTTTGTAACATAATGAAGTAAGACACAATATTGTTATAATTATTGCCTTGTATTACCTTGTAACATAATGCAGTAAAACACATTCTTGTTAGAATTTTTACCTTGTAACATAATGCAGGAAGACACAATCTTGTTAGAATTATTGCCTTGTAACAAAATGCAGTAAGACATAATCTTGTTAGAATGACTAACTTGTAACATAATGCAGTAAGACACAATCTTGTTAGAATTATTGCCTTGTTTTGCCCTGTAACATAATAAACATAACATTTATTGTGTAACAGTGATGTGACCATGACAGATTTGGTGCCTAATAGTGATGTGACCATGACAGATTTAATGCATAATAGTGATGTGACCATGACAGATTTTATGCCTAATAGTGATTTGACCACAAAAGATTTTATGCCTAATAGCGATGTGACCATGACATATTTGCTGCCTAATAGTGATGTGACCATGACAGATTTGATGCCTAATAGTGATGTGACCATGACATATTTGCTGCCTAATAGTGATGTGACCATGACATATTTGCTGCCTAATAGTGATGTGACCATGACAGATTTGCTGCCTAATAGTGATGTGACCATGACAGATTTGGTGCCTAATAGTGATGTGACCATGACATATTTGCTGCCTAATAGTGATGTGACCATGACAGATTTGCTGCCTAATAGTGATGTGACCATGACAGATTTGGTGCCTAATAGTGATGTGACCATGACATATTTGCTGCCTAATAGTGATGTGACCATGACATATTTGCTGCCTAATAGTGATGTAACCATGACAGATTTTATGCCTAATAGCGATGTGACCATGACATATTTGCTGCCTAATAGTGATGTGACCATGACAGATTTGATGCCTAATAGTGATGTGACCATGACAGATTTGATGCCTAATAGTGATGTGACCATGACAGATTTGATGCCTATTAGTGATGTGACCATGACAGATTTGATGCCTAATAGTGATGTGACCATGACAGATTTGATGCCTAATGGTGATGTGACCATGACAGATTTTCTTGTTGGCATTTTACAGATTTTCTTGTTGGCATTCTAGATAATTTGCTTATTAGCATTTTACATGATTGTTTAGCGAAATATTAGATGCTGTTTGTCTTATCCACACACTGCTGTTGCTGCATAATAACTCAATTATTATTGGATCTAAACCAAAATCGTTATGGAGATGTATATTGATGGGATTTTACGAATTTTATTTTCTCTTTTCTTAGCAAAGTTATGGCCCCTGGTTCTCTAACCCATTCATTTCATTTCCACAAAACATGTCCCATAATCATTATTTGTTTTTGAACTCTAGACATTGTAATATTGTTAAGAATTTCATATTTACAGAGATGTTCAGACTTCTTGCACATCGATGAAATATTTGCCAAATGCTCAAGTGAAAAAATTGCATAAGCTTGCTGGTTGGGCCACCAAAACACAGTTGGCAGCATAGGGAAATAACTGATAACAAAATTAATTTTATTTGGCAACCATTTTTAAAAGAAATATATATTTTAGAAAATAAATAGTTCATATAAACAGAAAAAGCTAAATTAGAAGAATAATAACATAATCAATACATTTCTCATATTTTACAAGACTTGGAATTAGCCTGGTTTTGGATTCAAAAGATATATTGTTTGATCAAGACTTGGATTTCTGATTTAAAATATATGTGGTTTTATGTAAACTTTGATTGGGCTGGGCTTTGATTTAAAATATATGTGGTTTAATGTCAGCTTCGATTAATCCTGGGTTTGGATTGAAAAGATACGTGTTTTAATGTAGACTTGGGTTTTGGATTCAAAATACATGTAAGTGTGTTTTAATGTAGACATGGATTAGTGTGGTTTTAGATTCAAAAGATGTGTGGCTTAATGTTGCCTAGAATTGGTCTGGGTTTGTGATTTAAAAGATGCGTGGCTTAATGTTGCCCAGGATTGGTCTCATTTCAAGATACAGATGGTTTTACCAAGACTGTTTAAACTCTGTGTTGCATACTGATTGTTGGCCGCTACATATAAGCACTACTGATCACTTTGTTTATGAATAATCTAGAAACCTATGTTTGGCTTCTTAAACCTAACAGGTGATGGGGCATTTAATACATTCTAGAGCAAACATTTCATCAGTCTGTTAGAGAGATGGACTGTTTGATTGTGAGGTATGTGATTTCACTTTAGCACTGTAAGGTTTCTCAGAAAATTATGATTTTACAAATAATATTCATCAGAAATAAGTGATGTATGAGTAACCAGAGGAAGAAATCTTGAAACTGTTATACACCTACAGCAGGTGTGTGCAACCTGAGGCAGAAATTTTGAAACTGTTATACACCTACAGCAGGTGTGTGCAACCTGACTACTGCTCGCTCCTTGGCTGATTTCATCTTCTTAAAGTCAGAGGGTGTGCCTTTGAATTTAAACTGATCTGGCTCACACCCTGTAGGAAGTTGCACATGTCTAAAGACTTCTGATTAGCTGCTGGCAGCTGGATCAGGAACCCTCTTTGTAACATTGTATTTCTCTACTTTCATACACTGTCACATTTGAACAGTAGGAAAGGTAGGTAATTCGGGATAGATAATTGGAGTAAAATGCATTGCCCAGGGACAAACCAGTAGCAACCTACCCATCGTGATATCATGATAGGATTAGAACCTTCACTATTTTGGTCTGGCACACTAAGAACTGAGGTACTGGGGATTCAAAAGTGATTCTGAAATTTAAGGGATCCAGCATCAACATTGTAATTGTAGGAATCACTGTGGCTGACATTTCATTTATAGAAACTCATGTTCTGACTCTAATTTTAATATCTATTAACTCACTGGCACCAAACATACATTGATGATTCTTGTATGATGAGCTTAAGAACTTAAATAGATAACCATTTTGTTGGATGTTTTGAATATTTGTCCAGTGTTTACAACAAGTGTTCAAAATGAATTATGATAAAACAGCTTTAGATTTATTTGTAAAAAAAAAATGTTCAAAATAAGTTAAGATAGCATCTTTGTTTTATTTTTAAATCCCTTTAAATAATCTTTAATAAATATGCTATTGTATATACATGTGCCATAAGGTGGAGAATATCATGCTTTGAAAATTTCCGTTTTTTGCTACTGCACTGTAACTAGAGTTATCTTCCATCTCTAATTTCCAAGCTTTGTAAATAGCTTTCAAGAAAGAAGCCTTTTGAATTTCAGAATTAAGGTCAAAGTTCAAAATCATTTTGAGAAATGAAAATCTGAAATAATAACATTAGTTCTGCAATAGAGACCTGTACCAAATGTGGATGGTTTGCATTTAAGTAAGGAAGAAACCTATTGATTTGTGGATGAAAATGTCAAAGGTAGAGGTCACTGTGGTTAAAGAAAGAATGGTGGCTTTTGCACAGTTATATTAGTTCTACTTAACAGACCAACTTCGGGGATGGCTAGCGCTTGGAATAAAGAAGCCTATCAGTTCTGTGGTAAAACATTGAAGCTCATGGACATTGTGACAGAAAGAAGAAAATTTGTTTTCACAATGATTTTAGTTCTGCATCATTGACCTTGTCCAAACTTGTGGATGACTTTCACTTGCAGTAAGGCACATACCTGTTCATTTGGGGTCAAAATGTGAAAGGTCATGGTCATTGTGGCTGATAAAAATTTCTGTTTTGACTGTGTACCTTTACCAAAGTTCATGGAAGACCGTATGTTGAGCAACAATGTAGCTGAGCTGACTAATTTGTGGGTCAAAGGTTATTTATATCTCATTGAAAATATAGTTTTGCAGAATAACTTTTGTTTTAGAATATGTTCATTGAGCAAGCACTTGGAGCACATAGAAAGAAGCCTAATGAGGTCGGAGGTCAGGTAATTGTAAGTGAGCTTTGCACAGTAAGTTTAGCTCAAGGTTTAGCTCAAGGTTTAGGTCAGTTTATACAAGAGTATGTAAGCATAAATACTGTAAATGGTACATTTTATATTGGTATACAAGAGTATGTAAGCATAAATACTCTAAATGGTACATTTCATATTGGTATACAAGAGTATATAAGCATAAATACTGTAAATGGTACATTTTATATTGGTATACAAGAGTATATAAGCATAAATACTCTAAATGGTACATTTTATATTGGTATACAAGAGTATATAAGCGTAAATACTGTAAATGGTACATTTTATATTGGTATACAAGAGTATGTAAGCATAAATACTCTAAATGGTACATTTTATATTGGTATACAAGAGTATGTAAGTGTAAATACTCTAAATGGTACATTTTATATTGGTATACAAGAGTATATAAGCATAAATACTGTAAATGGTACATTTTATATTGGTATACAAGAGTATGTAAGCGTAAATACTCTAAATGGTACATTTTATATTGGTATACAAGAGTGTATAAGCATAAATACTGTAAATGGTACATTTTATATTGGTATACAAGAGTATGTAAGTGTAAATACTCTAAATGGTACAATTTATATTGGTATACAAGAGTATATAAGCATAAATACTGTAAATGGTACATTTTATATTGGTATACAAGAGTATATAAGCATAAATACTGTAAATGGTACATTTTATATTGGTATACAAGAGTATATAAGCATATATACTGTAAATGGTACATTTTATATTGGTATACAAGAGTATATAAGCATAAATACTCTAAATGGTACATTTTATATTGGTATACAAGAGTATGTAAGCATAAATGCTGTAAATGGTACATTTTATATTGGTATACAAGAGTATGTAAGCATAAATACTCTAAATGGTACATTTTATATTGGTATATAAGAGTATGTAAGCATAAATACTCTAAATGGTACATTTTATATTGGTATACAAGAGTATATAAGCGTAAATACTGTAAATGGTACATTTTATATTGGTATACAAGAGTATGTAAGCGTAAATACTCTAAATGGTACATTTTATTTTGATTATATACAAATTGTTTTCAAGAAATAAGAGGCCTCACACATTTTGAAGAGATATTACAGGCAGAAAAATGATTATGACACTTGATGTCTTCATTGATTACAATTTTGTTTTATACTGTTATTTCTAGGATATAAAGCATATGATTGTTTAATTCCTGCTTGATGAAAGCCCTTTAGTAATGATGTTAGTCCTCTGTATACATTTCTGCAAGTTAACTTTACTGAGAAATATTGAAAACCAAATTTGTATGCACCTTCATCTTGATGAAACCTTGGGTAAATTTTATTTTCAGTCATTCGAAGCTTAATTTAAAGAGTTATGTCCCCTGTTTGATAGTCTTCTTGACTTTGTTTTATGCTGTATAACTATACCTTAGTTTGTTGGATTGCAATAAAATTTGATATGCATCTCCATCCTAAAGAAACCTTGTAACAAGTTCTATTGTCAGAATTCAGTAAGATCACTTAAGATTAGTTCTGAAAGTCTGGTTATCTTTCCTCCTGTCTGGTTTACAATTCATTGTTTTGAAAAGGATTGTTGAGTTTTAACCAATTTTAGCAAGGTACAAGGATCATTCATGAGATTCTTCATGGGTGAATATATCTGACAAGGTATAACTTACTGAGGATTATTCATGAGATTCTTCATGGGTGAATATATCTGACAAGGTATAACTTACTGAGGATCATTCATGAGATTCTTCATGGGTGAATATATCTGACAAGGTATAACTTACTGAGGATCATTCATGAGATTCTTCATGGGTGAATATATCTGACAAGGTATAACTTACTGAGGATTATTCATGAGATTCTTCATGGGTGAATATATCTGACAAGGTATAACTTACTGAGGATCATTCATGAGATTCTTCATGGGTGAATATATCTGACAAGGTATAACTTACTGAGGATCATTCATGAGATACTTCATGGGTGAATATATCTGACAAGGTATAACTTACTGAGGATCATTCATGAGATACTTCATGGGTGAATATATATGACAAGGTATAACTTAATGATGATCATTCATGAGATACTTCATTCTGCTTCATACATGTATATGATGAAATCATGAGATACTTCATTCTGCTTCATACATGTATATGATGAAAGATTGATAATGTAATAAGATCTACAACCTGGACATGCATATATAATGCTTTTGTCACATCTACACAAATACTTTTATCTACACAAACACTTTTATCTATACAAATACTTTTGTCACATCTACACAAATACTTTTGTCTACAAAAATACTTTTGTCACATCTACACAAATACTTTTATCTACACAAATACTTTTGTCACATCTACACAAATACTTTTATTGTTACGTGCTTAGGCTCGAATAAACAGTAACATACAAAGAGTGAAAATAACAAGCTTGTAACTTAATAAACAATTTATTGAACACAAATATTTTCCAGAAAAGAAAAATAAACTTACACTTTTAATAATCAGTTCCAAAATTAATCCAAAAATAGTTCAAAATATTATCCACTAGAGAAATTGCAAAAGTTCTGGTAACAAAATGTCCAAATAATTCCAAGTTCGAATGTTACTGAAGTATCCAAGATGGAATATGATGTCACGTGATGAAGTCAGTTCTTGATATTGAAATTCAATGAGCACAAATGTTTTCCAGATAAATAACAAAATAAATCCTCTTGATCTAAATGAATTGAAATAATTTCCAATACAAGGTAATTTAAAATAACTCAAAATGACACAATTTAATATTCTAACAGCCCAAGTTCTACTAAATAGTTCACTCCAAAACATAATCTATATACCTGTTTTTACGTAAACAAGAAAGGGGTCATGTGATCTTCTAGAATCTTTTAGAACAAATTTAAGTTCAAAAAATCTTGTGCACACCGTATGACCCAACTAAAAATAGAAAGATGTTTATAACAAAGCTCCATAATGTCCTTGGAATCAACCAATCATTTTAAAAGCTTGTTTACAACTCTGAAGCCAGGTCAGAAATGAGGTCAACACCTGGAGTTTATTTGTAAAGTACAGATCATCTCCCAATGAAAGAATCTTAAACTTAAAATGTCAAATTTGAATCTGACAAACAAACAATAAAAATAAATATAAATGACTTAAATCAAATATACGTAACATTGTATACACAAATACTTTTGTCACATCTACACAAATACTTTTGTCACAACAACACAAATACTTTTGTCACATCTACACAAATACTTTTGTTACACAAATACTTTTGTCACATCTACACAAATACTTTTGTCACATCTACACAAATACTTTTGTCACATCTACATAATACTTTTAATGGAATTACATATAATAAGTAAGAAATTTTTCTGTGACAAATAAATTTAAAATTTTTACTTTAAAAAAATGTTACTTAAGAAAAACTTTGTTGATAATCATGACTTTTATTTGCAAGATGTTTAAGAAAATTAGATCAGTAAATCAGATTGATGTGTAATGTCATTTAAAAGATAGGTGCAGACATTTCTCATCAGCTTTGTCTTTTCTCTTCTTAGAAATAGAAATAGCACATTCAATGTAAAAATATTATCCTTGCTTTAAGGAAAGAAATTAAAGAAAAACTCAACAAAACAGTCATCTTAACTGAAGACAAAATAAATATATCATTCAATTGGAACTGGTTTTAACTCTGTCACTGACAAGCATGTATTTTTTCACATGGTTATTGATTATGTAAACATTTACTGACAGTAAACTCAACTAAACCATTATAGGTGTAAATGTTTCAGCCTTAGAAAGGACATAATGCATCTATCACTAGACAAAGAAAAATTTAGATTTTGCAGCATTTCAGTTAAAGCAAGTTCTTACTCTCTGATGGAGCTTCTATTACCCATAATTCCCAAATTATAATAGCCATGGTGGCTCTATTACCCAGAATTCCCAAATGATAGTAGCCATGGTGGCTCTATTACCCAGAATTCCCAAATTATAGTAGTCATGGTGGCTCTATTACCCATAATTCCCAAATGATAGTAGTCATGGTAGCTCACTGGTTATTATGCCAGACTTACAGACAGAAGGTTGCATGTTTGAATCCTGCCCAGGCAAATAAGGATTGGCAAACTTTAAAATGTGATGCATTGATATGGCATTGTAGCAACATCTGGAGCAGGTCTACTTCATCTTGACCTTACACATCTAATAATGTAAAAAAAAGTGTAAAGGGTCTCTTGACATGGAGATAAATATTGTTTAGTTACTTCTGAGATTTAAGTGCATTTGAAGTAGAAATCAGTTGTACTGACTTGATTGTATTTCATTTCAGCCCGACTCTCAGTTGTCATGGCAACTGATAAGGTGTACAGCCATGTGATCCGTGGCAATAGCATGTACACTGTAGCCTCAGAGGTGACTGGGGATGGAAAACATCAAGGAATGACAGAGGGAATGAAAGAGGGCATGAAAGAACTGGTGAGACTTTTGTACCTCCCATTCAAATGCTGTAGAAGACACAAGGTATGTATTTAGTTCTGCTGACATTTAATTGTATCTGTTATGTGTTAAGTATTTAACATATTGGAAACGTTTATTAACTTGGCAAACTCCACTTTTGTGCCTGCAGATTATTAACATCCTAAATACAAAAGTTTTTTTAAAAATCTGGAAAAAATATCTTTTGAAATACAAACAAACTACTTAATTATATAACTATAATGTACTGTGGAAATTGTATCTCTGATCACCTTTTCAGCTCAGTTCAGTTACAGGAGCACCTGTAACATTTTACAAAAGTTCAGTTTTGGGGGTGGCAACATAAAGACATTTCAACTTTCAAAAATCAATGTGTACCAGTTTTCTGAGGTGCAATATATGGGGACAAGTACATGGTCATTCAGCTTGGAAGGTGGGATCAATTCCATGTTCCTCATTTCCCCAACTGAATTGAGATATATTGTGAGCAGTTTAACATCATTTTCTGTTTTGATTCTTGTGTTCTTGTTTTCCTGCTCATCCAAAAAATTTTGCACTTCTGCCTCTGTCAGTTTCCTAAACCTGGAGTTTTGATTCACAGGGGCATCTTCTGTGGACTCTATTATATTAAAGTCAACACCTGCAAGCATTTCATCTACTTCTATATCCATTTCTAATTCCATAAGCACCAAATCATCAGCTTGTGCCATATTTCTTATCAGCAGAAGACAAGTTGTATGCAATAAGCAGGGGGAATAACTCTTGTTATAAAAAAGTAGTCCAAGAGCTAAATTGCATCATGGGAAAAATCTTATATTTTCACATGTGAAAATACAAGGATACATTTTTCACATGTGAAAATATAGGAATGACAAAATATGAAAAATATTTTGCCTGTAATTTTCTATATTTCACACTGAAGTATATAATAAAAAACAATATTTTTCACTTTTTAAGTTAAGAATTGACATGTTTTCAAATATGATGACTAGATTAATACAAAAAGTGGGTCAAAATTTGACCAAACAAATGACACCTGGTGTGATGGAGTTAAATCGGTTTGCCGTATTGTTGTGAAAATTATTTTCTTCTACTTTTGTACCTATTTTTGCAGTGATAAGTTAACATATACATAACATTCAGTTTCTGCAAGAAAAATTACTCCTTAAAAACTTTTGGAAGTCCTTGAAAACTGTTTGAAAAAGAAATGATGAATCATTACCATTCCAGACATATCAGTATCATAACAAATCCAAACAGTACTTCACAAATAGTTAAATAGAAATTCAAAACAACCCATCATTATCCTCTGTTAAGTCACACCTATATATGATCTAGAAAAGACCAAATCAATTACTATCAAGGAGAAAGAATAGCCCAAAGAAAGAAAATAGCACAAAGTATGCGCACAGACTGAGACTTTGATCCTTAAATGACAATTTTGGCAAAAAGTATTTGTCATCTTCCAATAGATGTTCTTATGACAAGGCAGAAACTGCAAAGCATTTTCTATTAGACTGCACAAAAAGGCTACTCTAGGAAATTGACCAATCAGAATACTGCCCCATACTGTACACATAATTTCATTATCAGTGGGCAATTCCTTACTGTCCAACATTATCACAATATTGTGAGTGTAATTCTCTTTTAAAATCTCATTATCATGTTTCCAGGTTGGCAGCAATATCATGTTTTAAGGTTGGCAGTATTATCATGTTTCCAGGTTTGCAGCATTATCATGTTTCCATGTTGGCAGTATTACTATGTTTCCATGTTGACATCATTATGATGTTTCCAGGTTGACAGTATTATGCCTTCATTATTCACATCAACCATATTAAAAAGTAATAATATTGTTAACAAAGACATATATTGAAATGAGCTAATATGCTTCATGCTGATTCCTGTATAGTCACTCTCTTGCTTTGATTTGATGACTTGATTTACATGATATGATGACTGAATTTACTAATTTGATGACTGGATTTACTTAATTTGGTGACTTGACTTACTTGATTTGATGACTTGATGTTCTTGTTTGATGATCTGACTTTCTTGATTGATGACATGACTCACTTGCTTGATGACTTGACTTACTTGATTTGATGACTTGGCTTATTTGATTTGATGACTTGGCTTACTTGATATGATGACTGGATTGACTTAATTTGATGACTTGACTTACTTGATTTGATGACTGGATTTACTTAATTTGGTGACTTGACTTATTTGATTTGATGACTTGACCTACTTGATTTGATGACTTGATGTTCTTGTTTGATGTTTTGACTTTCTTGATTGATGACATGACTCACTTGCTTGATGACTTGACTTACTTGATTTGATGACTTGGCTTACTTGATATGATGACTGAACTTACTAATTTGATGACTGGATTTACTTAATTTGATGACTTGACTTACTAGATTTGATGACTTGACTTACTTGATTTGATGACTTCATGTACTTGTTTGATGATCTGACTTTCTTGATTGATGACTTGACTCGCTTGATGACTTGACTTACTTGATTTGATGACTTGACTTACTTCATATGATGACTGGATTTACTAATTTGATGACTGGATTTACTTAACTGAATGAGTTGACATACTTGATTTGATGACTTGACCTACTTGATTTGATGACTTGGCTTATTTGATTTGATTACTTGGCTTATATGATTTGATGACTTGACTTAATTGATTTGATGACTTAAATTGCTTGATTTTATGACTTGTCTTATGATGACTTAACTTACTTGATTTGATGTACTTTCCATGATGCCTTCTATTAATAAATACTGGTTAAACCAACTGTGGAATGACTTGGGCAATAGGGTATCTCAGCTTTATCTAATGATTAAATACCCATTTATTTTTCATTAAAGTGGCATGGTGGCTAATTTTAGATAGAGTTTGGGACAAGCCTAGGCTCGAGCTCAAGGCTCGATAATTTTGGAGCATTTTCGGGGAATTGAAGCTCGAGTTCGAAACTCGATGAGCTTCGAGCTTACACCTAGAAAAATTCTCTGTTTTTTTATATTATTGGACCGGATAAACCCGTGCGATAATTAATTGACTGTGGAAATGAGCGGCTTTACAGATTCATACTGCCTACGCTTCCCCATGTGTTGGTTGACCAGTGGGTGGTCGTTGTATTGCAACAGTCATCGCTGGGGGTTCCTAGGATAATAATTCTGACTATTATGAGTGCGGCTGATGGGATGAAGGGGTTTTTCAACTTCTCAAGGGCTTGGGCAGATGATGAGTGGTGCTCGAGAGGCAGTAGGCGCACAACTGACGACTGAGGGTTTTCTTTTAAACTGATTTTTGAACAGTTCAAACAACATAAACGTGTTATCAGCGATTTTTCATATTGTATCTGCTCTTTGTTTGTTAAGTTTTACTTATATTTTATTTCTAAAGCGGTAGCAGTCATAAAGTAAGAAATCGGCTGTTTGGACTTATTTTAGCAATCACCAAAAGGATAATTTCGCAGCTTGCAATGAATGTAAGCAGACAATTTCATGTTCACAAGGAAACACTTCAACAATGCGTTGACATCTGCTTAGCATTCATAATATTCATCACTACTCAAGCTCAAAACAATTAGAGAGCTTGAGCTCAAGCTCACACGAGCTTCAAATCCCTGAGCTTTCCTATATTCTAATTTTTAGACCACCTGAGTTCTGGTCAGTCTAAATCATGAATTGGATTGAAAACCTGTACCTGTTTTAATCAGTCATTTGAAAAATCTGGTATCAAACAAATCTCTTCCCTCTTGGTATCTAATAATTTTATACATAATATAAAAAAAATATAATTTCTTGTCTATTTCAGTTTTAATTAGACAAAGTTTTATTAAAAGCAATATAACTTTTATTCTGACTTAGAATGATATTGTCCTCACTGATCCTGTTTTTTTTTGCCGATGACCAGTGCGTATCCATGTATGTTTATTATTACTTGGAAATTATACTGTTACAAACATGGAATGCTGCTTTTTCAATAAAAAATAATATTGTTGCTGATTGTATGTTTTTTGCTGGACACTTGTAGGAAACAAAAACTGTTGCCAGTATTCTTGAGATATGTCATGCACATGTTTTACACCCAATTGTTGTCAACTTTATTTTGTTTCCAACCCATACCATATTTATTGTGAAAATTGTTCATACTTCCAGAAAAGAATTAACAGAAAAATCATTCTCAATGGCTCTCCTATGCAGAAATGTGGAAATTAATTTTTTACGATGTTGTTCACATTTAAGTTCTTGTTATCACTTAGTTCTTCTGTCACATGATATAGTCTGTCATGTTATCACTTAGTTCTTCTGTTACATGATATAGTCTGTCATGTTATCACTTAGTTCTTCTGTCACATGATATAGTCTGTCTTGTTATCACTTAGTTCTTCTGTCACATGATATAGTCTGTCATGTTATCACTTAGTTCTTCTGTCACATGATACAGTCTGTCTTGTTATCACTTAGTTCTTCTGTCACATGATATAGTCATCATGTTATCACTAACTTCTTCTGTTACATGATATAGTCTGTCTTGTTATCACTTAGTTCTTCTGTCACATGATATAGTCTGTCATGTTATCACTAAGTTCTTCTGTTACATGATATAGTCTGTCTTGTTATCACTTAGTTCTTCTGTCACATGATATAGTCTGTCATGTTATCACTAAGTTCTTCTTTTACATGATATACTGGCCACCATGTATAGTCTGTCATGTGCTGAAAATGGCATTAAATCCACAACAACACTTAGCTTAACAGTATCAAGTTTGGAAGTACCAATATTAAACCATATTTTGACAAATTAAGGCATCACTTTTGGAATGGCATGAAAATTAGAATTTGTACAGTACTGTATATACTCACTTATACGTTGACTCCAGCTGTAAGATACACAGACCCAAATCTGCAATTGTGTAATACCCCAGTAGATCCATGTCTATGTCCTTATTAGAAGCAATCAGCAAATCTGCAATTGTGTAGTAGATCCATGTCTATGTCATTATTAGAAGCAATCAGCAAATCTGCAATTGTGTAATACCCCAACAGATCCATGTCTATGTAATTATTACAAGTAATCTTCAAATCTGCAATTGTGTAATACCCCAGCAGATCCATGTCTATGTAATTATTACAAGTAATCTTCAAATCTGCAATTGTGTAATACCCCAACAGATCCATGTCTATGTAATTATTAGAAGCAATCAGCAAATCTGCAATTGTGTAATACCCCAGTAGATCCATGCCCATGTCATTATTAGAAGCAATCAGCAAATCTGCAATTGTGTAATACCCCAACAGATCCATGTCTATGCAATTATTAGAAGCAATCAGCAAATCTGCAATTGTGTAATACCCCAGTAGATCCATGCCCATGTCATTATTAGAAGCAATCAGCAAATCTGCAATTGTGTAATACCCCAACAGATCCATGTCTATGCAATTATTAGAAGCAATCAGCAAATCTGCAATTGTGTAATACCCCAGCAGATCCATGTCTATGTAATGAAAACACAGACCCTCTTTTCCTGGAACATATAGTTCATATTGTTTGCATTTAGAGTTGACTTGAAAGCAGGATTGGATGGTACTGGTAATTTGGTTTCTACAAGACCTAGACCATTACTGTTCTTGGCAAGCAGGATTGGATGGTACCGGTAATTTGGTTTCTACAAGCCCTAGACCATTACTGTTCTTGGCAAGCAGGATTGGATGGTACCAGTAATTTGGTTTCTACAAGCCCTAGACCATTACTGTTCTTGGCAAGCAGGATTGGATGGTACCGGTAATTTGGTTTCTACAAGCCCTAGACCATTACTGTTCTTGGCAAGCAGGATTGGATGGTACCGGTAATTTGGTTTCTACAAGCCCTAGACCATTACTGTTCTTGGCAAGCAGGATTGGATGGTACCGGTAATTTGGTTTCTACAAGCCCTAGACCATTACTGTTCTTGGCAAGCAGGATTGGATGGTACCGGTAATTTGGTTTCTACAAGCCCTAGACCATTATTGTTCTTGGCAAGCTTGTAGTGAACTGTTCAAGAATCAATTTTTGTTGTAAGCCCAAGGGCTATACATTTTTACAAAATTCAGCCCAAGGGTTATACATCTCACACAATTTCTATTAAAGTGTAACAAGATTCATATACTGTAGGAATATCATGCATTGCCCTTTCACATCTGAACACGCTATGATGCTGCTATGAAAATGAAAATTGCTGCTAACTGTGCTTTATTCACCCTAATTATGCTTCACTCATGCTAATTGTGCTTCATTCATACTAATTGTGCTTCACTTATGCTAATTGCACTTCACTCATGCTAATTGTGCTTCATTCACACTAATTGTGTATTCATTTATACTAATTGTGCTTCACACATGCTAATTGTGCTTCATTCACACTAATTATGTTTTCATTCATGCTAACTGTGCTTCATTCACTCTAAATTGCTTTGTTACACATAAGCAAACCATTGTGTGTTTGTCATTTGGTATGCAAATGTGTTAACTTTTTCCATGTTATATCTGTCTGTAAGAGAAAGTATCTATAAGGCAGATGTTCCTTCTTGTCACATGATTCAATCTTCCATGGGAGTCCTTATTTATCTTTAACTTTCAAAGCTTTCTTATACTCAAGTCTGAGATGTGTGGACATAATATGCAAATAGAATTAAGTGTTTGATACAAGGCACACTTTTCTTATAAATTGTTTTTAACTGTTCCAAAACTATTGGAGATCATGTGCAGATGAAATATATTATACTGGATGTGAATAATGTGTGGACATCATGTGTCATGCTAGATGTGAATAATGTGTGGACATCATGTGTCATGCTAGATGTGGATAATGTGTGGACATCATGTGTCATGCTAGATGTGAATAATGTGTGGACATCATGTGTCATGCTAGATGTGGATAATGTGTGGACATCATGTGTCATGCTAGATGTGAATAATGTGTGGACATCATGTGTCATGCTAGATGTGAATAATGTGTGGACATCATGTGTCATGCTAGATGTGGATAATGTGTGGACATCATGTGTCATGCTAGATGTGGATAATGTGTGGACATAATGTGTCATGCTAGATGTGAATAATGTGTGGACATCATGTGTCCTGCTAGATGTGGATAATGTGTGGACATCATGTGTCATGCTAGATGTGGATAATGTGTGGACATCATGTGTTGTGCTAGATGTGGATAATGTGTGGACATGATGGTTTTATGTTGGATGTGGATAATGTGGTGACATGATGGTTTTATGTTGGATGTGGATATTGTGGTGATATGATGGTCTTACACTGAATGTGAATATTATGTGGACATGACTGTCCTACACTATATTACTAATTTGTGAATATGATGGTCTTAGACTATGTTAAACACTATATTAATAATGTGTGAATGTGATTGACTTACACTGGATTACTAATTTGTGAATATGATGGTCTTACACTGAATTAATAATGTGTGAATATGGTGGTCTTACACTATATTAAATACTATATTAATAATTTGTGAATATGATGGTCTTAGACTATATTAATAATGTGTGAATATGATGGTCTTACACTGGATTACTAATTTGTGAATATGATGGTCTTACACTGGATTACTAATTTGTGAATATGATGGTCTTACACTGAATTAATAATGTGTGAATATGATGGTCTTACACTATATTAATAATGTGTGAATATGATGGTCTTACACTATATTAATAATGTGTGAATATGATGGTCTTACACTGAATTAATAATGTGTGAATATGATGGTCTTACACTATATTAATACTGTGTGAATATGATGGTCTTACACTGAATTAATAATGTGTGAATATGATGGTCTTACACTATATTAATAATGTGTGAATATGATGGTCTTACACTATATTAATGATGTGTGAATATGATGGTCTTACACTGGATTACTAATTTGTGAATATGATGGTCTTACACTATATTATTAATGTGTGAATATGATGGTCTTACACTGGATTACTAATTTGTGAATATGATGGTCTTACACTGGATTACTAATTTGTGAATATGATGGTCTTACACTGAATTAATAATGTGTGAATATGATGGTCTTACACTATATTAATAATGTGTGAATATGATGGTCTTACACTGAATTAATA
Organism: Unio delphinus; assembly: GCA_029339505.1. Lineage (NCBI taxonomy): Eukaryota > Metazoa > Mollusca > Bivalvia > Unionida > Unionidae > Unio > Unio delphinus. Next base: position 5,288,254 of record JAQISU010000064.1, read on the forward strand.
ATGTGTGAATATGATGGTCTTACACTATATTAATAATGTGTGAATATGATGGTCTTACACTATATTAATAATGTGTGAATATGATGGTCTTACACTATATTAATAATGTGTGAATATGATGGTCTTAACCTATATTAATAATGTGTGAATATGATGGTCTTACACTATATTAATGATGTGTGAATATGATGGTCTTACACTGGATTACTAATTTGTGAATATGATGGTCTTACACTATATTAATAATGTGTGAATATGATGGTCTTACACTGGATTAATAATGTGTGAATATGATGGTCTTACACTGGATTACTAATTTGTGAATATGATGGTCTTACACTATATTAATAATGTGTGAATACGATGGTCTTACACTATATTTATAATGTGTGAATATGATGGTCTTACACTGGATTAATTACAGAAAAAAATGTTAAATTTGAATAATAGTGGTTGTAACTGTTGCAAATGATGCATCACTATAGGAGATACATTTATATTTATGTACATTAGAAATAGTTATTAAGGTCAATGGAGAGAATGGTATCCATCATAAATATCTGCCCTTTTAATGTTTTGACACCCAACATCTCCTACTTGATTTTCTTTACACATATACTTCAAAGTCATCCACTCAATCTTTTGTAACATCATACCAAATGTGACAACCTTCCTTCATTTAATGTATATGGCATCCATGCTGTAAGATAGAGTCAACATTACCTACTAAAGTATGAGCTTTTGCTCCCATTACTCCCTCCCAGGGAGTTGCATCAAGAATCCAAAAATGTTTGTTGTCATCTTGTTATAACAAAATAATATCATGATATTTATGATCACCCACTTTCTGTCAGTATAGTCTAATGGACTTCGGTTACAAGAAAGATTCCATAATTCAAATTAAAATTTGATCTTCAACCCACATTCCATTATCCAGTGGGGTCTGCATCCAGATGCAGAAATTGTATCATCTTATCTTTTTGGTTCTGAAACACCATTCCAGATATCATCTTTGCTGAAAATTGGGTAGGTACGGATTAGGCTACATAGATAACATAGATAACATAGATAACATAGAGAGGGATGGACAGATGGGTATTGGAGTTGCTGTCAAAATAATGCCAATACATTAAGCTAATCTGTTTGCTTTTTCTACTTCTAAATATATATTTAGATCAAATTACTGCAATGTGTCAAAGGTCAAGGTCACTGACAATATCATTAATTATAAATCCAGACCGGAATCAGAGTTTGTGAATGGCTTGCAACTGGAGTATGGAAAATGTCTATTGATATTGAGTCAAAAGGTTAAAGGTCAAGATCATTGTGACTGAAAAAAGAAAAATAGCTCCTGCTTACAATTTTCAGTTTTTATTTTGACCATGTGCCTTCACCAGCGCTTGTTGATGATGTTGGGTATAAAAGAAATATTTGTTTTGGAAATCAAAGGCCAAGGTCACTGATTAAAAAAGAAATAAATGGTTTTATATGATAAAATAATAAATTTTCTTCTAGACCTTGCACCTAGGCTGGGGGGGGGAATTGCACATACTGTTGCAAGTGCTTTATTCATTTTGGGGTCAAAATGTCAAAGGTCAGGTTTATTGTGGATCAAAGAAAATGGGTTAGGCATAATTAACATTTATTCAAGAATAAGTTTCTTCTTCTAATATTGTCAATGATAAAGATATAACCAAGGGAAAAGAAACCTATTGATTTTGGTGTTGGAAACACCTAAGTCATGGTCAATGGAAGCCTAATAAGAATATAATAATTTCTGTAAACTTAATCTAGTTAAAAAATTCACAGCTATAATTCTCTTGATCTTTGTCTCTCTGTCTGACTTACCATCTGTTCTCTCTCTCTCTCTCTCTCTCTCTCTCTCTCTCTCTCTCTCTCTCTCTCTCTCTCTCTCTCTGATCGTAAGGATAGCAGCAAAAAGCTGTCACTGATCATAAGGATTTTCTGGTGGTCAAAGGCTGAGAATAAATTGAATTTGTATGGATAGTTTACTAAGATATGCATACATCTATGACCAATACATGCACATGAAATTAAGTTGTTTTTGTTCCAATATCCACTAGGTTGACACTTCAGACCAGTTAGGACAAAAGTTTTTTTTTATTTAAGCTTAGAGGTAAATTACACAGAATTCACTTAGTAGTCTTGGGGAAGATTGCTGGACATCCTAAAGAAGAGGTCCTGTATTAAAAATGATTTATTTCCTATCTAAAACAAAAACTTGCCCTTCAGGATTAATGACCCACTGAGTGCCATTTATAGAAAAACTGGTGTCCTTTAATTTTTGTTCAATACCATACACAAGCTTAGGGATTTTCATCTAAGTTTGAGGCAGTTTAAAGAATAAAGTTACTGTTGTCAAATTGGAAATTTATTGAATGTAAGAAAATTTAAATTTTAAAATTTCATGAGAATAAACAATACTTTTGTGATCATTGGTAATTTACCACACTCAGAACACAAATACAAATTTGAAATTTTTAACAGTATTCCATAACCTTCATCAGTAACTATTGTTGTTAATGTAACATGTTTAGTGTTGTATCTTTCCCTTTTCTTTCTATATGTTGATGTGGTCATGACTTTAGACAGGTTAGGTATGATGGAATGTCCCACAATGACCATCTTCTAATGTGTTCTTTAATTCTTGTTTCTAAAACTCTACCTTACACATGTTAAAAACAAAACAGAGAATTTTAAAAACATGTGGTGAGGTTTATTTTATAAAATGTAATGATTATGAAAATGATCAGATCAGGGAAACATGTAGTGTGTTTGAAACAAGGATTAAAGAAGACAGCTCGGTAGAGAGTCATCAATCATACGTGAGCATTGTGGTTATATGGGACTTTCCATTGTCCCCAATCAAATTAAAGTCATCACATCAAATTAAAGTCATCACATCAAATTAAAGTCCCCAATCAAATTAAAGTCATCACATCAAAGGACAGCACTAAAATGTGACATGGGGTTGTATTATCACCCATCTACACCAGTCTCCTCATATTACATGACCATTATAAGTCTCATGATCAATGATGATATTGCCAAATGTTTTGAATTCATATATTCTTTGAGTATTGGAAATTACCAATTATCATGAATTATTCAGTGTAAGGAAGCAACCTTTTAAGTTGTAAGACGTTCTTTTGTCAGAAGAATCCAAGACAGTATCATGTATATTGAACTAATGATTGGCATCAAATTTAGCTTCCAAACAGGCCATCAGAAATATGTTGAAAACGAGAAATATATAGAAGCAAATTTGAATTATGAAAGAATTATTTGTGTCTATTTCATATTAAAGCAAAATTTAAATTGATTTAACTAAAGAATAATTTTAAAACTCAGTAACTTAATAATGGTTGCTGAGGTATAAAGAATTGATAAATTTAAATTTTAAATCATCAAATTGTTTATTGAAGCAATTTTCTGTAATGCTGATGATGTACAGTAATGTATCAATGTCTGTAAGAAAACTTCTTAGTTACACTTTAATTTTGGAAGCAAATATTTGTAGATTCTTCCTTGACTATTAAATTCATTTAAATCTATCTATCTATCTATCTATCTATCTATCTATCTATCTATCTATCTATCTATCTATCTATCTATACACACACACACACACACACACACACACACACACACACAAAAACACAAATTACAAAGGGAGTTAACATCCACAAGGAGAGATCACAGCAAAATTAGAGTTATTTCCCATTGAGCCTTGAATTTAGAGAAAGATACTCTAGATTCTGATTTTTTTGCTTTTTTATGGTTTAACGCCATTTTTCAGCACAATATAGGCTATACATGGTGGCCAGTATTAATGGTGGAGGAAGAACCTGGGTAACACCTGGAAAGAACCACCGACCCATGAGAAGCTACTGGCAAGCTTCTCACATAACTACATTTGCTGAATCTTAGACTCGAACACACGCAGAGGTGAGATGGCAGTGGTCCATAACGGACAGCGCTTTAGACGACTTGGCCACTCGGAGCCCCTCTAGAGTCTGATGTGTGTAAATAAAATGTGATTTCATCCAAGCCAAGAATAATAACACATTTACTTTACATCAGAGTCATCTGTTGTCCTTGCTTTATTTTCCCAGTTTCCACACAAGGAGGGGTAATAATTTAGTCACATCCAATGTCAGACTAATGAACACTTGATATAAATTACAATATATTGTCAAGTTTATCAAATTTCGCAAGGAAACCAAATTTGTAAAAGAATATTTAACTCATAAAATAGTGTATGAAATATATGCAACAATATTTAACAGTGGTTTTCCTCAAAAAATGTGTTGTCAGTATTCCCACATTTGAAAATGGAGTAATGGCTAGTATGCCTGACTCAGGACTGAATAGGCATGGTTTTAAATGTTACAGTCCTAAAACATGCACGTTTTTAAAAACTACAGCCTAAAACATGCATGGTTTGACATACTACACTGTCCTACAATATGCATGGTTTGACATACTACAGTCCTACAACATGCATGGTTTGAAATACTACAGTCCTACAACATGCTTGGTTTGAAATACTACAGTCCTACATCATGCATGGTTAGACATACTAAAGTCCTAAAACATGCATGGTTTTAAATACTACAGTCCTACAACATGCTTGGTTTGAAATACTACAGTCCTACAACATGCATGGTTTGACATACTAAAGTCCTAAAACATGCATGGTTTGAAATACTACAGTCCTACAACATGCATGGTTTGAAATACTACAGTTCTACAACATGCTTGGTTTGAAATACTACAGTCCTACAACATGCATGGTTTGAAATACTACACTCCTACAACATACATAGTTGCAAATACTACAGTCCTACAACATGTATGGTTTGAAATACTACAGTCCTACAACATGCTTGGTTTCAAATACTACAGTGCTACAACAGGCATTTTTTAAATGCTACAGTCCTACAACATACATGGTTTCAAATACTACAGTCCTACAACACACATTTGAAAGAAGAAAATCATCTATAGCATGGCTGATTTTTGAGGAAAATACAGTTGTGACAATAACCATGAAAACCCAAATTAGTATATTTCCCTGTTTATATCCTGTGATACACATGGAATGCCAGCAATACAGTTACATTGGTTTAAGGTTCAATTTTGCAAACAATTTACAAATACAAAAATTTGAAAAACAATATTTAACATACCACCATATATACTGTACATACTCGCTAATAAGTCCAACTGCAAACTTCACAAACCCAGATCTGTTGTTGCATCATCTGAGTAATTCGTAAAAAATATAGACTGTACCCTGATCTGTAGGTGCATTTTGTAATGTCAGATCAGGATCTTTGTTGTTAGCTGTTTGAATTGACTTATAAATGAATATACATGGTAGGCTTATTCCATAGACCATTAACATAGTTAATTGACTGTGACTTTTAAGAGTGTGAAGTGTTATTGATTGATATGGATTTGTGATGTGCCTTCATATGGAGATGATGTCAGTGTTATTTTGTCTACTAATTACTATTTCTCTACTAATCTGCATACAGGTAGATGATTTCCAACTGGAATTGACTTATAATTGAATATATATGGTAACAAGATCTCATTGAAAAAGGTGTGTGTGTGTGTGTGTGTGTGTGTGTGTGTGTGTGATTTGGATTTTAACATGGCTTTACCAATTTTTGCTATGTCTGCAGTGTGGAAGTTTAAAGTGATGTTTAGCACTGAGGCATCATGCCATGCTGCAGACATATATTGTGACATCCCATAGTCACATTATCCTGACACCAGGTCATCCAGTCCTTAGACACTAACCTCCTAATGCTGAGTGCCAAGTGAGGCAGCTGTTAATACCATTTTTCTAAGTCTTTGGTATGATTTGGCCAGGAATTAAACCCACGTGTTCTCACTGTCTGTTTTTAAAAAGGGAATGTAAATGCAATTATATGATGCAAATCATTGTTGTTGTAGGATTTAACGCCATTTTTCAGTACAAGATAAGCTATACATGGTGGCCAGTATAAATGGTAGAGGAAGAACCCAGGAAAGCTATGAAAAAAACAAGTAGTTACAAAACTTCAGAAAGACATGCACATTGGGTAGAATACTCAATGTTGAATCAAAAGTCTAAGGCCAGGGTCACAATGACTAAATTTTAGAGATTTTGAATTGGAAAGATGAAAGGATATTCTGATTGTAACTCAGATTTAAAAAATTACATCCCAATGAGATCTAGTAAGCTAAGATAAGCCATGAATTTTTTTTTTAGAAAAAAAAACAGTTGGAATTTTCAGGGTTATTGCTGCAAGTAAGAATTCAGCATGATTTAGAAATATTTTACATTGAAGGTGGGACCCATTTTCAACCCTTGAAGACCCCTAGAAAGGGGGACCAAGTCAAATAAATCTAACTTTAAATTTAGTCATGTGATTTTATTTCCATAAAAATACATTAAGTACTTGAAAGGATTATGTTTGATTAAATACCTGGCAGGGCTATCATAAATTAAGAAAGGCAGGGCTATCAGGAATTAAGAAAGATAAGGCTATCAGAATTTAAGAAAGGCAGGGCTATGAAATTTAAGAAAAACAGGGCTATGAGAAATTAAGAACAACAGGGCTAACAGAAATTAGGAACATCAGGGCTATCAGAATTTAAGAAAGGCAGTGGCTATCAGAAATTAAAGAGGCAGGGCTATCAGAAAATAAGAAAGACAAGGCTATAAGAAATTAAGAAAGGCAGGGCTATGAGAAATTAAGAACATCAGGCCTATCAGAAATTAAGAACATCAGGGCTATCAGAAATTAAGAAAGGCAGGGTTATCAGAAATTAAGAAAGGCAAGGCTATCAGAAATTATGAACATCAGGGCTATCAGAAATTAAGAACATCAAGGCTATGAGAAATTAGGAACATCAGGGCCACAAGAAATTAAGAAAGGCGGGCTATCAGAAATTAAGAAAGTCAGGGTTATCAGAAATTAAGAAAGACATGGCTATCAGAAATTAAGAACATCAGAGCTATCAGAAATTAAAAAAGGCAGGGCTATGAGAAATTAAGAACATCAGGGTTATGAGAAAGCTTATGAGAAATTAAGTAAGGCAGGGCTATGATAAGTTAAGAACATCAGGGATATGAGAAATTAAGAAAGTCAGGGTTATCAGAAATTAAGACAGGGCTATCAGAAATTAAGAACATCAGTGCTATCAGAAATTAAGAAAGTCAAGGCTATCAGAAATTAAGAACATCAGGGCTATGAGAAATTAAGAAAGGGAGGGCTATCTGAGAATAAGATAGGCATGGATATCTGGAAATAAGAATATTATGACTGTCTGGAAAAAAGAAAACCATTGTTGTCTGGAAATAAGAAAATCATGACTGTCCGGAAATAAGAAAATCATTGCTGTCTGGAAATAAGAAAATCATGGCTGTCTGGAAATAAGAAAATCATGGCTGTCTGGAAATAAGAAAATCATGACTGTCTGGAAATAAAAAAATCATGATTGTCTGGAAATAAGAAAATCATGGTTGTCTAGAAATTAGCTAAGGTAGTGCTGTGGAAACAGGAAAGGCTCCATTTATTTACCATGGAGGGGGGGATTCCCATTTCATGAACAACTGAAGAAAACACTAAGCTAATTTTTGCTTTCTGTTTTTTTATTATATTCATATAATACCTGTAATTAACTCACACTTTCTAGTCAAAATTCATGTACATGTATATACCATAGTTGCTATGGTTTTTGATATTACAATTCATAGACACTTTCTGCTTACAGAACAATGATAATTTATTCATCAAAAAATCATCAATCTCATTCACAGGTTTGACCAAAATGACAACGTTTATCAATAAATATGGGATTTTAAAAAAAATCAATCTTTTGGCTCTTTGCCAGTTTCATTACCTGGCCAATTTGTCCTTATAAGTTAAATTTTGAGAGCTTACTTTACACAAAGTCAAAGTGCTATTTTTTTTCGGACTCTGCATCTTATTATATCAGTAGTAGAGTAGCCACTAGATCCATCTTTCCATTTGCCTATCTTCCTACTTTTTGGGGGGTGAGGGGGACATCGGATCCAGCAATTGTCATTAGAGCATCAAATTCACAGTAGGTTGTGAGTTTGAATCCTGCCTAGACCTGCCTGGATGCATTAGTCTTTCTTGTGCTGATGTGCCATCAACCTTATACACAAATACAGTACTTTACAATGGCATTTACTCTCATGCTTCAAAATGTATGAAATCAATTGGGTACATGTATTTAGGAAGATGGGAGTATGGTGTACCAGTCTGCTTGTGCTTTCTTCACTTTATGCCTTAAATTTATTCTTTTTGTATGTCCAAAAATGTTGGTAAAAAGAAAATAAAACAAACTTTTTACAGTGGAGGCTGGTGTAAGACAAATAGCTTAATTTATTTGCTGACTGAGCAATTAATATGAATTTAGTGTATATACCATTATTCAAATTTAATATGAATTTAGTGTATATACCATTATTCAAATTTAATATGCAATAGTCCTGGGTATAGTTATGAAGTGCTATTGTCACATTGATGAATTTATTAATCAGTGCTTGCCTTGTAATGGCTTATTCATTGCATAGCATGCTGTGCTAGTTAATGGTGTCATGAGTCATCAATTCATCTCACTACCACAATATATTTTTCATCCATTGCATATTTTGATTAAAGCCAGAAACTTCCAATTCAACAGAGTGCAGTATATCAAGACTGTGACAATACATTCTTACAACTCATAAAATACTGTGCATCACAATAAAAAAGACCAAAAAGTTATTTAAAAGTACATTTCACTCATATTATCTTGGGTAGAATGGTGCTATTCTGTGTTTGAAAGTATATTTCACTCAGGGCCAGCACTTCCGCTAGGCAAACTAGGCAATCGCCTAGGGCGCTGGGCTAAGGGTTTATTTCATGATGGGTGGGTGGGGGAGGGCTTGAGTGGAAGAGGGGGGGCGCCAGATATCTGATCTCGCCTAGGGCACCAAAGTGCCTTGTACTGGCACTGATTTCACTCATTTTATGTTGGGTACATCAATGCTGTTTGTTTATGTAACAGAATATTTCACTTATATTTCATCAGGTAAAATAGTACTATTCTGTATTTAAAAGTATATGTTCAGAAACATGCCCATATTCTCATGAAGTTCATTTAAAAAAAATTTGTATTGTATTATTTATTAATATCACAATGTATCAATATCACAATGTATCAATCTTGCAATGTATCAATATCCCAATGTATCAATATCACAATGTATCAGTATAAAAATTTAGCAATATCACAATGTATATGATGATACATATCAAAATCACAATGTATCAATATCACAATATATCAATCTTGCAATGTATCAATATCACAATGTATCATATCAAAATGTATATGATGATAATAATGTATCAATATCACAATTTATCAATATCACAATGTATGATGATATGTATCAATATAAAAATGTATCAATATCACAATGTATATGATGATAGCTATCAATATTGCAATGTATCAATATCACAATGTATCAGTATCAAAATGTATCCATATCACAATGTATATGATATGTATCAATATTGTAAATTGAATGAAGTGGGTCCCTAACAATGGTGTAGCTTCCAGGTCAAATATACAGGTTATTGTACTGTCAGTAGGCCAAAAATACTGTTTTCAAGGTTGTCTACTGCACATAATGTTTTATAGTTGAAATCTACTGCTTCCAAAAATTAAAATTAAGAAATATCAAGTTTTTATGTGTTATATCAACATTTTAGACATACCAGCCATAGCCAGTATACTGGGGACCAGAAATACAATGACCAGTACAGTGACCAGTACAATGACCAGTACAGTGACCAACCAGTACAATGACCAGTACAGTGATACATGGCAGATCATAGGGATTGTTAAAGAACAGCTGATATGTGTGCACAGCAAGCTGTTAATTGATTATCTTATTATTGAAATTTGAAGAGTTTAATGCCAAATGCAGGATTTATAAAAAAAATAGGTGTTATGATAAGTAAAGGAATAAATGGTAATCATGATATAATCAGAGCCGTTCATGAAATTCAGCCATGGTGGATGGGAGTTAAGATGGATGGACCATAATAAATTACTTTGTCTGATGCCCTGGAGTAAGTATTTTGATTTTTTGTTATGTTGGTTGTAACTGTATTATTCAAAATATTTTAAGAGGAATATTTAAGGACTGCTCTTACATAGTTTGTTCAATTCATGGCAAAATGCCGAAACATGTGCTTTATCCCAATGTTAAGAAACAACTGACGGCGAAATATTAAAAGTTGAACAATGCTTGGACATCATAATTTAAGCATGTGCAGTTGAGCAGAAAAAGTTCTGAGTTTTGCATTGTGTATTTCATCTTTTGAATTTCATCAACTTTTTAAAGTTTTCATGAACACAAAATTAAATTCAATCCCAAGATCAAATATATCAGTCAACAATATATCATGAGATAATTCATATTAAATTTGGGATAAAAGTATAAATACGCCTTATATGTTTTCATTGTTTATTCTAAGTCTAAATCAATCTTTATTTGTTTTATTTACAGTGGTAAAACCTGCCATCATATTTTGGGATCTGAGCCATGAAGGAAAAGAATGCCATGAGGATCAGACTCAAGACTCTATCTTTAAGTCCAAGTCAGCAAGTTCCTCCCATAATAATAATAATAATAATAAAGTCAACATAATTTGGACAACTATTGGAGAGCAGTTGGTAGCCTTACAACAGAAAAATCAAAGCTAGAATTGAGGATACATACCTTGCCATTCTAATGCTGAGACACAGAGGACATTCTCCATTTTGTTCGGAAATCTGGACAAGAGAAATATTGAGAGCTGGTTTAGTGTGAAGCCTAATAATCACAATGAATGTTACCAGGCAGAGGAAACTAAAATGATATCAAATGTTATTGCAAAATTCTCTGTTCATTAATTGACAATATGCTGACATATATAACCTGTTTAAACAGAGTGGAGAAGGGATGACAGGTGAGTTTCTGATGCATTAAAACCAGTTGCTTTGGACAGATGGGGCTCACTAACCATGGGTGGTTGCCCATCTAGGAGAAGGTAGACTCTGACTTCAAACCGTCACTGCCTTGTGACTATACCCTTTCATGGAAAGGCTAAGGGAGTAAGTCCTAACAGAAAATCCAGAGACAGAGTCCCTAAGGTGACTTAACATTGTTTTCAGTGTCATCTCAACAACTCCTGTGACGCTGCTGGTGCCATGACATATCAGCTTGTCCTTTCCCATGGATCCATCAGTTGTGTGGAGAGTGGGAATCAGTTGCATTGGCAATGACTGATTCTCCATATCACCCAGCCCAGGCTCACACATGGCATGGAGTCAGATGCCAGTCATTGCTTCCAATGGTGTAAGAGACCAACAGGTGCCTCAAACTAGACAGCTACCAGACAATAAGGTGCCATCCCACCACAGCTCCACTGATATTACTGGGCGACTTCAATGCTAGAGTGGGTGCTGACTATGACTCTTGGCCTTCCTGTCTTGGCAAATTTGGCATTGGGAAGATGAATGAGAACGGATAGCTAATCCTAGAGATGTGCCCGTTTCATTACCTCAGCATCACCAATTCATTCTTTCAGACAACACCACAGTATAAAGTGTCTTGGAGGAATCCCCTGTCCAAACACTGGCACCAACTGGACTTGATCATTGCGAGGTACCGTAACCATAACAGGGCACAACTAAAGGTAAAGAGTAAAGTGTGTGAAGCAACCATCAGGGACATGCTCTTTGTATACGATGATGCCATAGCCCCTCACACAGAAGGTGAGTTAAAGCACCTGATGGACCACTTTTCTAAAGCATGATGTAAGTTTGGGCTGACCATTAGCCTAAAGAAAACAAACATGATGACTTAGAATGCAGACCCCCACCTCCAAGCATTTTCATCAACAACTAGAACTTGAGCTAGTCAGTCAGTTCATCACATACCTTTGCTTTAACATCGCCATTAACATATCACTTGATGCTGAGCTCAACAAGCAGATTGGAAAGGCATCAACAACTCCCTCTAGGTTGTTGCAAAGAATGTGGAAGAACAGTATGCTGACCCTGAACACTAAGATCTCTGTGAACCATGCCTGCATGCTAAACACTCTACTCCATGCCAGTGAAACCTGGACTCTGTATGCTTCACAAGAGAAAAGACTGAGCACCTTTCCCATGCAATGTCAATGATGGATACTCTGGATAACCTGGAGAGATTGAGTAACAAACAATGAAGTGCTTGAATGTGCCAAGATTCCCAATGTGGTCACACTCCTCTGTCAAAGTTGCATCAGAAGGCTGGGCCATGTATGTCTGATGGATGATGGACAGATCCCCAAAGACCTTCTTTATTTGGAACTTGCCTCTGGCAAAAGGTCGATCGGATAGCCACATCTCCACTTCAAGGATGTCTGCAAGTGTGAAGACATGAAAGCCCTTGATGTTTATGTCAAAATCTGTGAAGAGCTTGCTCTAGACAGGCCCAGTTGGTGACATGCTCTGATCACTGGCTTGAAAGCAGGCAAAGACAAACTATGGCTGCTAACTGATGAAAAGTGATCTCGGAGGAAGAAGAAGCAGCTCCAACACAAACCAGACCCAACTTTAAAGTGCAGCAAGTGCAGCAATGACTGCCACTCCCGTGTAGGGTATTCATATCCACTACAGATGCTGCACAAACACTAACAGGGACATCTCTCATGGGCGCACTTCCATCATCTCTCATGACTACCAGACGCCAACATCCAACTGACATATTAATTATTATAAAATTGCCTTCAGAATCAGAATATAATTCATGTTCAAACTTGCCATTTTATGTAATTATGAAGATAATACATATTATGTCAAAAAGTGCGCTTATTTTGTTTTCAATCCCCTAGAGGAATGTTGTTGTTGTTGTTGTTTATGGTGGCCAGTATTATTGGTGGTGGAAGCATGTGGAAAAACCCCTGGAAAGAACCACCGACCCACGAGAAGCTACCTGCAAGCTTTCTCACGTAACTACATTCTCTAAATCTTAGACTCGAACCCACGCAGACAGAGGTGAGACAGCAGTGATCTGTAACAGAAAGTGCTTTAGACCACTCGGCCACTTGGGGCCCCTTGAGGAATGTAAAATGTATTCTGTTAAAAATTGTACTTGTTTTGAAAGGAGTCTACTGATCAAAATGTATAAATCTGTTGGTGTGAAATCATGATTCTGTTACTTGTATGAGCATGTGGAAAACATGTTTCAAACTTTGTCATCATAATGGTCATGTATTAGATGTTCTTTGGCCTGATATTGGATGTTCTTAGGACTTGTATTGGATGTTCTTTAGCCTTGTATTGGATGTTCTTTGGCATTATATTGGATGTTCTTAGGACTTGTATTACCAGGTAGGTGTTCTTATGACTTGTATTGGGTGTTCTTTGGACTTGTATTGGGTGTTCTTTGGATTTGTATTGGGTGTTCTTTGGACTTGTATTGGGTGTTCTTTGGGCTTGTATGTTCTTTGGGCTTGTATTGGATGTTCTTAGGACTTGTATTGGGTATTCTTAATACTTGTATCGGTTGTTCTTAGGACTTGCGGTTTCCACAGCAACCAGGTATAAAATATTCAAAGGATACATATCCTCAGTCAAGTATGACTGGCTGGATCAACTTTCTCTTGAAACTGCCTTACTATGATAGGTAGAGTCCAAGCACATTTATTATCTAATATGAAGGATGCTAGGGACCCAGGTGCTGTGATGTACCAATTACCACCATCTCACCTCTATCCCTTTGGGTTCAAGCTTCAGATTCAACCAACTGTGGGTAAGAAAATGATGGGGAAAGAAGACCTTATTGACCTTTATAGCAAGCTTGCTAGTAGCTTCCCACTGGTCGGTAATTGTTACTTGTATTTTCCCAGGTTCTTCCTCCACCAGTAATACTGATTGCGTTGTATGGCATATCCTGTGCTGAAAAATCAAGTTCAAACCAACACCACCACCAACAAAATATGACAATGAACATTTTGTCCAGAGAAGTAGACACGCATTTAAACACCATCTCCAATTTCTACCAAAAAGCTTGAAAATATTCTGACATGAGTATTTTTTCAAATTAAGGCATGTCCCTTATTCTTATATTAGCTTATGAGACCAATGTAAGACTGGTAAACAATTTATCAATTTTGAAAAGCATTATTGAATTAAGCTTAATTAAACCAACTTCTGTTTAGAACAGCCCATTATGCAACATTAATCTCCTCTTTAAAACAGCCAACACTGTAACACAGCTACCTCTGTAACATTGCCTCCTCTGTAAAACTGACTCTTCTGTAACAAAGACTTCTCTGTAACACAGCCTTCTATGTAACACAGCCTCCTCTGTAACACAGCCTTTTCTGTAAAACTGACTTTTCTCTATAACACAGCCTTCTATGTAACATAGCCTCCTCTGTAACACAGCCTTCTCTGTAAAACTGACTCTTCTGTAACAAAGAATTCTGTTTAAAACAGCTTTATCTAAAACACAACCTCACCTGCAAAGTGCCTCTTTAACACAACCTCACCTGCAACACTACCCTAAGTGACACATCCTCTGTCCCTCATTAACACAGCCTTAGTACTAATAGAACCCTGTCTGTGATACTGCCTCTAATACAACCTTGTCTGTATCAGTGCATCCTCTGCAATCATGGCCCTTCAGTAAACTGCCTCTTAAATAGCATACCCACTTAAATAGCATACCCTGTTAACTAGCATACCCTCTTAAATAGCATGCCCTCAGTAAACTGCCTCTTAAATAGCATGCCCGCATCAAGCCAGATATTTTGGTCCATACAAAGTCTTTTTAAAACCTCATTGTATATCATAAATGGTTAAAATAGACAAAATTTGGGTCTGACCATTGTCCATATCATTTATTGTGATTCCTTGCATTTATATTGTTGGATAGGTTACAGTTTCAGTTGTTTGACCAATAATCAGTTTCTGCTAATTGAGCAATTAAGAATTAATAATTAATCAGTTTGTTTACTTGATACCTGGCCAAAACTTTTTTTTCTTCTAAGGAGCATTAAATGACACGGATCTGAATGAAGACCAAAATGTAAAGCAAAAATCCTAATCAATTAAGTCTGTAATTTGGCAAACTGTGGCTAATGCCTGGCCAAATTGATTGACATACAAAACACAACTGTTAAGCAGACTCAGTAAGTGTTACTTAAATCCCTGATTTGTGAGAACAGATGTGAGTTTGGACTTTATTTCTCCAGGGGTCAGTGGGAGATCACTTGATGCAGCTGTAAACATCACACAATCAGAATTAAGTTTGGGATTTATCAGTACTTCAGTAGACTACCAAATATGTGTCCACTGCAAAACAATAATTAAAATACTCAATACTAAAAAACATTAATTTCAATGTAAGATGGCCCCACTAAAAAACATTGATTACAATGTAAGATGGCCCCACTAAAAAACATTGATTACAGTGTAAGATGGCCCCACTAAAAAACATTGATTACAGTGTAAGATGGCCCCACTAAAAAACATTGATTACAATGTAAGATGGCCCCACTAAAAAACATTGATTACAGTGTAAGATGGCCCCACTAAAAAAAATTGATTACAATGTAAGATGGTCCCACTAAAAGACATTGATTACAGTGTAAGATGGCCCCACTAAAAACATTGATTACAATGTAAGATGGTCCCACTAAAAGACATTGATTACAGTGTAAGATGGCCCCACTAAAAACATTGATTACAATGTAAGATGGTCCCACTAAAAAGCATTGATTACAGTGTAAGATGGCCCCAATAAAAAACATTGATTACAATGTAAGATGGACCCACTAAAAAACATTGATTACAATGTAAGATGGCCCCACTAAAAACATTGATTACATTGTAAGATGACCCCACTAAAAACATTGATTAAAATACTCAAGGAACAATGTACAATGGCCCCACTAAAACAACATTGATTACAGTGTAAGATGGCCCCACTAAAAGACATTGATTATAATGTAAGATGGCCCCACTAAAAACATTGATTAAAATACTCAAGGAACAATGTACAATGGCCCCGCTAAAAAAACATTGATTACAGTGTAAGATGGCCCCACTAAAAAACATTGACTATAATGTAAGATGGCCCCACTTAAAACATTGATTACAATGTAAGATGGCCCCACTAAATAACATTAATTACAATGTAAGATGGCCCCACTAAAAAACATTGATTACAATGTAAGATGGCAAACATTGATTGCAGTGTAAGATGGCCCCTGTGACTAAGAAACATTAATTACAGTGTAAGATGACCCAACTAAAAAACATTGATTATAATGTAAGATGGCCCTACTAAAAAACATTGATTACAATGTAAGATGGCCCCACTAAAAACATAGATTACAATGTAAGATGGCCCCACTAAAAAACATTGATTATAATGTAAGATGGCCCCACTAAATAACATTAACATGAGAGTTGTTATAAGATAGCTTTTCTTTACCTAAATTGATGTGGAGTAACAAAGAAGTACTGATCTGATTGATTGCAGGTTCCTGACAATCAATTATTGATTTTGGTTGATTGCAAGCACCAGTGATGGGTTTTATTAATTTAACATTATTTGCTTTCCTGGTTAATTGTATATGATATACCATCACAGATGGTTATTGTTATTTAAAGACATCTTCAATAAGTGTTTGTCAATGCATACTTAAATCTCCAGGGAGTATACATTCTATGTCCACTGCAGTGACCAGTGAATAATGGTCATGTTTTATCATGTATTCATACTTTCTTACAGACTGTCAACTGTCTGTAATGTATGATAATGAATACCTCATACACAGAAGTGTTGTTCTGTCAACAGCAAATTAAATTTCATCACTTGTCCAATTCTGCCATTGTATCACTCATCCAATGCTAGTGACATTTGTGGGCTAATTGTAATCCTTTTTATAAATGATTAATTTCTGTATTAATTCCATGAAGTGTACAACTGGTTTCAATTGACAAACATGTCTAATATTTACATACATAATTTGCTTCCTGAAAGGGTCAGAAATTTCACTAGCAGATTCATCTGTCATAGGGAGGAAATATTCATGGACCAAGTGGGAATGAAGCCTGGTACCTCCAGAAATTGAAACTACTCACCATGTCCCATAGGCGTATATCCTCAATACATGGCAGTGGATCTCCTGCAGGGTATTTAATTCCTTTGCAAAATCACTTCATTCATTCCATTACTGTATTGCAGTGTACACACTGCTGGTCATTGAAACAGAGTGAATTTGAAGAGAAAAAACAGACCATGATAACTAAAGTCAACCGTGATGTGGTCAGGATGACACGTAACAATTAGCTTTGAAGAATGTGCTAGGTCCTGCAATAAATTGCTAACCTGCAGTAAACCCGGCTAGATACCCTCCTTTTCCACCACCCTTAGGTCCATATCCTCAAACCATGATTTTCTAACCAATTGTCAAATGAATGGCCAGACCAGGGCTTAAACCCAGGACCTCTGTAACCCTATTTTGACAGCACTTTGTCCTAGAACATATTTCACCATTGTCTCTGGTTTGCCATTTTGTGACTTTGATTGTGGTTGTGTAAAGTCTTACTCTAACCAAATTGTGACCAAGATTTGTATTCAGTTTGGCTGCAGCAAAATGATGGATGTGTGGCTACTATATTTGTACAGCCCTTTATAATAAAGGCAAGATGGCAGACAGGAAATAGCCTTCTTATTTCCCATATGACCTGTTCTTGCTCATGAACAAGTCTATATTTTTGACTGACTATTTTTGCTGAAACAATTTCTGTTGGGAATGGTTTAGTCTTGAACCAAATGATTGCCTTTTGTCAGCTGACCTAAACACAGTCCAGTTTCACTAAAATTTCTCCAATTTTGTCAGCTGACCTGAACACCTTCCAGTTTCACTAAAATTTCTCTAATTTTGTGCTCAGGTAATATTGTCCATTATTTGGCTATTACTATTTTTGGCAATACTGGGAGATTTTGTTAAAGTAGGTGTGATATTATGGATGAAAAATAACTCCAATTTTAAAAATATAGATTTATGTGTCCCTTTATTCCTGAAAATTGATTACAGTGATCAAAACATATGGCTAATGCCCAAAAAACAAAACTACTGCCTCAACCTAAAGTGGGCTTGTAATGACTTACAAGCTTATTAATAATTAGATAAGTATTCATAGACTTATTAATAATTAGATAAGTATTCATAGACTTATTAATAATTAGATAAGTATTCATAGACTTATTAATAATTAGATAAGTATTCATAGACTTATTATTAATTAGATAAGTATTCATAGACTTATATATAATTAGATAAGTATTCATAGACTTTATTTTTGGTTTTTTTATTTTTTATTTTTTTATTTTCGGTTGGATAGCATAGACCTAAAGATGCCAAAAATACAAATGCAAATTTAAGCATCATATTACATTATTATACAGACCTCTATTATAACATGTTTCCAATGATAAGATTTTAATTGGTTAGTTTCCAGTGATGGCATCATATTACAGTACTATACAGACCTCTATTATAACATGTTTCCAATGATAAGATTTTAATTGGTTAGTTTCCAGTGTTGGCATCATATTACAGTATTATACAGACCTCTATTATAACATGTTTCCAATGATAAGATTTTAATTGGTTAGTTTCCAGTGTTGGCATCATATTACATTATTATACAGACCTCTATTATAACATGTTTCCATTGATAAGATTTTAATGGGTTAGTTTCCAGTGTTGGCATCATATTACATTATTATACAGACCTCTATTATAACATGTTTCCAATGATAAGATTTTAATTGGTTAGTTTCCAGTGTTGGCATCATATTACAGTACTATATAGACCTCCATTATAACATGTTTCCATTGATAAGGTTTTTAATTGGTTAGTTTCCAGTGTTGGCATCATATTACAGTATTATACAGACCTCTATTATAACATGTTTCCAATGATAAGATTTTAATTGGTTAGTTTCCAGTGTTGGCATCATATTACATTATTATACAGACCTCTATTATAACATGTTTCCATTGATAAGATTTTAATTGGTTAGTTTCCAGTGTTGGCATCATATTACAGTACTATATAGACCTCCATTATAACATGTTTCCATTGATAAGGTTTTTAATTGGTTAGTTTCCAGTGTTGGCATCATATTACAGTATTATACAGACCTCTATTATAACATGTTTCCATTGATAAGATTTTAATTGGTTAGTTTCCAGTGTTGGCATCATATTACAGTACTATATAGACCTCCATTATAACATGTTTCCATTGATAAGGTTTTTAATTGGTTAGTTTCCAGTGTTGGCATCATATTACAGTGCTATATAGACCTCCATTATAACATGTTTCCATTGATAAGGTTTTTAGTTGGTTAGTTTCAATGGACAGTGTTGTAATGAGAGAGTGATGTATATGAATAGCAGGGGTTAATTATTCAATGAACTCAGTGAACATCATCTGATGACATTCTAGTCCAGCTAAATTCAGGCGAGATTGTGTACCGTATATATTCTATTTAAAGTTGAGTCAAACTGAAAACAACAATGAGCCTGATCTTCCATAACCTAATGTAAGTGCAGATCAGGTTCTGTGTTGATTGACAACTGATTACTCCTAACAAAACTGCACAGACCAATATCTGCCTGTGCATTATGTGCTGGTAGATCTGGGTCTGTGCAGTTTGAAGTTGTACTCATAAGAGGGTATATACGGTACATAGTATCAGAGACCTTGATATGGGACAGAACAGCAAAAATATTTTGGAATAAGGCAAGACAATATTTAATCAGATTCTCAAAAGGGGAAGGGCTAAGCCTATTTGCAGACTTTATGAACACCAGACAGAGGACTTAAATGCAATAAAACAGATTAAATCTCTGATTAATCATATTCTTGGGCATTTTCAAGAAACCTTTAGCTTTTCCACATGCTTTATTTAATTATGAAAATTGACCAACTCTACACACAAACAATGCAATCAATGACTAAAGAGCAATCTTTTTTTGAATATGAAAGTTGACCTGCTCTACACACATACAATGCAGTCAATATCAAATGAGCAAGCTTTATTTAATTTTGAAAATTGACCCAATCTACACACATACTACAATAATTAAATAGCAAGCTTTATTTAATTATTTAAATTGACTTGCTCTACACACATACAATGCAGTCAATAACTAAAGAGACAATCTGCAAGTGCAGATTTTCCAATGAAGAAGATGACTGGATCAAAACAAAGCAAATTACTGGTGTGAAATTTGACATGTGACTGACAACACCTTTCTTTGTTAGAATATCAAAATGAATGACCACTGAGTGGACAAAGATACTGAATGGACACTACTGTTGGGAAACAAGAAATCTAAAGTACAAATGCTTGTTTTAACCAGATATGTTGTTGCAAAGACAGGTGAAGCTGAGAATTTTTATCAAGAGTGGTGAAAGTTTTGGTATCCTAAATTAAAACTATTAATATGTACGTTTCAAAACAAGGATTATGCTGTGACTGCCATTTTGCCGTGAGTTTATGGATAGCTTGAGTTTTCGACCAACGTTAATTCTTTCTCTTAACAATTTTTTAATGCACCTGTATTTGCACTCTGTATTTTCACTGTCAATGAAAGTAATTGCATTTGTTACCTAATTGTGCACCACAATGAAAGCAATTGCATTTTTGACCCTAATTGTGGAAATTTGATTAGCGCTAGTTTTCATTATGAAACAGAAATATAATTTTATTTTTTTACACTTAGTATTTTAAAAGTGAATAAAATTTCAACATACACTCCCATTACAATATTTTTGGTCAGTAGTAACTGTTTTCAGATTATCAAGAATTTTTGTTACAAAAATACGGCACATGTGGAAAATATCGGAAAATCAAGATATCTTAAACTATATATGAGTGATTTGCATGATGACAGAAATTCATATCAGATATGGTGATTCCACTTTAAAGATATTTCCATTGACACAAATTGCAAGATTTGCCAAACAGAAAGGACAAATTTTTACTTAATGGTATGCATACACTTTTTCTCATAATAGCATTTAACAAATATTGGAAAGTCATTTGAATCTGTCTTATGTAAGCTAAGTCCTTAGCCCTACAAGAGATGGTCAGTCCTAGGTCAGTCACATTATTGATGTCCTGTTCCAGTCTTAAGTACAATGTGGGTCACATCCTTAATGCAACATCCCAATCTGTTAGTACCTTATTAACTACATTATTGATGTTTTGTTCAAATCTGTCAGAGCCTTATAAACTACATTATTGATGTTTTGTTCAAATCTGTCAGTGCCTTGTTAGTCACTTGCTGATATATCCCAATCTGTCAGAGCCTTATTAACTACATTATTGATGTTGTGTTCAAATCTGTCAGTACCTTGTTAGTCACTTACCTAAATTGTAAAGTGACTTGTAAATAGAGCGTATTTGGATGAATGTTACTGAATACTAATTGAACCCTGATTGAATCAGTTGGAGATATTGAGGCTGTGTTGCATCCAGTGTGTCAATTAATCACAAAATGCAGCAAGATCAAAGGAAAATTTGCCACTCAGTGACTTTTCATACAATGGCAATTTTACCTGCACACTGAATGTGAATTCACATCCTTCCACAAATTGATGAGAATGGTGACAATTGGAGTATATTAATAAAGTCTTACTAATTGCAACGAAATATAGACTTTCCGACTCCTTACACTTGTTCAATACACATACTGTGGAAATTGCCTCAATGATAAATATCGTCATCCAACACACAATACACAGGAAGTAATGATGTTAATTTCACCTTGAGTCGGTGTTGTATCGATTTTTGTATTGATAATCTCATTCCTAACAAATCATCCAGGTTAATTAGTTAATTAGGATTAGTGTTTGTGGTGGGGAATTTCTGTTCTACTCGCTTGTAAGGTGAGTCCAACTGCAAGCTGCATTGACCCTGAACTGCCATTGCATAATGACCTGGCAGATATTGGTCTATGTTTTTTTTTTTAATGATTACTCCTATTAATTGGCATCAATTTAGATCTTCTGGCACATTATGCAATGGTAGATCTTTGTCAAGTTTCCAGCTGAACTTGACTTACTAGTGAACATTATGCAATGGTAGATTTTTGTCAAGTTTCCAGCTGAACTTGACTTACTAGTGAACATTATGCAATGGTAGATCTTTGTCAAGTTTCCATCTGAACTTGACTTACTAGTGAACATTATGCAATGGTAGATCTTTGTCAAGTTTCCAGCTGAACTTGACTTACTAGTGAACATTATGCAATGGTAGATCTTTGTCAAGTTTCCAGCTGAACTTGACTTACTAGTGAACATTATGCAATGGTAGATCTTTGTCAAGTTTCCAGCTGAACTTGACTTACTAGCGAACATTATGCAATGGTAGATCTTTGTCAAGTATCCAGCTGAACTTGAGTTACTAGTGAACATTATGCAATGGCAGATCTTTGTCAAGTTTCCAGCTGAACTTGAGTTACTAGTGAACATTATGCAATGACAGATCTTTGTCAAGTTTCCAGCTGAACTTGACTTACTAATGAGTGTAGATGATATGTCTTTTTTCTCTCAATAGCTGGTTTATTTTTTTTTCATTTAAAGTGTACAATGTGAACAAAGAACAGTCTTACAGATTTATGTCACAAACATTCAAACACAAAAGCTATTTATTCTTTATACCTATTGGACTGTGTGTACAGACAAAGGTGAAGATTACAATGCTGTTCACCTACAGCTAATTATATCAAAGGAGTCTGACGTTTTATCAATAAAGTACGGCAAAATCTCAGAAAACACGAAAGCACATTATCAGTTATATAAATGAAATATAGGATTACACCTGTCATTTTACAGTATTTTATATAAGAACATTAAGGATTACCAGTCATTTTACAGTATTTAATATAGGAACATTAAGGATTATCAGTCATTTTACAGTATTTTATATAGGAACATTAAGGATTATCAGTTATTTTACAGTATGTTATATAAGAATAAGAACATTAAGGATTACCACAGTTATTTTACAGTATTTTATATAGGAACATTAAGGATTACCACAGTTATTTTACAATATTTTATACAGGAACATTAAGGATTAAAACAGTTATTTTACAGTATTTTATATTGGAACATTAAGGATTACCAGTCATTTTACAGTATTTTATATAAGAACATTAAGGATTATCACAGTTATTTTACAGTATTTTATACAGGAACATTAAGGATTACCAGTCATTTTACAGTATGTTATATAAGAACATTAAGGATTGCCACAGTTATTTTACAGTATTTTATATAGGAACATTAAGGATTATCAGTCATTTTACAGTATGTTATATAAGAATAAGAACATTAAGGATTATCACAGTTATTTTACAGTATTTTATACAGGAACATTAAGGATTATCAGTCATTTTACAGTATGTTATATAAGAACATTAAGGATTGCCACAGTTATTTTACAGTATTTTATATAGGAACATTAAGGATTAAAACAGTCATTTTACAGTATTTTATATAAGAACATTAAGGATTATCACAGTTATTTTACAGTATTTTATATAGGAACATTAAGGATTACCAGTCATTTTACAGTATTTTATATAAGAACATTAAGGATTATCACAGTTATTTTACAGTATTTTATATTGGAACATTAAGGATTACCAGTCATTTTACACTATTTTATATAAGAACATTAAGGATTATCACAGTCATTTTACAGTATTTTATATAGGAACATTAAGGATTATCACAGTCATTTTACAGTATTTTATATAGGAACATTAAGGATTATCAGTCATTTTACAGTATTTTATATAGGAACATTAAGGATTATCAG
This sequence comes from Unio delphinus, assembly GCA_029339505.1. Classification (NCBI taxonomy): domain Eukaryota; kingdom Metazoa; phylum Mollusca; class Bivalvia; order Unionida; family Unionidae; genus Unio; species Unio delphinus. The sequence goes on from JAQISU010000064.1 coordinate 5,312,255, forward strand.
TCATTTTACAGTATTTTATATAGGAACATTAAGGATTATCAGTCATTTTACAGTATTTTATATAGGAACATTAAGGATTACCACAGTCATTTTACAGTATTTTATATAGGAACATTAAGGATTATCAGTCATTTTACAGTATTTTATATAGGAAGATTAAGGATTACCATAGTTATTTTACAGTATTTTATACAGGAACATTAAGGATTATCAGTCATTTTACAGTATTTTATATAGGAACATTAAGGATTACCACAGTTATTTTACAGTATTTTATACAGGAACATTAAGGATTATCAGTCATTTTACAGTATGTTATATAAGAACATTAAGGATTAACACAGTTATTTTACAGTATTTTATATAGGAACATTAAGGATTATCAGTCATTTTACACTATTTTATATAAGAACATTAAGGATTACCACAGTTATTTTACAGTATTTTATACAGGAACATTAAGGATTATCAGTCATTTTACACTATTTTATATAAGAACATTAAGGATTACCACAGTCATTTTACAGTATTTTATATAGGAACATTAAGGATTATCAGTCATTTTACAGTCTTTTATATAGGAACATTAAGGATTACCACAGTTATTTTACAGTATTTTATACAGGAACATTAAGGATTATCAGTCATTTTACAGTATTTTATATAGGAACATTAAGGATTACCACAGTTATTTTACAGTATTTTATACAGGAACATTAAGGATTATCAGTCATTTTACAGTATGTTATATAAGAACATTAAGGATTACCACAGATATTTTACAGTATTTTATACAGCAACATTTTAAGGATTAAAACAGTTATTTTACAGTATTTTATATAGGAACATTAAGGATTATCAGTCGTTTTACAGTATTTTATACAGGAACATTAAGGATTACCACAGTCATTTTACACTATTTTATATAAGAACATTAAGGATTACCACAGTCATTTTATAGTATTTTATATTGGAACATTAAGGATTATCAGTCATTTTACAGTATGTTATATAAGAACATTAAGAATTACCACAGTTATTTTACAGTATTTTATATAGGAACATTAAGGATTATCAGTCGTTTTACAGTATTTTATACAGGAACATTAAGGATTACCACAGTCATTTTACACTATTTTATATAATAACATTAAGGATTAGCACAGTCATTTTATAGTATTTTATATTGGAACATTAAGGATTATCAGTCATTTTACAGTATGTTATATAAGAACATTAAGGATTACCACAGTCATTTTACAGTATTTTATATAGGAACATTAAGGATTAAAACAGTTATTTTACAGTATTTTATATAGAAACATTAAGGATTATCAGTCATTTTACAGTATGTTATATAAGAACATTAAGGATTACCACAGTTATTTTACAGTATTTTATATAAGAACATTAAGGATTACCACAGTCATTTTACAGTATTTTATATAGGAACATTAAGGATTATCAGTCATTTTACAGTATGTTATATAAGAACATTAAGGATTACCACAGTTATTTTACAGTATTTTATACAGGAACATTTTAAGGATTAAAACAGTTATTTTACAGTATTTTATATTGGAACATTAAGGATTATCAGTCATTTTACAGTATGTTATATAAGAATATTAAGGATTACCACAGTTATTTTACAATATTTTATATAGGAACATTAAGGATTACCACAGTCATTTTACACTATTTTATATAAGAACATTAAGGATTACCACGGTCATTTTACAGTATTTTATATAGGAACATTAAGGATTATCAGTCATTTTACAGTATGTTATATAAGAACATTAAGGATTACCACAGTCATTTTACAGTATTTTATACAGGAACATTAAGGATTAAAACAGTTATTTTACAGTATTTTATATAGGAACATTAAGGATTATCAGTCATTTTACAGTATTTTATATAGGAACATTAAGGATTATCACAGTCATTTTACAGTATTTTATATAGGAACATTAGGGATTATCAGTCATTTTACACTATTTTATATAGGAACATAAGGGTTACCACAGTCATTTTACAGTATTTTATATAAGAACATAAGGGTTACCACAGTCATTTTACAGTATTTTATATAGGAACATTAAGGATTATCAGTCATTTTACAGTATTTTATATAAGAACATAAGGGTTACCACAGTCATTTTACAGTATTTTATATTCGAACACTAAGGATTATCAGTCATTTTACACTATTTTATATAGGAACATTAAGGATTACCACAGTCATTTTACAGTATTTTGTATAGGAACATTAAGGATTATCAGTCATTTTACAGTATGTTATATAAGAATATTAAGGATTACCACAGTTATTTTACAGTATTTTATATAGGAACATTAAGGATTACCACAGTCATTTTACAGTATTTTATATAGGAACATTAAGGATTATCAGTCATTTTACAGTATGTTATATAAGAACATTAAGGATTACCACAGTTATTTTACAGTATTTTATATAGGAACATTAAGGATTACCACAGTCATTTTACAGTATTTTATATAGGAACATTAAGGATTATCAGTCATTTTACACTATGTTATATAAGAACATTAAGGATTACCACAGTCATTTTACAGTATTATGTATAGGAACATTAAGGATTACCCCAGTCATTTTAAAGTATTGTTTTTAGTGTGGGATCATAACACACTAATCAGGTTGACAGGCTAGGTTTTAGTGTAGAGGCAGAGGGATAACAGTCTTCCGTTTCCTTGCTGGCAGGGTTTTATCATCCCCAGCTGAGAGTTCCTGATGGCAAATCTAATGACGTACTCTCTGGCTTTGCCAGTGTTCTTTCATTGCCAGAAGGACATGTAGTTCTTTTATCTGAGGGACCTGGAATCTAGTAGACATGTCTTGTGTAGTGCAGCGATGTTGACATGGACTCTTGCAAGTTCGTTATTGATGACTTTTACATTGCTGGTTGCCTGGAGCTCATCGGACAGTCCAGAAAGCATGGTCTGGATATTACAGGTACCTAGCTTGAGGATTGGAGGTTTCCTTGTTGGTTTTTGTTTGTTATTTCTTGGCGCAGTAGTTGCAGTCCATTTGTCAGGTACTTGTGTACCTTAAGTGTTACTGACCAAGTTAGGCAGATGAACTGTGGCGGGATCACACCTTATTGTCTGGAAGCTGCCCAGCTTGAGGTGGGCTGTAGCTGTCCACTGAGACATGTTGGTCTCTCCCACCATCAGAACCATCCTCTGTCATCTGACTCTACACCAACAGAGTAATGACTTATAACTGGTAAACAGTTGCTTCATGTGTTGTGTCAATGCTGCGAAGCAATGCTGGAGTGTCCTCTCCAGAGTGCATGCCTGGGCAAGGTGATATGGAGAATCAGTTGTTGCCAAATGCAGCTGATTCTATCTCTCCATGCAGCTGATGGATCCAAGGGAAAGGACAAGCTGATACGTCATGGCACCAGCAACATCACAGGAGTTGCCGAGATGACACTGAAAACAATGCTGAGTCAACTTTGGGACTCCATCTCTAAACTCACCTGTCATCTCTCCTCCAGTCCATTTAAACAGGTTACCGTACTCATGGATGTCTGGAGCTGGATTTGGTTGTTAGAGGCTCTATCAGATGCAAGCCATGGCAGTTTATCCAGCCACCTATGTGATAACAACCCTTGGAATCCTCTTAGATCTATATTAGTGCATAGTGCATAGTGCATAGTGATATTTTAAGTGGTGTACAAAATTTTCTTTTTGTAAACATTGAGCATATTCTGATATATATATATATATATATATATATATATATATATATATATATATATATATATATATATATATATATATATATATATATATATATTTCTTTTAAATCCATATATTTCTGTTTGAATAAATTCCTAATGATGGAAACAAGGGTCACATTTATGAAATTCATGAAAACTGGTTTTAAGCAATTTAATTTTTGTAAGTTTTTTTTTAATTTTTTAATTTTAATTTTTGTAAGTTATTTTCTAAAATCTGTCTATTTGATAAAACAATTCATTGTTATTTTGATGCATGGTTGTGAAGTTGCAGTATGTTTTATAGTTTGTCTGTTTGATAAAGATCAAAGAATTCTTTGTCATTTTAATGCATTTGTTTGAAGTTATATTTTAAAGTCCATCTGTTTCATCAGGATCAAAGAATTCATTGTCACTTTGATACATTGTTTTGAAAGGTGGGTAACTGATGTAAACTTATGCTTACCTTTTTGAAGTTATTTACATGAATAAATATTAGTCATTTTTGACTTTGTAGTTTCCATGTAAAGAGATGTAATGTATCATGTGATACACATCATGATACATATTGATACATTTCACAATATTACATACCAACGATGATTTTTGTTTAGCCACAAGATTATGCAATGATACACACTTAGTTGATTATTAAGATACTATTATTAATGGATGGATGGATGGATGGATTAATAGATAGATAGATAGATAGATAGAAAGATAGATAGATAGATAGATAGATAGATAGATAGATAGATAGATAGATAGATAGATAGATAGATAGATAGATAGATAGATAGATTGGTATTTTGGTTGAAATTCAGTTATGATCACTGTATAGGTTTTGTTTCAAGAACTAAAGGTATTCCTAGCATTGTGCTAGTTAAAATAATTGATAGATTTGAATGAATATTTATCTTATTTCATATTCGTTTTTCCATTTTTTTTTTTATCTTTATTGGATTTTTATTCCCATCAAGTAACACAAGCTGGTATAAGCTGTCATTGGCACAAACAATGGTATTATCAGCCTGGTCTGAGGCAATTTACTTTGACAAAGGTATTTAATTTATCACAATTTTTACCTTTCATCTAAAAGCAATAAATGTTTTGTGTTACATGTGAAGACCTATAAGAGTCAACCACTCCAGAATTTCAATTTAAAGGAAGGTTGATTTCTTGAATGTCTGTTTGCTCGCTTGATGTTTCATAGCACATAAACACATGACAGGTTAATATTTGGGTTTGAAGACATTATTATTAACATATTAACAACAAAAATTAAAGTGAGTGAAGGAGGTTGGTTGGTTGCTTGGTGTTTGGCACATTTAAATGAAAACATATAAGGTTATTTGTTTGGTAAGAACTCTTATAACCATTTTCCAAACCATGTATAAATTAAAGAGAAGGTTGATTTGTGTTTTGCTTGAGTGATGTTTTATGCCACATGAACAGGGTTCTACTAAACACAGCCTAGTCCAATAAATATTTTCAGAAGACTGAATAAAATTATCATAATCATTTTCAAAAAATGTTTATAAAAATGTTGTAAAAGTGTGACTGGTCAAATAAGAATGTAAACATGTGACTGGTCTAAAAATGTTGTAAAAGTGTGGCTGGTCTTGACTAGTTATACATGTATAATGTTTTATCATGTAACTGGTCTTGACTGTAACAATGTGACTGGTCTAACTATTCATGTAACCCAAGTTTTTATATGCATTTGTTCATGTACCCAGATTGAATGGTCAAAGTCTCATTTTGGTAAATAAATGCATACATACATAGAAACAGTGTTGTACACAAGGCATCATGATATATAAGGTATAATGCTAATGAAATAGTAGATACATTAATTATACTTTTACATCAATTAATGATAATTGTAAATCAATTAATGATACTTTTAGATCAATTAATGATACTTTTAGATCAATTAATGATAAGTTTAGAACAATTAAAAATATTGTAAATCAATTAATGATACTTTTAGATCAATTAATGATAATTGTAGATCAAATAATGATAATTGTAAATCAATTAATGATAATTGTAAACCAATTAATGATAATTGTAGATCAATTATTCATAATTGTAGATCAATTAATTATAATTGTAGATCAATTAATGATATTTGTAGATAAATTAATGATAATTGTAAATCATGTAATGACACTTTTAGATCAATTAATAATACTTTTAGATCAATTAATGATAATAGTATATCAATTAATGATAATTGTAGATCAATTAATGATAATTGTAAATCAATTAATGGTAATTGTAAATCAATTAATGATAGTTTTAGATCAGTTAATGATAATTGTAGATCAATTAATGATATATGTAGATCAATTTATGATAATCTGAGATCAATTTATGATAATTTGAGATAAACTAATGATAATTTTAGATCAATAAATGATAATTTGAGGTCAATTAATAATTATTGTAAATCAATTAATGCTAATTATAGATCAACTATTGCTAATTGTAGATCAATTAATGATAATTGTAAATCAATTAATGATAATTGTAAATCAATTAATGATAATTTTTTATCAATTAATGATAATTTTAGATCAATTAATAATCAATCTTCAGCAGGATTTACAAAACGCATTGATATGGCAATCTCTGTTAGAGATTCTGGACACTGGTGTTTTTAATTACAAAAAACTGTTTAGTCTTGTGATTACTATGCATCATCAGACATTAAGCTGCTTGTTGCCATGGATTTTACGTTGTCATAGAAACAAGAAACTCAACAAAAGAGGTGCAAGCTTGATAAATCAAACCTGCTTTTTCTGAATACTTTGTACTGGCTGAAATATTTGATAGGGTTTGGAATCAATATGAAGTGTTATATCTTGAACTGCAAGACTGATTTGACACACTTATAAATGGCAGCATATACAAAGATTTCAAAACATATTGCAAGAAAGCCATGATCACTTTGGTGTATAGGGATATCTCTGATTTTCTAGCATATTTCATACAAGTCATAATTATTTTTGTGTTTAGGAAATATGGAAAGATTTCATAACATATTTAAAGAAAGTCATAATCACTTTGGTGTTTATATGGAAATAGAACATATTTAAAGAAAGTCATAATCACTTTGGTGTTTATATGGAAATAGAACATATTTAAAGAAAGTCATCATCACTTTGGTGTTTATATGGAAATAGAACATATTTAAAGAAAGTCATCATCACTTTGGTGTTTATATGGAAATAGAACATATTTAAAGAAAGTCATCACTTTGGTTTTTATATGGAAATAGAACATATTTAAAGAAAGTCATCATCACTTTGGTGTTTATATGGAAATAGAACATATTTAAAGAAAGTCGTCATCACTTTGGTGTTTAAAGATATGCCAGAGATTATGGTGTTCTTGGATGATACATTTGATTGAGTATTTTTAGTTTAGGTACACATATTTACGATATGTCTCTATTGATAGGCTCATGCTTGATAACAGGCCTATTCTCATTTGTATTAATCACTATAAATATTGACTATGATATCTTTGAGAATAAGCGCACATCCTTCTTTTGGAAAAATGAATAAGTCTGTCCCCCTTTATTAAATCTCATGTTGTGTAAATCCTTACTGATGGATGATAATGATTAGCAACAGCAGCAACAGCAATAACAACAACACGTGTAACTTTATTATATTATTCATCCATTGCTGAGATAAACATGTACCTAAAATGTCAGCTACTTACGTGTATAGGATGTGTTAAACAATTTTAACAGTGTTAATAGGAATAGCTGTATACCTGAACAATGGATTGGACCATTATAATCAGGGCACTAATTGAAGAGAATCTTATTATTAACTTATTACTAGATTTTCATTACTGTGTACAGTTGATTGTTTTCAGTTTTTATTGTTAGCTATTATCTAGTTAGGGTCTCATTTGATTACGCTTGATGGGTTAGAAGTAAATTGATTCTGTCCAGACCATAATGCAAATGGTGGCATCAGCAAGGATATATCTGGGATCTGTAATTGACTTGTATCCTTACAGGAATATAATTTAATTTTCATCAATTAAACCTGCATTGCAGTACGCCTCTTCCAACAGGCCAGATCCTGTCTGTAAAGGACTTTCCTGGGAGTGGACCCAACAAAAATTCAAGTTATTATTATCTCTATTAATTTAGTGTTGCTCATGTGAATATGGTTGTATATGTCTATGGCTATAAGTAAATTTTACAAGTGCTTAAATATTTTGAATGTTCAAAATACTTTTGGTTAATATTCAAAACACATTTTGGTTAATATTCAGATCCAAAATGGTTTTTGAATTATTTATGTTTGCTTTGACTTTGTTTCTTTTAAATAATCTTGTGAGTTATCTATTATAGTACATTACACAATACTAGTCTAGTGAAGCAGGTCACTACATAGAAGCCATGGACAAATCATGCATAGAAGCCATGGATAAATCATGCATAGAAGCCATGGACAAATCATGCATAGAAGCCATGGATAAATCATGCATAGAAGCCATGGATAAATCATGCATAGAAGCCATTGATAAATCATGCATGAAAGCCATGGATAAATCATGCATAGAAGCCATTGATAAATCATGCATAGAACCCATGGATAAATCATGCATAGAACCCATGGATAAATCATGCATGAAAGCCATGAATAAATCATGCATAGAACCCATGGATAAATCATGCATAGAAGCCATGGATAAATCATGCATGAAAGCCATGGATAAATCATGCATAGAAGCCATGGATAAATCATGCATAGAAGCCATTGATAAATCATGCATGAAAGCCATGGATAAATCATGCATAGAAGCCATGGATAAATCATGCACAGAAGCCATTGACAAATCATGCATAGAAGCCATTGATAAATCATGCATAGAAGCCATTGACAAATCATGCATAGAAGCCATGAATAAATCATGCACAGAAGCCATGGACAAATCATGCATAGAAGCCATGGATAAATCATGCATAGAAGCCATGGATAAATCATGCATAAAAGCCATTGATAAATCATGCATGAAAGCCATGGATAAATCATGCATGAAAGCCATGGATAAATCATGCATGAAAGCCATGGATAAATCATGCATAGAAGCCATGAATAAATCATGCATGAAAGCCATGTATAAATCATGCATGAAAGCCACGGATAAATCATGCATAGAAGCCATTGATAAATCATGCATAGAAGCCATTGATATATCATGCATATGGAAATGTCATTTCAGAGTGTGTTCCATGGACAGAAAAAAGTACTATACAAACTTTGTAAATCCCTGTTTCATGCAGTGGTGCAACATTTAATGTTATCTGAAGTATGAACACCCTATTTCATCAAAAAGGTCCAGTAATTGCATCATTAAAGTAATCACAGGTATTTTAACAAATAGGTAGGTAATTGCATCTACAAGAAATCACAGGTAATTGCATCTACAGAGTAATCACATGTATTTCATCAAATAGGTCTGTTAATTGCATCATTAGAGTAATCACAGATATTTCATCAAATAGGTCTGGTAATTGCATCATCAGAGTAATCACAGATATTTCATCAAATAGGTCTGGTAATCATCAGAGTAATCACATATATTTCATCAAATATGTCAGGTGATTCATCTTCAAGCAATCACAGGTAATTGCATCTATAGAGTAATAACAGGTAATTGTATCATCAGAAAATCATGCATTTCAGCAATTAGGTCATGTGATTTCATCTTCAGAGTAATCACAGGTATTTCATTGAATAGGTCAGGTAATTGCATTATTAGAGTAATCACATGTATTTCATCAAATAGGTCAGGTGATTGCATCTTCAGATTAATCACAGGTAATTGCATCTACAGATTAATCACAGGTATTTCATCAAATAGGTCAGGTGATTGCATCATCTTTGCAATCACAAGAAAAAGGGTACTGCCAGCATGTAATAAACTTTATTAACTGCATTATTATAAAGCTGACAAAATAAATAAGCAAATAAAGAAATTATATCAGTACTTTAACCTCTGTGTTATCCCAGTTAAACAGCATTTAAATTGTTAAGGCAGTTTTACTAGATTTTAAACTTTTGTTATTCCAGTCAAACAGCATTTAAATTTTTGTTATTCCACTAAACAAGTTTCAATTCATTGTGTTATTCTCATTGTACAACATTTAAACTTGTGACATCATTATAATCAGATTTCTATTTTGTATATTCTTCATCCAAAAGTTAAATTGCTAATAAATTAAATGTTGTTAATTGGTTGACCAGCATGACAGCTTTCATCTTTTGGAAATTATTTAAAGCAAAATACTAAAATCATCAAATGACATAGCTTTGTAGATAATTGCTAATGGATACTTGGCTTATAATGTTTTAAGGAGATACAAAATTTCAGCTGAATAAAATGAATACTAAAATGAATATGCACATACATTGAGTTGTTTTTGTGATAGCAGACCCAGGCTTAAGCTTAATACAGGCTATATACTTTACACTGATGTAAGTAATAGGTGTGAGAATACCCCTCAAGTATTTATCTAATGCATTCTCCTTTTTGATCAGCTGTCACAATTATACAGATACAACGATTGTGGTTTCCATGGGAATAAATGCCTGCACAATTCAGCTAAAACAATCTTGTTGACTTTTATTTTATTAATTGTCATCTACTGTTTTAACTATACTAACATATACCAGCTCATGTGATGGTATGTCATCTGTCAGCATAAGTTCGTTATCACTCCTGTGACTACATTACTTGGCAAATTGCCTTGAAACTTTATACACACATTCACCCCATAGTCTAGTTTGTTACAAATTAAAATGGTACTACTTAGACATCCGATATGGCCAACTAGACAGCCATCTTAAAAGTCATGTTATTGCTACTCTTTTAAAATGGATGGTTAAGGCACAATGGGGTTTTCATTTGAAGACATTTTCTGTCTCAGTATAGTTAGTTCTAAACAAAACTGGGGCTGATCTGATGTCTACTATAACACAGCAGCCATCTTGAAAATCTTGTTATCACTAACCATTCTGTACTGACAGTCACACTTACATGGGGTTTTTACCAGATGGCTTTAGGGGCCCAGAGTGGCCGAGTGGTCTAAAGCGCTCTTCATTACGGATCACTGCCATCTCACCTCTGTCTGCACGGGTTCAAGTCTAAGATTTGGCTAATGTAGTTATGTGAGAAAGCTCACCAGTAGCTTCTCGTGTGTCGGTGGTTCTTTCCTGGGGTTTTCCTGGGTACTTCCTACACCAATAATACTGGCCGCCATGTATAGCCTATCATGTGCTTAAAAATGGCATTAAATCCTACAACAACAACAACATCAACCAGATGGTTTATTATAAACTTTGGTTGACCTGAATTGAAAATGGTGAAAATCTGATGTCCAGTATAACCATCAGTGACCAACTTGAAAATCTGGTTAACCCAACTAATCCAGAATAAAAACAAATATCAATTTGGGATTTCACTAAACAGTATCTTATTTGGTTGGTTCCTATATGATGTCCATTATTGCTGCTACAGTGGCATTCATCAAATCCTAATTATTGCTACTTCTTTTGAATGGATCAAATTGATTTGAATGTTTCATTAGAAGACTTCTTGTGATGACCAGTACTGTGTCCATGCATATGATGTCCAGTACTGTGTCCATGCATATGATGTCCAGTATTGCCACCACAGCAGATCTCCTAACATTCTTGCAATTGCAACTTCTCCTGAATGAAATATAACATTGTCATGGGGTTTTCACTACTTTTGATGTCTAAATGGTCCTATATGTCTAAATGGTCCTATGTCTAAATGGTCCTATATGTCTAAATGGTCCTATATGTCTAAATGGTCCTATATGAGAATGGTGCCACATATACATACATACAGTAGCCATCTTGAAAAATGTATTATTGCTACTTTTCCTAGATCGCTAGTTATATAAACTTTCCCCACAAAACATCTTATGATGTCTAACTGATAAAAATTGGAAATGTCTCGAAAAGTCTTGCTCTTCAGAAATTAATGTCATATCAACATAGTGTTAGTGCTCAGGTGGCCTAGGTGGTTAGTGCAATGACACGAGAAGTTTACATAGAAGCTGGATTGCAGCTGTTTACAGAATTTGTACAAAAATCCTGCTATGATTGAATGCATGGTGCAAAGGTAAATATTTCACGATGATATCACAACATATACCATATGTGTCAATTAAAACTGCAAACAACAAAGGTATTGATTTGCCATAGCAAGTTGCACCTGCACATCAGGGTCTATTTTTTTGTATTCTACTGATTACTCCAAACACACTGCACAGACCCTGATCTGCTGGCACATTATGTAATGGCAGATATGGGTCTGTGAAGTTTGCACTTGGATTTGCCTTATAAGTGAGTAGATACTGTTTGCACTTGGATTTGCCTTATAAGTGAGTAGATACAGATTTTGATTTGAATCCAATATAGGTTGCAAATATTCAAAAGGAAAGCCTGGTATTCATTTCAGCCTTACCTTTTGCACTTGAATCTGATTGGAATTTACTATATACACGGGTTGGATCAATTCATGATTTTATTCTATTTTTATTCTTTACATGTACATACATATTTGTTATTTTCAAAACTTTATTTCAAAATTTTACAGGTTGATTTCTATAGAAATTCATTGTGTGGTACCTTAAAAATGCAGCCACATAAAATGGGTGATAGCTATTATGGTCAAATTAGCAACAAATTAAAACGAACTGTACATGTGTCTGGTATATCTGTATATAAGAACAAATTTCTTATAAATTTAGATAATACATGGAATGCTGTTGTGTTGTTTACTGTGTCACATTGCACACTGACTATACTCTCTCATAAGGTCGAGTCCAGCTACCATTTTTACAGTGTGTGGGCAGATATGGGTCTACACAATTTTATGGGGTAATCCATAACCAGCAATCTTGACACTGATCTATGGATTCATTATGTTACAGCAGTTCAGGGTCTCTGTTCTTGACACTGATCTATCGACTCATTATGTGACATCAGTTCAGGGTCTGTGTTCTTGACACTAATCTATCGACTCATTATGTGACAGCAGTTCAGGGTCTGTGTTCTTGACACTGATCTATCGACTCATTATGTGACAGTAATTCAGGGTCTGTGTTCTTGACACTGATCTATCGACTCATTATGTGACAGCAGTTCAGGGTCTGTGTTCTTTGCAATTGAACCTGATTTCTAAGCGAGTATAGCTGGAACCTGGTTGGTCAGCCATTTCCTTTTGGAGAAGCCAGTTATATAAATCTAAGTAGCATGTAGATCAGTAATGTTAACAAGTTTAATGTACATGTACTCATTTGCTGTATTGGTGTGTTAACTATATTTTAGCACACTATATTACTAATCAAACTATATTAACTAATTTGTTATACTAGTATGTTAACTTACTATATTAATTAGTTCCTCTTTGAAGAAAAGAAAAATTTAATTTGAAACCACACTATGGTTAAGAGGCTTACAGATGAAAAAAGATGGTTTCTGTGCAAAAACTGCATCACCTTTGTTCTCAATGATTGGTGAGTAAAATATATGACTATTGCACACAAACTCCTGAGAACATTAATACCACAACCTCCACCACCGCCAAGAAGAACAAACACTTTTGGGTCTCTTAAATAGGCATTGCTGATGCCAGACAAATATAATTGGGGCTGAGTGAAAAGGCTGTATGGTATATAAACAGATAATCTTTTGTACAAAATATGGCAGCTGCTTTATATTCATCTGTCAATATTTTGTAAATAGATAAGATGGATGAATCACTTTGGCTTTATACACCCCAGGAACACATGAATGTTTTTATCATCCCATAGCAGAAAGATAAAAGTACCATGCCTATGATTGGCATGCCATGGCAGTAAGAGAAACTTGTCATGCCTATGTTGGTCATGACATGGCAGTAAGAGAAACTTGTCATGCCTATGTTGGTCATGACATGGCAGTAAGAGAAACTTGTCATGCCTATGTTGGTCATGACATGGCAGTAAGAGAAACTTGTCATGCCTATGTTGGTCATGACATGGCAGTAAGATAAATGTGTCATCCCTATGTTGGTCATGACATGGCAGTAAGATAAATGTGTCATCCCTATGTTGGTCATGACATGGCAGTAAGATAAATGTGTCATCCCTATGTTGGTCATGACATGGCAGTAAGATAAATGTGTCATCCCTATGTTGGTCATGACATGGCAGTAAGATAAATGTGTCATCCCTATATTGGTCATGACATGGCAGTAAGAGAAATGTATCATCCCTATGTTGGTCATGACATGGCAGTAAGATAAAACTCCCATCCCCATGATTGGCATGTCATGGCAGTAAGAGAAACGTGTCATCCCTATGTTGGTCATGACATGGCAGTAAGATAAAATTCCCATCCCCATGATTGGCATGTCATGGCAGTAAGAGAAACGTGTCATCCCTATGTTGGTCATGACATGGCAGTAAGATAAAATTCCCATGCCCATTATGGGCATGTCATGGCAGTAAGAGAAACGTGTCATCCCTATGCTGGTCATGACATGGCAGTAAGATAAAATTCCCATCCCCATGATGGTCAAGTTATGGTAGCAGTTTAAGGATGAGCCAGTTGTAGGATTTGAACTCAAACCCACATGGTTAAAGTCCAATGCACTAACCTTTTAAGGTTCTTAATTGATCTAAGTCTTATGATCCCCTGGAATATGCCTTGTGTACAACACTGTTTCTATGAATGTTTGCATTTATTTACCAAAATGAGACTTTGACCATAAAATCTGTGTACATAAACAAATTCATACATATACTCAGTTTTAATGATTAGACCAGTCACAGCTTTACAACATAAACAGCTTCCAATGATGATGTTAATGTTATTGAATCTTGTCGGTGTATTTACTAGACAGGGTTGATTACAGATAAACATTCTACTGTTTGAAGAGTCAGGCGACCAGTGTTAGGCTTTTCAAAAAATATTTTGTTTCTTCTCAATATCTCACTTGAAGTAATAATTACAATCAAGTGATTAACATGCCGGACTCATAAAATACCACCCTAGCAAACAAAGAGGCAAGCAAGAAACCTTCTTATACTTTAATTTTTTATGTCGATTATGGTTGCAAGTGTTCTTACCAAACAGATAGTCTTTCATGTGTTAATGTGCCATGGAGAACCAAGCAAGCAAGCAAGCAACCAACCTTCCCTCACTTTAATGATTGGTGTGAATAATAGACATGTCTTCAAACCAAACAAATAACATGTTGTTTATTTACGTGCCATAAAACACCAAGCAAGCAAACAGGCAATCAACAAAACAACCATGCAATCAACAAAACAACCATGTTTTAGTTTTATTTAGTTTTTATTTAGATGTGTGTTACATAAAAAACACATCTTTATTTCTTTTAGATAAATTGAAAACATTTTGACCAATTTAGGATTAATTTGATTGGCTGTGATTCCATATAGGGATAATCTAACTGGTGGATCATTAGTTAAACTTAATCTAATGCACATGAATACATACAGAATTAAAAATGAGTAACAGTGCAATTACAAAACTGAGAACTAATCTTGCTCCTTGGTAGAAAAAGGAATGACTTTTGAAAACTAAACAAACACAGAAACCTAGATACACTCTGAACTATTTACAATATTTTAATGAGACCGGGGAAATCTACAAAAAAGAGATTAAAATATTTAAAATCCTCAGATGAAAAAAACTGGATAAAATGTGCAAAATATATGTCTATTTGCATTCCAGTTGAAACAGCAACAATTACTCTGCACACACACACACACACACACACACACACACACACACATATATATATATATAACTTGTTTAATATATGGAGCATAGTAGAAATGCATGATATGATCACCCATTATCTCCTTTGTAATAGTTTTAATTTGCATTTAATTTTCAATTTGAAGTGATATTTTTATCAGCTGATGGAAGTTTGGAAGGGATGTTTAATTTCATAGCTATATTAACCTCTATAAAAGTTGTGTAAATTCCTTCACAAATTTACTCTTTACAGTTCAAAGATATTGTCAGTATACACTCAAAAAAATCGAGGACAGGCTGAACAAATTTCATTTTGTTTTGTAATTTCTTCCCAACAGAATATTATTTAAAAGCAGTATATCACTAGTATGCCTTTGTTTACATTTTATTTGCAGAGGAATCCAATTAAAATACTTTATCATTCCAGCATAATGCAGTTCATATTGCTTTGAATTAGTATCTCAGCAGGTGCCCTTATTTGCCTTAATTACACAACTGTAGGCAAGAATCAACATACATAATTTCAAGTCTTTTGCATTTCATGTGTGCTTTCAGGCTATTTTCCTTTATGTCATTTTGAAGTTGTACTTGAATATTGCAAGAAACATTTTTAATGTCAGTGGCGTTTATGCCCTTTGCAATCATGGAATGGAATAATGAGCAATTCTCTAATGGTTAGGTATTGATTTTTTTCCAGAAGGGAATTATAGGGAAGAATTATTGTTTTGTGAGAAAGCCCCCTGTGTTTTCATCAGCATCATGCACTTGTATCAGGCTTTTAATTTCAGCTGTTACATTCCATTTTGATGCATCGTTAGGTGTAACACTGTTGAATCACAGACTATTATATTCTGTATAGATGAATGCCATTGGACCATATAAATTAACAGTAGTAAACTACAGTTGAAATTGATGCACAGGTGTGATTGACAGGAAAGGTTTTGATAGACCAGTGTATTGATGACAGAAATATACTTGAATGAAATGAAATCCCTTTGGAGTCTTGAGTCCTGAAAAGTAACAAGTTTAGGACTTGTAGATGAAAGTGATTGTGGCAACACTGTTGAATTTTAGGTAAATTACATTTTAGTACAAAGATAGTAACAGCAGAGGTGGCGGGACTGTTTACCTATAAGGTTACAACTGACATAATTGGGGCAGAATTAAATTTTACATGCTTTATTGCCAGTGTGAAAGGGCAAACTGATCCAAATAGCATTTCACCTTTGTGTAGTGAATGGACTCACATACAAAGAAATTTATTGGATAGATTGTAAGTGTGCAGGCCAAATACCCATTAATAAAAAAAAAGGTGGAGTCCACCAATAGGTTGAGAATGGCCTTGGGAATGCTGACCAGTGTCCTTTACTTGGAAAGTGCTTAATTTGGAATGTAGATTACAGGCATTAGAGCCAGCAGTGTGTGGCAAATTTCACAGCATTTTTCTTTACTATTCTACCAAACTCTGAAAGGAAATACTACCAGTTACCATGTGTTAAAATAACTTTAGACCACACTAAAGCTTAACAAGTGGGAATTTAATTGAACTGATACATAGAAGAGAAGTGAAATGTGAGACGTGTTTCTACATCTGTGCTTTGGGTTTGTAGGAAATTTATGAATGAAATGCCCTACTTTGTGATGAGGAAGGAAGAAAGAAGGGAGAGTAAATGTGGTGCCATGTGAGGACAAGTGAAGGGAAAAGATGGAAAAGAGCATAGCATGTGAATTTGAGATTCAATGCAGTGATACGAAAAATCATCTTTTGTGAAGGAGTGAGATTTCAATTTGGTGATTCACGTTATTTTGAGGTAAAATTTGGCTTTCGGTCATATATCTCAGAGTCAAGGCTACGAGTTAGGGATTAAATATAACCAACCTACACTTTTGAAAAATGTAATTTTAATTTTGGCAAACATTGGATGCAAATGAAATTTCTGGTCTCACATACGTGATTGACAATAAACATTTGTCAGAAATGTTAAACCTGTTTATGTTTTATACTGTTTAACATTTGTAAATAATTCCCTCTGTGACATGTCTTCTTCTAGTTTACAGGCATCATAATTTGTTCTCCATAAAACGGTCATAATATTACCATCTTTACTCATTTATCAGTCAGATCCAACTGAAAACAACATAGACCCAGATCTGTCATTCCATGTGACATCAGATGATGGTTTGTGTTGTATACTCTACTAATTATAATCTATGTAGATAACCAGATTTTAACATATCGGTCTGTGAAGTTTGCATTGGATTTAAATAATCAGTGAGTAAAGACAGGAAGTTCAACCTCTTTATACAGGCCACTTCAATAAAACAAACAGAATTTTAGGTCCCATCAGTGGCTGGTTTTGAAAATTGCTTAAGGTACTAACGTGACCTCCATGCTTAACAATTAATTATACTGATAAATAAAACAAAACCTTTTTTTATCAAGCATTCAATTCAGTTGAAAGTGGATGTAAACTAGAAAAAAAATTGTTTAAAATTAAATGCAATTTATGTTAGTGTACTTAATAGTTTTATCTAATTACTCCAATATTATATAATGCATGTCCATTAATAATAATAATAATAATAATAATAATAATAATAATGATGATGATGATGATGATGATGATGATGATGATGATGACATTTAACATTAATAATACAGTTGGTTTCACAGTAACTCTTATTGTAAGTCATGTAACATAATAAAAGGCTGAATTGCCTTACAAGGCTGTGTTACCATTTATATCTGCATACAAGTCAGGTAGCAAGACAATATACAAGGTAAGTATGTTATGTGAAAAAAACAAATACTGGTCAATTCAGTTGGATCCATTGCTTTACCAATGTTTAATTATTGACTGGGATATAGAGATGCTATATTATGATGGACTACAGCTAATAATTCATTACAGAAATAGGGAAACTCAGTAACAATAAGATAACATTTTAGCGTTGCTGTGATTCTGAATATTTCCTTCCTGTCATTTGTCTTATCTCATAATTAGCAAATTTGGCCGTAAGTAATCTTCTGTATGACCCTTCATGTGTTTTTCTATTTCATTATCAAATCATGAGGCATTTGTAAATAAATGCTATTTTTTAAGTTAAAAATAAATAAAATCTCCAAAACATTGAAAAATATTGGTTAGTAGCCTCATCTAAGGCCATTAAACTGTGTACAAATGATGCTGCTCTGGCATCAAATATGGCCACCTGTACTCAAAAATAGAAAAACCTTTAAATTGATGACTTCTGAAAAAAAAACACCTTTAAAATGATGACTTCTGAAAAACACCTTTAAATTGATGACTTCTGAAAAAAAACACCTTTAAATTGATGACTTCTGAAAAACACCTTTAACATGATGACTTCTGAATAACACCTTCAAAATAATGACTTCTGAAAAAAAACTTTAAAATGATGACTTCTGAAAAACACCTTTAACATGATGAAATATGAATAACACCTTTACAATGATGACTTCTGAAAAACACCTTTAAAATGATGACTTCTGAAAAACACCTTTAAAATAATGACTTCTGAAAAACACCTTTAAAATGATGACTTCTGAAAAACACCTTTAAAACGATGACTTCTGAACAGAATGTGATGGCAACCATCCTGGCAGGAAGAACTTTCAAATTTATATAAATGACGCCATTCAACCATCAGATTGGAAAAACCTTTCAATGACTTTTTCTCTAAAACTACAAATTTAAATTTGACATTTACAGAAGAGATAGTGGCATAAAAACATTTAAAGGTCATAGAGATGGTGTTTATCTGTGATCTGGTGTAGCTGTCATTAATCTTGTGTTAAAAATGGTGAATAGGATTTTAAAGTTTGGAAGAAGCATCCTGGTTTGAAGACCTGTCACGATTTTACAAATGATTCTAATGTCATCATTGGTTTTGCAGATCTGTCATATTTTTATACAAATGCTTCTAATCTGTCATCATTGGTTTGAAGATCTGTCACAGTTTCACAATTGATTCTAATCTGTCTTCATTGGTTTGCAAATCTGTCATATTTTTCAAATGTTTCTTATCTGTCATCATTGGCTTGAAGATCTGTCATGGTTTTACAAAAGACTCCGATATATCATCATTGGTTAGAAGAACTGCCATAGTTTATAAATAATTCTAATCTGTCATCATTGGTTGGAGGATCTGTCACATTTTTACAAAGTATATTCGAATCTGTCACCATTTTGATGATCTGTCAATTTGCAGATATATTTTACACTGTTGTCATTGGTTTGATAATCTGTCACATTTTTTAACAAAAGATTATAATCTGTCATCATTAAAACCACTGACAGAAATCATGTTGTGTGAAAACCTTTTAAATATGTACAAATTATGCCTATCTGCCAACAAATATGGCTACTGTTTCCATCAACAGAAAAACCTTCGACAACTTCTATATATGATTTTACATAATGTGAGAAAATTTTCAAATTTTATTGACAAGGTCCAAGTTTGGAAACCTTTCATGTTTATACAAAGATACCATCTTGCAGTTACTAAAAGACATAAACATACACAGCTTTATGTCAACAAAGACATTTATCTGAGATTGACAAATTTGACACTAAACATCCTGACAGGGTGGGAGAAATGATTTGGTTTGCTTGTATCAGCTAACAATATTCTGGTAGCATATTTCTTATAGTATGACAGCTGTCTACTGTTAATGTTCTGCTAAGTTTTGTCTATATTGGTATGCACAAAAGTAGAAGTAACATATTTCTCTTTCCTAATATAAGGCAAAAACACAAAAATAAAGGTTAAAAAAGGCAATAATTTGATTTTTAAACCTGGTACTCTTGTGTTACAGATTGCCATAGTTACAACTAGACAAAGTTTGTTTGAAAATGATGGATTAGATTCTTGACCAAAATATTATCTAAGTCTATGGAGCAAATTGGACGTTTCAAAATTCTATTACAAAATCTATTATTCAATTGGGCTATCATAAAATAACTAATTATCTACCCGAACAAATATTTGAAATACCACAAAATTATATACATGTATATGTACAACACAACTAATTTATACCTAAAGAATGTAGAGAAAATGACAAAATGACAGTTATCACTGGATGATACAAATGTTTCGCATGTGTATGGGTCTAATTTCTTTTTGCCCTTATTTACTCCTCATTTAAATGCCTGCTTGCCCATGTATTAAATTTATGTTAGGAAGGCCTTACTGTTGTGTGACATTTGAATACAGAACCTGCCCTGTCTCATTTTAATGTTATAAACAACAATTAGCATTCTACAAAATGGCACTTAATGTCTAGGAATCAAGAATGTTCAACAAAGAAGGCTTTATGCAAAAAATTTTAATGAGGTAAGATCGAGATTCTTGACAATTAAATCTGTTTACAAATACATATCAACAGCTTGAAGTAAAAACATGATTTCTGTGTCTTCTCTCACTACCCATACTGTGGACTCAGGGATGTACAAGCAGCCTCCTATCCTGTTTGTCTACTGAATGCAAAGTGACTTTGAAGTCCAGTCCCATGGGCTTGGAAATGTAAAATAGACCTGAAACCCTTTTCTGTGGACTCAGAATGTAACATAGTCTTGAAGCCCCTTCCTGTGGACTCAGGATGTAACATCATCATGAAGCCCATTCCTATGGACTCCGGATGTAATATAGTCATGAAGCCCCTTCCTGTGGGCTCAAGATGTTACAAGGGGCCATGAGTGGTCTAAAGTGCTCTCCATTATGGATCACTGCCACCTCACCTCTGTCTGCATGGGTTCAAGTCTCATATTCGGCCAATGTGGGTATGTGAGAATGCTTTCCAATAGCTTCTCATGAGTCAATGGTTCTTTCAAGGGTTTTTACCTGGTTCTTCCTCCACCATTAATACTGGCCACCATGTATAGCCTATCGTGTGCTGAAAAATAGCATTAAACCCTACAACAACAACAACAACAAGTTGTTACATAGTTATGAA
Organism: Unio delphinus; assembly: GCA_029339505.1. NCBI lineage: Eukaryota > Metazoa > Mollusca > Bivalvia > Unionida > Unionidae > Unio > Unio delphinus. Next base: position 5,333,845 of record JAQISU010000064.1, read on the forward strand.
GCCCCTTCCTGTGGACTCGGGGATGTATAAATAGGCTAGATGTCTCTTTCTGTGGGCTCAGGGATGTGAAATAATCTTGAAGTCCCTTCCTATTAGGTCAGATATGTAAACTAGGCCAGATACCCCTTCCTGTGGACTCGTGAATGAAAAATAGGCCAGATGCCCTTTCTTGTTATCTCAGAGATGTATAAATAGGCCAGGTACCCCATTCTGTGGACTCTGGGATGTAAAATAGACCAGATGTCCCATTCTGTGGTCTCAGGGATGTAAAATCAGCCAGATGTCCCATTCTGTGGACGCAGGGATGTAAAATAGGCCAGATGCCCCATTCTGTGGACTCAGGGATGTAAAATAGGCCAGATGCCCCATTCTGTGGACTCAGGGATGTAAAATAGGCCAGATTCCCCATTATGTGGACTCAGGGATGTAAAATAGGGCAGATGTCCCATTCTTGTAATCTTTGAAATATAAAATAGGCCTCAAACTCTTTCCTGTTCCATTTAAACGTATGACTTTTTAAAACAGTGGTTTGTATACCATTTTGGGGATATATAAACTTGCTCAATAGACTGCATTGTGCTGATGAGCCTTTTAATACTCTGCTTATATCCATACCATGTTGGAGGTGGGTGAGTTTGATGCCCCACTGACTTAGTCTTATCTTGAGGTAAATATATTGTACTACTACTACTACTACTACTACTACTACTACTACTACTACTACTAATAATAATAATAATAATAATAATAATAATAATAATAATAATAACAATTATATGATGGTAATAATAATTATTCTTCTTTTTATTATTATTATTATTATTATTATTATTATTATTATTATTATTATTATTATTGCATGGAAACCTCACAAGCTCAAAATTCACTGGGAAAATATGACAATTTTGTTTTTAATGAGTTTTATATTTACTGTGGTTCACATTTTTTCCCAACATTTTTTTGCTCTGGCATTTTTTACCAACAGGTTTATACGCTTTGACATGACATTAGTGATGAGTTAGTTTTGTCAAATAAATATTCGTGATCATGTACGGATTTCATCTCATTAGCATGTCTTCCTGTCTTGGATTTTATTTACTAGGGATGGCTTGAAGATGTTTAACAACTAAGTGCTGGTCGCATGCACAGTTTAGGTTTTAGTGTTTATATCGATGACTTAGGCAACTGAAATTAATTAATTTAGGTTGTTCATAGTGGAGAGTTTCAATTTTTGTAATGTTGACTTGGGCAACTGAAATTAATTTAATTTAGTGTTCATTGTGGAAAGTTTGCTATCACTAATCCTGCTAAACTACATGGATACTTTACACACATATTCATCGTATAGTATTCTTTGTCCTGAATGAAAAGTTTTTTGACATCCAATATGACCATCTTGAAATTTTTGTATGTAATCACTATTCCTCCAGAATGGATGACCTTATCAACATGGGGTTTTCACTGAAAGACTTTTTATAATGGCTAGTTGATTCTTTATTAAAATGGTGCAGATTTTACATCTAATATGGCAAAAGCAAGTCACTATTTTCGGTCCAAACTTGGGACAGTTGATGGAGATCTATGATTCTTGAAGGAAACATATTAAATGAAGCACCTGTCACAAATCTTCTGGAAAGTAAAGAGCAGCTGGAACTAATAGCTATTAGCAGATAGTATGTCTATGGCTTAAGCTTTAATATATATATATAAATATATATATATATATATATATATATATATATATATATATATACACAGATTTTTGCAATACAGATAGGACCTAATGTAAAGGTATTAAAACTTTAGTCCATTGATAGTTTACATGCCTGCCATAAATTTTGATGTACATGTATTATATTACAATGTTTTATGTCCATCTTTTCCTTCCCCAATTAATTTCTGTACAATAACTTGAGTTCTCTACCATCTGTAGGTCCCATATTTTATGGGTGGTTTGCACTTGGGACAGGGAGGAAGCCTATTGATTTCAATTTCATATTGTTAAGGGTCAAGGTCACATTTTGTTCTACTTCACATACCTGGAGTAAAGGAAGAAACCCATTGACATTGGGATCAAAAGGTCAAAGATCAGTGTCATCGTTTGAAAGGAGAACATTTTTGTCTACAAAAAAAATTAAGTACTTTAACATGTACCTTCATCAAAGTCTGTGGATGACTTTTGCCATGGGCAAGATAAAAGCCAATTGATTTTGGGATTGAACAACCTGTGCTAAAAACAGAGCATTGATTTTGCATTCTAATTTTAGTTCTATACACTACCTGGATGGAAATGTGTGGGACTTGCCTTTAAAAAACAGAGAAAGACATAATTCAATTGGGGATTGAAAGGTCATAGGTCAAAAACTCAGTTCCCTCACTGAACCTTGTAGTTAGTTAAGAGAACTTGTAGATTCTGTGGTCTAAATTTAAAAGGACTTGGAATGATAATAAGGTTAGTGGTTAGTTTAACTAAAAACCATGTACCTTGACCAAATGACCAAGTCTTTGAGCTCCATTGGTAGACTATTCCTATAACTGAAGACCATGTACCTTGACCAATGACCAAGTCTTTGAGCTCCATTGGTAGACTATTCCTAGAGTCAACAATCCCTATCCAGTGTATTATTTACAGATTATGATACTCTCATTCTACTATGAAACTCCTATGTATCAGCTATAACATTTTTTCTAAAAAGTATGGTGGGCTTATTAAAAGCTAAATATAAATTAGGTTAATTTTGCCTAATGTTTTAATATGGTTGAGGGGTGAGTTGGAAGGCCATTTCAGATAAATATAGTATTTTATGTGGTACTTTGTAACTAGCATACACTGTTATACAGTATTTTATGTGGTATTTATACCATGTCTGCACTGAACAGTTACATGGTGTTTTATGTGGTAATTTTTACCTCGTCTGCACCGAACACTGTAATACAGTATTTTATGTGGTAATTTATACCTTGTCTACCCTGAACACTGTTATAAAGTATTTTATGTGGTATTTATACCATGTCTACACTGAACAGTTACATGGTGTTTTATGTGGTAATTTATACCTTGGCTGCACAGAACACTGTTATACAGTATTTATGTGGTACTTTGGAACTTGCATACACTGTTATACTGTATTTTATGTGGTAATTTATACCTTGTCTGCACTGAACACTGTTCTATGGTATATTATGTGGTACTTTGTAACTTGCATACAATGTTATATAGTATTCTATGAGGTACTTTGTAACTTGCATACACTGAACACTTAAACAGTATTGTATATGGTCTTGTATAACTTTCCTATAATGAACATGTTTGGACCAAACATTTTAGAGGATGTAAGAAGCTAATTGTAAAAAGAAAATTGAGTAGTATATCACTGAAGGTGTTGTTATTTTGTATGCATAACCCAGGGAAGGACTAGATGGGTGGGTGGGTGGGTGTGCCTCAAAGCTACATATATACATTTCCTTGTTACCTATCTTCTATCTACACTGCTGATTATACTACATCTAATGTCTTAAGAAGATGCTTAGTACTGATGTTTTTGAATTGTGATGGAACTTTGGAGTTAGTTGGATGTTTCGGAGGGTAGGTAAATAAAGAAGTACAGATATTGTTGTTGTTGTTGTTGTTGTTGTTGTTTTAGGGTTTAACGCCATTTTTCAGCACACAATAGGCTATACATGGTGGCCAATATTATTGATGGAGGAAGAACCTGGGAAAACCCATGGAAAGAACCACCGACCCACGAGATGCTACTGGCAAGCTTTCTCACATAACTACATTAGCCAAATCTTAGAATTGAACCCACGCAGACAGAGGTGAGATGACAGTGATCTGTAATGGAAAGCACTTTAGACCACTCGGCCACTCGGGGCCCCACATATATTGTAATAACTTTCATTTCTGATAATGACCATCTTTACTGGCATATAACTCCAAGTCCAAATAACATAGGTCCTGATCTCCCATTGGATAATGTGCTGGCAGATCAGGGTCTAGATTATTTGATGTATTGATCACTCCTAACAAACTGCATAGACTAAGATTGGCCAGTGCATGATGTGATAGCAATTCATGGACCTGATTTAAAAGTGCCTATGCAAAAACACTGTTAACATCTGGTGGTGGAAAAAAAATCAACAAACGAACGTTTGCTTACAATGGAAAATTTTATGAAATGGCAGCGAAAATTCTAGGCAAGTAACAAAACCTATTTTTGACAATCATGTAACTTTCCACTTGCTCTGGTCTTAAGGGCTTTTGTAGTCCATTATTTGATGAGGAAATTTGATTCTGACTTGCATATTTAGAGTTGAAATCCTATCTAGACTGAACTCTATGCGTACTAATGACATTTACAAATGATTCCTGTTTTTGTAAAGCTTGAATCATAAACTTCTAAAGAGAACGTTGCTGTTTAATTAATTTACAGCTGTATCTAACAAATTCAGTTTGGCTACCTTGGTGTTAATCTTATTTTTATCCAGAAAGATTATCAAAATTAAATCTCCATGCCCAACCTTAAGTGCCCCAAGATCTCCTGTCCACTTCACATTCCTTTTTGTCAACAGTAGTATTGATGGCCCTTCAAGTGACTTGCATTTCTTGGGATCTGTTTGTTTTAGCAGACAAAGGAATGCCAGTATTGACAAGTTCGGAACTGTGGGTACTCCAACTGATGAGAACTTGTTTAAGGCAGAACTGGACAATCAATGGTCCATACTGGGCTGTAGGTTGACCCATATGTGGGTTGTTGGACCATAATGTGTGGGTTGGTGGTAATCAGGTTAAGAGGAAGGCCCCAACCCATTCTTTTATAGACCATTTTCATTTGATGTCATTGGCATTCATATTGGTTGACTACCTGACTTTTGTAGGGGTTGCCTAGTTGACTAGTTTTACTATTGATTGCAAATGGTGAATAGTAGGAAAAATAATTCTTTGATACTCTTAAATGTATAACAGTACATCAAAAGAAAGACATAATGCAGGCTTTCTGTCATTGTTGGTATTGGTTATTTTGGTCTGATTTTCCCCCAAGTATGCTTTGTCAACAACAATGATTTTTTTTTAGCAGACAATTCAATCAGTTCGTTAATCTTCAGCAGAATGTCATACATGTGAACCTCCCCATGGGAATGTTTTCCTCCCAAGTTGACAGGTGTCTCCTGTCCATTAAATCACTCAATGAAATCATCAGTTATTCTATCCATTTTTTCACATCATGATTCCTAATAATATTTATGGTAAAACTGCCTATGATCACATGGTATGATCACATGACTGTGAACTGGTTTTAACACAACAAGATGATTTAGTTTGCTGCATTGGTTGAAGTTGCTTGAAATGGATTATACCAAGTGTGATCAGAAGTAATTCAGGAAGGATTAAAGAGATTAATTGATTATAGTTGGATTACTAAAGAGCTCAATGGGCATAAAACAAGGTCATTTTGGCTTTGGTACTTAAAGCTTGTCAAGATGTCTAAGTGTGCATTACCTCTCCATGCTAAAAGAACCCTCCCAAATTCTAACTGAAAAATCACTTGACATTCATTGATGGATGGAGACAGGAAATTTCCAGATTTTTCTTAGCTGAATATTGCCAGTAAAAATAAAAAAGTTATTGTCCCAATGCTTATTTTAAAAATGTGTGTGTGTGTGTGTGTGTGTGTGTGTGTGTGTGTGTGTGTGTGTGTGTGTGTGTTGCTGGGATGTATAATTTTGACTGCTTGTATGTGTGTTCATTAATTTATTCATTCTTTCCTTCTCAATCTTGTTTTACTCTTGCAGTAGTTCAGATTAAAACTACACTTGTGTCAATTGTCATAGAGATAGATCTCAAGAAGAGTAGTATGTGGGTATATCTCCATAAAAAGTAACATAAACATAAAAACTAGGTCAATGTGACCACATTTTCATGCTTGGGTGACTTTTGATATTTTCACCTTTCCTTCCATTAAACAGTATGTATATTGTACCATATTTCTCTAACACATTTAAATGAACATGTTTTGCTTCTCCAAGAAGATAACTTGTGAACATTGCAATGTGGCTGCACATTAATGTTTGGCCATTGTGACCTGATTTTCATGTTATATAGACATTTGTGTTTTCAGCTATCCACTGGTTATGACTGCAATATATTTGATTTTCTTTCACAAATATTCATGAAAATTGGAATGTGGAGTCCTTTTTGGGATGACAACTGAACCATTGAAGATAAAAGTCACTATGATCTCATGTTAAGCCTTGAGTGACAGGTATCTTCATCTATACCATTCTGTGTATTGTCAACTACTCCAAATAGTTTCATGTTGAAAAGGCACATTAGTATTTGTGAGTTTGCACATTTAATCATTTTCTTAAACATCAACTGAAAAATTCTTTGAAATGCCATTTAAGAACAAAATATATTGTTGAGATTCTTTAATTTAAAAGAGCACATGCAGTTGCTAACAGCAGGAAATTTTGACAGGACTAATACTTGGTTCTTATGCATGGTCATTCCTGGAATATGACAGTTTGATTGTAAATCTGGATTTAATCAAAGAAGGCCTAATGGACAGCTCTTTGTTTCAAGTGAAGTGGATTTTCATTGCCAAGTATTGCTTTCCTATGAACATTGCAGATGGACAATCTCAGATTAATAGAGGGTCCATGTCTCAGAGGGAAAAAAATTATTCTTGAATTAGAGCTCTGTAGGAAAACAGCTGGGAAGTGACCAATCCAATGAGAAAATAAAATTGATGGCTTACACCTAATAAAAGGACATTAATTGTTGGTAGTAAAAGTTTGTATTGACATGAGTGTCCAGCTGACACACTTCACAGCTCATAGCCTAAGAGTAGTTTTGAAATTTGATCAGGGCTAAGGATTACTGCTGGTTTTAATTTGTTCCATTAATTTCCTGAATTACTTGGAGTTCTGGATAAATGTTACATTTCGCCTGCTTTATTTATTAAATGTACAGACAATGTGTCATTTGAAATGTCTTTTTATTATTTGTAATATTGTCTCTTTAGAAAAGAAGAAATAATCGGTTTGTCTTGACATCAGATGCTTTCTGTAAAGGTCAGTATTGGCGAGAATTTTCTGATCGGAAATTGTTGTTTTTATGTTGAATATTATTTCATGATTAAAAGTCAGTTTCTAACCAAAACAATTACCCAACTTTACCATGAAAACCTGACCATTAAAATTATTGAAGAGTTAAATTGTCTGCTAAATGTGTTACCTTCCAATGACTTTGACCAGCAATTAATGTTGAAATGGATTTAATCTAGAAATGTACATGGATCATATTTTATTCCAATGACTTTGACCGGCAATTAATGTTGAAGTGGATTTACCGGTAATATAGAAATGTACATGGATCCTGTTTTATTCCAATGACTTTGACCAGCAATTAATGTTGAAATGGATTTAATCTAGAAATGTACATGGATCATATTTTATTCCAATGACTTTGACCAGCAATTAATGTTGAGTGGATTTAATATAGAAATGTATCCTATTTTGAGTCAAGATGGTAAATTTTATACATGTAATACGTCACAAATTGTGGTGAGAAGGAAACAGTGCTAAATGTTTTTTCTCAGAGAAATTATTAATTAAAAACAAAGTAGAGCATTGTATCAACTTAATATTATGTGATAAACCAGGAAGCATTGGAAAGGGCTTTCCAAGTAGGCTTTTATACTCTTTGGGTTTTATTCCAAGAATAATACATGTACAAGCTGTTAAATACAGTCTCCATCCATAATTTACAGAAGAAAAGGATTTATACATAATTTAGAAATTATTTGGTGAGAGAGAGAGAGTTTGTTTGATTAGGATTTTTAACGTAGCTTTAACAATTTTTCAGTTATATCGCTACGATGTCTGCAGTGAGGCAGTTTATAGTGATGTCTAGCACTGAGACATCATGCCGCAGACATGTAGCATGATGTCCCACCCAGTCACATTATCCTGACACCAGGCCGACCAGTCCTAACACTAACCTCTTTATGCTGAGCGGCAAGCGAGGCAGCTGTTAGTACCATTTTTGTAAGTCTTTGGTATGACTCGGCTGGGGATCGAACCGACGACCTCCCACTTCCGGGGCGGATGCTCTAACCACTAGGCCACTAAAGCGGTTGAGAGAGAGAGAGAGAGAGAGAGAGAGAGAGAGAGAGAGAGAGAGAGAGAGAGAGAGAATCTTCATTAAATGTTTATTTTAAAGATTTATGATGGAGAAAAAAAAGAATATAAAAGACCATGTAGTATATGGCGACAAGTCATATCAGGAGGCAATGGGATTTCCAATGTACCAATTCATAAAATAGACAATGGGATTTCCAATGTACCAATTCATAAAATAGACAATTGGATTTCCAATGTACCAACTTATAAACTAGACAAGGAGATTTCAATGTACCAATTCATAAACTAGACACAGGGAGTTTCAATGTACCCATTCATAAACTAGTTTACATTCCAAGAGTTGTTTTAACTAACTAGCAGTGTTTAGGTCATATTGGAAAATAAAGGTTAGAGACAAAATTGGAGGCGGTTTGTAAGGCTTGATGTAAGTGTGGATTTGATATCACTGTTTGAAATACAATATGATATTTGATTATCAAGTCCAGTCCAAGTGCATGCACCATAGACTTTGATTTGCCATCCCATAATATGCTGGTAGATTATGATCTGAGTTGTTTTGTTTTATTAATTACTAATAACAAACTGCATAGACACAGATCTGCCTGTGCATTATGTGAGAGTAAATTTGGGTCTGTGAAGTTTGCAGTTAGACCTGACTTATAAGTAAGTGTACATGGTTACTCTCTCCAATGCAGTTTTCTTATTGACCCATGGAAGTAATATACATAGCTAAAAAGAGGTCATGCAGTTTGAATCTGTACATTGTACAGAGTAAAATTGTATGACCGCTTTATGTAGGAAATATTAATTCCAATCTACTCATACTTCTGCTTTTCAAGTTCTGAACCATTTGAAATTGGTTGGATGCATTAAATAGAAACTGTACTACTTAGTTTTTTATTAGAAAAATTTATTTTATTCAGTTGGTGTAGTTGTTCCTATGTCCTTTTGAAAAATAGATAGGGATTACTTTGTTTGGACTCCTTGGGTTTTTGTGTTGTATTGATAGCAGTGTTTGATTGTAATATTTCAAGTGTTTGTAATCGTGAATAAAGTTAGTAGTGTATTCAGGTTTTAAGTTTGGACAGTGGGAGATTGGGAACAATTAGACTTTTCTTGTCTTTGAAGACATTCAAGCAGTTTGAGTAAGTTGAAACTAGTGGTGTTTTTGATGGTCTTCTTTATAGCTTGATGTATTGAGTGGACTCTTGCTGGAAGGTATTTGATTTAAACTGCCACTTGTCATAAAACGGAGATTTGAAAGAACACAATGTTATAAGCATTTACTACATTTAAATACAACCTGATTTAACTTGCACCTATTTTAACTCTGTATTATTATTAGTGCCTGCTAAACCATTCTAATAAATAAGTAGCTAGATAAGTAAATAGCTTTATTTGTTGATTTTTTAATGACACTTATAACACACACAGCATTGGTTCTAGCATGCCATGGAATAAGAGCTAAGTGACATTTCTAAGGAAACCCTCAGGCAATGGACTCAGGCTGGCCTGGGCTGGCATTGAACTAACAACTTATGGATTATGAGTGGCTTGCTCTTTGAAAAAGTATTCCTCCATGAGAAGTAAATAAGACAATTTGTAACCATTATTACTTATTATGCATGATTTTCTTATTGTGTCAGACAATACATAATGTTTTTGTTGTTAAACATAATACTTTACATGTTGTAATCATTCTGTCATACTTGTAGCAGCATACATATGGCACACAGGTGGTGTGACTGCATTGGTTAGTATGCAGTTCTGTCACACATGTGATGTGACTTCAATGATCTACACAAGCGGTATGACTGCATTGGTTAGTATACAGTTCTGGCACACAAGCGGAATGATCACATTGGTTAGTATACAGTTCTGGCACGACTGCACTGTGAGGCTCAGTGGTATAGGTATCAGAAGCCACAGTGCCTAAGTGGTTAAAGCCTCCAGAACTGAAGATGGCACTGTTGTTAAGGCATCAGAAGCTGTAGTGGCTAATTTGTTATGGTATCAAAAGCTGTAGTGGCTAATTTGTTATGGCATCAGAAGCTGTAGTGGCTAATTTGTTATGGCATCAGAAGCTGTACTGGCTAATTTGTTATGGCATCAAAAGCTGTAGTGGCTAATTTGTTATGGCATCAGAAGCTGTACTGGCTAATTTGTTATGGCATCAGAAGCTGTACTGGCTAATTTGTTATGGCATCAAAAGCTGTAGTGGCTAATTTGTTATGGCATCAGAAGCTGTAGAGGCTCAGTGGTATAGGCATCAAAAGTCAGTGTCTAAGTAGTTAAGGTCTCCAGAACTGTAGTGGCCCTGTTGTTAAGACACCCAAAACTATAGTGGTTTAGTTGTCATGTTATCCTGAGCTGTAGTGACTCACTTGTTAAGGCATCGGGAACTCTAATGGCTGAGTGGTTATGGCATCAGGAACTCTAATGGCTGAGTGGTTAAGACACCCAGAATTGTAGTGGCACAGTTAAGGCATCCAGACGTTTAGTAGCATTGTTGTTAATATCTGTTAAATGTTGTTAATATCTGGATCTGTAGTGGCTCAGTTATTAAAGCATCCATAAATATCACTTAGTTGTAAGGCATCCAGTGTTGTTGTGGCTCAGTGGTTAATACATCCAGAGCTATACTGTCTTAGTGGTTAATTCATCCAGAGCTATAGTGTCTGAGTGGTTAATTCATCCAGAGCTATAGTGTCTGAGTGGTTAATGCATCCAGAGCTATAGTGGCTCAATGGTTAATACAACCAGAGCTATAGTGTCTGAGTGGTTAATGCATCCAGAGCTATAGTGGCTCAGTGGTTAATTCATCCAGAGCTATAGTGGCTCAGTGGTTAATGCATCCAGAGCTATAGTGGCTCAGTGGTTAATTCATCCAGAGCTATAGTGTCTCAGTGGTTAATTCATCCAGAGCTATAGTGGCTCAGTGGTTAATTCATCCAGAGCTATAGTGGCTCGGTGGTTAATTCATCCAGAGCTATAGTGTCTGAGTGGTTAATGCATCCAGAGCTATAGTGGCTCAGTGGTTAATTCATCCAGAGCTATAGTGGCTCAGTGGTTAATTCATCCAGAGCTATAGTGGCTCAGTGATTAATTCATCCAGAGCTATAGTGGCTCAGTGGTTAATTCATCCAGAGCTATAGTGTCTGAGTGGTTAATTCATCCAGAGCTATAGTGGCTCAGTGGTTAATTCATCCAGAGCTATAGTGTCTGAGTAGTTAATTCATACAGAGCTATAGTGTCTGAGTGGTTAATGCATCCAGAGCTATAGTGGCTCAGTGGTTAATTCATCCAGAGCTATAGTGGCTCAGTGGTTAAATCATCCAGAGCTATAGTGGCTCAGTGGTTAATTCATCCAGAGCTATAGTGGCTCAGTGGTTAAATCATCCAGAGCTATAGTGGCTCAGTGGTTAATTCATCCAGAGCTATAGTGGCTCAGTGGTTAATGCATCCAGAGCTATAGTGTCTGAGTGGTTAATGCATCCAGAGCTATAGTGGCTCAGTGATTAATTCATCCAGAGCTATAGTGGCTCAGTGGTTAAATCATCCAGAGCTATAGTGGCTCAGTGGTTAAATCATCCAGAGCTATAGTTGCTCAGTGGTTAATTCATCCAGAGCTATAGTGGCTCAGTGGTTAATGCATCCAGAGCTATAGTGGCTCAGTGGTTAATGCATCCAGAGCTATAGTGGCTCAGTGGTTAAATCATCCAGAGCTATAGTGGCTCAGTGGTTAATGCATCCAGAGCTATAGTGGCTCAGTGGTTAATTCATCCAGAGCTATAGTGGCTCAGTGGTTAACGCATCCAGAGCTATAGTGGCTCAGTGGTTAATGCATCCAGAGCTATAGTGGCTCAGTGGTTAATGCATCCAGAGCTATAGTGGTTAGGTGGTTAATGTATACATGGCTGTTGTGGCTCAGTGATTAAAGAATTGGATTCATTTCCCAAAAAGTATGGCTTTAATTTCCTTATCTTGCTGAAGATTTTACAAATTTCAAACCTTTATATTTTATATTTTTTTTAGATTGTATCATTCTTTTAGGACTGCATATTTATATGTATTTGGAAGGTTCTTCTTTGTAAAGTTTGTCCCAGTTTTTTCTATTTATAACAAATACATGTAATTGGCACAGTATAGCCAGTATTGTCTGCCTCACAATATCCCTGTACATATGTATCATCATCAGTATTGTATCCCTGTACATATGTATCATCATCAGTATTGTATCCCTGTACATATGTATCATCATCAGTATTGTATCCCTGTACATATGTATCATCATCAGTATTGTATCCCTGTACATATGTATCATCATCAGTATTGTATCCCTGTACATATGTATCATCATCAGTATTGTATCCCTGTACATATGTATCATCACTGGATCTGCTTGATCAGCTAGCATGGTGTGCCCTTTGGTAAGGCAGTTTTGGAATGAGTACAATATAACCTTCTCTTTATTGGTGTGCAATAATACATAAATATTAAATTACATGCTTTCAAACTTTCTTTTGCATAATGTGCCTACAAATGATGGCCTGTGTTGTAAAATGTAGATTAGTGTCTATGCTTCAGGTCAGAGTCTGTGCTGTTTTTATAACATACCTGCAGGTCAGAATCTATGCTGTTTCCTTAATGTGTCTGCAAATGAGAGTCTATGATGTTTGCATGTAAGTTCAATTCTTGCATGGAAATAATAAAATCTTAAGCTTGCATTTTGCACTGTCTGCCAATCTGTCTGCCAATCTGTCTGCCAATCTGTCTGCCAATCAGAAACAACCTTTCAAAAGTAACATCATTTGTGAGTGGTTGAAACAAAATGTTACCCTTAAAGTCCAGGTGAATCATTATGATTTCTAGCAATGCCAGGATTAAGCTCTGCTAGACTGGTTCTGAATTGTATGGAATAGTGCAGGTGGTAGTGGCATTGCAGGGAACTAATTATTTTATGAGCCATAGAACCAGTCTATGTGTTGCCATAGAACCAGTCTATGTGTTGCCATAGAACCAGTCTATGTGTTGAGTTATATTAATTATCCTAGTTGAAAGAAAGCTCACCAATTGGCTGAAACATATTACTGAAAAAAAATTGTTTAATTTTCAGAGGAAGTCTGTATATTTGCAAATTGTATGTACATGTACTTAGTTTTCATTTTATTGCTAAGCAATACAGGTATGCTGAAGGTAAAGGGGTTGGTCTCACCAGGCTGGATTTTATATGGTGTGTACTTAATAGGCAATTTTCCTTGAAAACAAGCTGAACAGCACATCAGGACTTGCAATGCAAGTGTACTGGGTTCAGCACCTGTCCATGCCAGTCCGGGGCACATCGGGATTTGCAATGCAAGTGTAGTGGGTTCACTAACTTCCATGCTAGGGGCCCCGAGTGACCATGTGGTCTAAAGCGCTCTCTGTTACAGATCACTGCCATCTCACCTCTGTCTGCGTGGGTTTGAGTCTAAGATTTGGCAAATGTAGTTATGTGAGAAAGCTTGCCAGTAGCTTCTCATGGGTCAGTGGTTCTTTCCGGGGTTTTTGACATTAAACTCTACTACAACAACAACAACAACAACAACCTGTCCATGCCAGTCCAGAGCACATCAGGATATGCAATAAAAGTGTAGTGGGTTCAGTACCTGTCCATATATAATCTTGAAAACATAATGAAATAGTTTGCAGTACCCAGTTTGGACATGAGACTGCTTTACAGTTAAAATCATAACCTGGAAAACATAATGAATGCATAGAGTAATTATTGATTAGTGTATTTCTTCAGTGATAACCTCATCCTTCAGGATAAGCCTAATGCCAGCCTATTTAATGCAGAATTAAGGCCAATTAAGAATGCCAAAAGCCTAACCAATCATATATCAAATAGCAAAAATCCTAACCAATCATATATCAAATAGCAAAAAGCCTAACCAATCATATATCAAATAGCAAAAAGCCTAACCAATCATATATCAAATAGCAAAAAGCCTAACCAATCATATATCAAATAGCAAGGTTAATTCCTGGGGTTTGTCACATAGAGTATTATTGTGGTTTGTGTTTTATTGCTGCAGAATCATCCAGGTTTAACCTTGTCAGTACTGTTGTTTATTATGCTGATGTCATCAAGTACTTTTTGTAGCATTCATTTATAACCAGTTATGTAATTTGGGATTCAATATCCACTCAGCCATCCAGGGTTAGCTACCTTGCCATGTCCTTGGGAAGGGTACTTGGCACCCATTTCTTGGGGACAATATACCATATAATGTGTTGAGAGTGTACTTAAAATGTCATCAAAACAAAACAAGCATAATTTATTGACTGGGTTATGGTGTGCAGTTTTGATTCAGAAAATGTGTGTAGGTAGGTATATTGAGAATTCTTTTCCATGCTTTTTAAAGTTCCAGGATTGGTTTAATAAAACTATAAGACTGGGATATTAGTTGAAACTTGAAGATAAAATTGTCTTCAATTTTTTTATGAAATTTGCTGGAAACTTTTAGCTCCTGTTCTGTTTTTAAAACCATAAAAATATATGCAAACTTAGAAAGTGCTTGCTTGAGAGAAATAATGATTTCTGACAAGTTCCAAGTCATCTGTGTAAATGTTTTATAAATCCTTGGACAGGAATGGCCTTTTTTGCATTAATTTCTTTCAGTGACATTTTCCACCCACCCCTGGAAATACCATTTTTTCTGGACAGTTTAGAAAGGTAGATTAGATTCAATCAGTCTTAGTATGTTGAATATGAAAGTGGTATACATACATGGGATCAAAATAGATTGAATTTTATCAAAATCAACATTTTCTGGAAACATGAATCCTTATGAGACTTCCAATGTATAACATTGGGTCCTGCCATCAGTAATTACCTTCTATGTTTTATTGTCTACAATACTGAAAATAGCTGAATTCTGTGCAGCCAAATCACCTGTTTTATGCTCCATTCGATGTCAGACTTAATTATCTCCAAATAGGTATAGGTGATGAGATTGGGCATGTCACCTGTAAAATGATACATTTAATTAGATTCACCTAATGTTATTGGAATTTTATTGGATGAGATATTGATTGCTGTACCTTATTACACTAAAACAGATTCTGTGCAGCACTATGCATACAACTGTGTACATGTGATGCAGGTATCCAGGGTGTATTTCAAATATGGTAATGCAAAAGTAATGCTAGTTTCTGAAACTTCTTGCAGAAAAATCTTGTGAATGCACTAAAATCATGAATAATAAGTTAAATCTCTACCTTCATGTTTTCATTAAAAAATGGATATGTTTAGAAAATTCTCAATCTTCTTTTACATCTACTAATAATTCCCTACCCCAAACTTCTGGAATAAACCCTGGTATCACCATATTAAATCAGTCAAATCATATTTCCTCATTATAATGCTATCCATGGGAGGAATTGGAATATAGCACTTTTTACACCACTACTCATTATATTACTGTGTATGGCAACCATGAAATATACCACATTATTGTGAGAACATATTTTACACCACTACCCATTATAACACAGTCTATGGCAACCATGAAATATACCACATTATTGTGAGAAAATATTTTACACCACTACTTGTTATAACACTGTCTATGGCTAACATGGAATATACCACTTTTTAGCGAGACCACCTTTTATACCACTACTTGTTATAACACTGTATGGGAACCATGGACTATACCCCTTGATAGTGGTGTTATACACTGCTTGTTATAACACTGTGTATGGGAACCTTGGAATATTACACTTTATAATGAGACAACCTTTTATACCACTACTTTGTATAACACTGTATGAGAACCATGGAATATACCACTTTATAGTGAGACTTCGTTTTATACTCCTCCTTGTCATAACAAAGTCTGTGGGAACCATGGGATATTGTACATTATATGTGAGACCACCTTTGACAAGACTATTTGTTATGACATTGTCAATGGAATTCATTAAGTATACCATCTTACAACGAGACTGATTTGTAATGAAGTACATTGTACATATAATTTCACCACTACATTATAAAATGGGACCCATGGAGCATACCTGTCTTGTAACAGGAATCATTATAAAGAATGGTACTATACTGAGTAAATGCTGTGTATGCTGTTGTTGAATTCAGAGAAAGACACAAATACATTTTCACTGATATGATATTTGTTCTCTAAAAATGAGCATCAAGCATTATTTGGTAAAATACGAAACAAAGAGACCACATATAAAATAAATGGACATTGCTTGCATTTCAACCATGTGTGACCTGTGTCCATTTGGAAAAAACTGTTTTTTGTGGCTTTCATTTAATAATAAGCTGTTCTATTCCCATGAGTTTACTTCCAATTGATTAAATCCAAATCCAGATGAGCAAGATCCTGACATTAATATTTGCAACACAAAGGGATCAAGCCTTTCTTTGTTCTTCCATATCTAGAGAGCTCTTTTATACGGGAGTTCATTAATTAGAATTTATATTTAAATGCAACAAATCTCCACTAAGCCTCAGCATGTTAGTAGCTTGTACATGAAAACTATTTATTTTCTTGTATGATCTTTTTTTTCTTCATTTGGAAGAATGTATAACAATTCATTTTCATTCATGTAATGTGTGTGATTTGGATTTTTAACGTAGCTTTAACAATGTTTTAGTCATATCGCTATGATGTCAGCACTGTGGCAGTTTATAGTGATGACTAGCGCTGGGGCATCATGTCGCAGATATGTAGCATGATGTCCCACCCAGTCACATTATCCTGACACAAGGCCAGCCAGTCCTAACACTAACCTCATAATGCTGAGCACCAAGCGAGGCAACAGTTTGTACCATTTTTGTAAGTCTTTGGTATAACTCAGCCAGGGATCGAACCCATGACCTCCTGCATCTGAAGCAGATGCTCTAACCACTAGGCCACCAGAGCAGTCCATTCATGTAATATAATCTTTAATTGAATAATAATTTAATTGAATAATAATTTAATTGAATAAGTAATCACAATTTATTTCAGACAAATTTGTGTAATAATTATACAGAAGAATTATTACAAATAAGAAATACATTGAAATATTTTGTCCAAAGTGATTTTTTTCTGCCTTTAAATTAGTAACATTGCTGAATATGTAAATTTGTTCCTGAGATTATATAAGATTGAGGGTACTACAGTAGAACCTGTCTTGAAAGACCACCATGTCTGCCATAAAATTATGGTCTCTCAAGGCAGGTGGTCTCTTATAACAGGTCATAATGTTATCTAATCATTAAATTTGTGCATTGAGAATATGGTCTCTCATGACAGGTGGTCTCATATAGCAGTGGTCTTTCAAGACAGGTTTCACAAAAAGTTTGGCTTGTGAACTACTGAATTCACCATGACTTGCAGCCAATCATTTTACAGGGTTTTTCTGTCTTTTAAATTTTAATAACTTAATAGTCAGATACAGAAATTGCATTCATCCATGAAAACCTGGAAAATACTGGATTTTGGTTTTTTAAAGGTCATGAATTTGTTGAACATTTACTTTATAGTTTTTCATTCCTTGACAATAATATTTGTTTACTCAAAAAATTAATATGGACCATTTTTATGTAATCTCTGGAATATCGACATAATTGGTTCATTAATGATCTTTTTTTTCCATCTCATGTTTCAGGGGGTGGGGGGAATGGGGTGCATCACTGGTCATTTGATATATTATTCTTAACTCTACTGGTGGTAGACCAGATGACCAGACCTGTTGGATATTTATTGGTCATTCCATTGGCAAACATTTTTTTGTCACTCCTCCTCCAAGACTAAATTGAGGATTGCCATGAAACTTGACACTGAGTGGATCAGGTCATATCAACAAGGGGTTTTCATTAAAACATTTCTCACGATGTTTAGTGGGTCATTAAAACATTTCTCACGATGTTTAGTGGGTCATTAAAACATTTCTCACGATGTTTTGTGGGTCATTAAAACATTTCTCACGATGTTTAGTGGGTCATTAAAACATTTCTCATGATGTTTTGTGGGTCATTAAAACATTTCTCACGATGTTTAGTGGGTCATTAAAACATATCTCATGATGTTTAGTGGGTCATTAAAACATTTCTCATGATGTTTTGTGGGTCATTAAAAGATTTCTCATGATGTTTAGTGGGTTATTAAAACATATCTCATGATGTTTAGTGGGTCATTAAAACATTTCTCATGATGTTTAGTGGGTCATTAAAACATTTCTCACGATGTTTAGTGGGTCATTAAAACATATCTCACGATGTTTTGTGGGTCATTAAAACATTTCTCATGATGTTTTATGGGTTCTAATGGATACTGATATGATTTTTAATATGACCACTTTATAAGGCAGCCATCTTTTTACAAAATCGTGTTATTGTTACTTTATGCAATTCATACTGACACGGGCTTTTAACTAGAAGACTTTTGATGGGCCTAGTTGGGCCTGAATTAAAATTTGTCCTAGTCTAAAAGCTAACACTGCATTGACCATCTTGAAATTTTTTTATTGTTCCTGACTGGATAGTCATATGGACAGCAAAAGACATGGATGATGTTTGTTTTTTGATGAAAATGGTGCCATGGGGTCTAATATGATCACCACAGCAGTCATCTTGATAATCATCTTTTTTATTGCTACTCCTCTGAATAAAATGTTGTATTGACATGGGGTTTTCATCTGACACTCTTATAGTGCTTTGTTGGTCCTAAATGAAAATGTTGCCCATCACACATCCTGTATGGCTTGGTCAACTTGTCAGTCTTGTTATATAAACTCCATAATGAATGGAACCATTGTGGTGGTCTAGTGGTTAGAGCATGCATCTGCCAAAGTAGCAGGAGGTCATGGGTTTGATCCCCTGCCAACTCATACCAAACACTTACAAAAATGGTACTAACAGCTGCCTCGCTTGGCACTCAGCATTAAGAGGTTAGTGTTGGGACTGGTTGGCCTGGTGTCAGGATAATGTGGCTGGGTGGGACATCATGCTACATGTCTGCGGCATGATGCCTCAGTGCTAGACATCACTATAAACTGCCTCACTGCAGGCATCACAGTGATATGACTGAAAATTTTTTAAAGCTTCGTTAGAAATCCTAATCAAACAAACAAACAAGCAAACCTATTGAATGAATGGCTATATCAACATGCTGTTGTCACTGAAAGACAGGGTTTTCTTGGTCCTTAATGAAATTGGTGCCAATCTGATGTTTATTACGGCCACCACAATGGAAATCTGGAAAGACATATTTCTAATTTCTACTCACATCAATGTTGTTGAAAATCTTGTAAATACAGAAGAACCTGTCTTTAAAGACCACCATTTTTGCCAAAAAATTATAGTCTCTCAAGACAGGTGGTGTCTCTTATAACTGGTCACAATGCTATATAATCATTAAATTTGTGCATTGAGATTATGGTCTCTCAAGACAGGTGGTCTCACATAGCAGTTGTCTTTCAAGACAGGTTTCACTGTATTACTTTTCCAAAATCGAAGATCATATGAACATTGGGCTTTTACCAGAATACTCAGTTTTATGTCTTTCTGATCATACTCTTGAATGATGCTGATCTGACAAAAATATGACCACCATGGTGGCCATCTTAACAATTTTGTTATCATTATTCCACTTAAATCGAAAGTCATTTTGACATGAAACTTACATTAGAAGAGTTCCTTGCATTTGCCGTTAATTTGACCAAGCCAGGAACATTTTAATTAGGATGCGAGTGTGCTACCACTGCAACATCAGATATAAAGAAGGTTAACTAATCAAAATAGAGTCTTGTTGGTCAGCAAAAAAGCTGCTAATGATGTTTACTTGACTTGAAATGACAATGGTCCAAATCTGACTACCAATATGTCCACCACAGTAGCCAATTTGAAAAATATTTTGGCTGAAGAATATTAGTGATGGTTTCAGCAATCACAGCTACAAAGTAGCATTGAAAGTTAGGTCAGTAAAGTAGCAGTCCCTTCATGGGACTCTTGTTTGAGGTCCTGGGAATTTATTATTGAGACCCAGGAAACTCCTGGAAAGATCTTTGAATTTTGCTTGAGTGGAAGCATAGAACAACTCAGTAAATTATATGTTGATGTTTAACATGTAGTACAAGTCTGACATTTAACATGTAGTACAAGTCTGATGTTTAACATGGAGTACAAGTCTGATGTTTAACATGTAGTACAAGTCTGATGTTTAACATGTAGTACAAGTCTGATATTTAACATGGAGTACAAGTCTGATGTTTAACATGCAGTACAAGTCTGATGTTTAACATGCAGTACAAGTCTGATATTTAACATGGAGTACAAGTCTGATGTTTAACATGGAACACAAGTCTGATGTTTAACATGGAGTACAAGTCTGATGTTTAACATGCAGTACAAGTCTGATGTTTAACATGGAGTACAAGAATGATGTTTAACATGGAGTACAAGTCTGATGTTTAACATGGAGTACATCTGACATTTAACATGTAGTACAAGTCTGACGTTTAACATGCAGTACAAGTCTGATGTTTAACATGCAGTACAAGTCTGATATTTAACATGGAGTACAAGTCTGATGTTTAACATGGAGTACAAGTCTGATGTTTAACATGGAGTACAAGTCTGATGTTTAACATGTAGTACAAGTCTGATATTTAACATGGAGTACAAGTCTGATGTTTAACATGTAGTACAAATCTGATATTTAACATGGAGTACAAGTCTGATGTTTAACATGCAGTACAAGTCTGATGTTTAACATGCAGTACAAGTCTGATATTTAACATGGAGTACAAGTCTGATGTTTAACATGCAGTACAAGTCTGATATTTAACATGGAGTACAAGTCTGATGTTTAACATGGAGTACAAGTCTGATGTTTAACATGGAGTACATCTGACATTTAACATGTAGTACAAGTCTGACGTTTAACATGCAGTACAAGTCTGATATTTAACATGGAGTACAAGTCTGACGTTTAACATGTAGTACAAGTCTGATTTTGTCATTTGTAACCAGGATAATTTTGGAACTTGGTTCCATGTCTATAAAAATACAGTCTGTTTGCAAACCTAAAAGACTTGCTGATTGTTCTTCAGTTGAATGTCTTGCATTACACTTAGGTGTTCAGTTCTTTTATTCTTTGATATGTGCCACCTTGTTGCATATTACTTGTCTAATAAAGCATGAAGTTTACTAATAAGAGATTTACTTTTGAAATCAGGTCACAAATTTACGTTCTGTGTGTTTGACCTAGAAGTCCCTTATCATTTTATTTGTATGCCATTGACAAAGTGTGATAATTTCAAGTGTCATATTTAATTTAGTGTTACAGGAGGTAATAGGGTTTTATTTTAATTTACCTTGAACACGAAATCAAGTATTAAATATATTACCCTTACCTTCTTATTATAGTTACACTGACTACCCAAGACTTGGTCGTTATAGTATTATGAGTCTACTAAGTGACCAAACATTTCATTTTGGGGATGGGTGGGGTGTGGGAGAGATGTATGTCATGTAGGCCTGGCATTATCTTATGAACCAAGATATTTTCTTATCTCAAGGTAATTGTGTTTTTTACTAATTATATAATTATTGTTTCTATGAATTGGGGTTAATATTCCCAGATTTTCTGAAAATACAATGGTCTTGTGCTTTATTTATAAAATGATATTGTGTGTGGTTAGACATGATCAGGTCACTCACCATCTTGTGTAATTTATTCTATGCTTGCTAAGTTCTCCTTTCAAGTCCAAACTTCTTATACAGTTTTCTGAAGCTCAAAAAAAACATGTCAGACCCTTTTCACAATAATGGAGGAAACAGTTTTTTTTTAAAAGTAATGTGGGGAGTACAACTGCCCTGTAGACCTTTAGTTTGGTCTGAATGCTGATGCCATTTCTATTCCAGACATTGGCATACAATCTGCCAAATGTTGAGCTGGCTTTGGCAATGCGAAGGTTCACCACATCATCAATAGTGATGTTCTGTGACAGTGTGCTGCCAAGGTAGGCAGAATTGTTCACTATGTTGAGTTTTTGGCCATTGACAGTGATGTTTGGCTCAACACAGGGCTTAACAGAGGTCTTTGTGAAGTTGACATAGATGGGGGCATAGATGGGGAAAAAGTCAGTGTTTTGCTCTTGACATTTCTCTTGAAGCTGCCTCGCAGCAAACACCATGTCGATGATCCCACTTTTTGGAATCCACACTGGCTTTCTGGCAGTAGTCCCTGGGCAAGCATCTTTCCTGCAAATGAGAATAAGTATATACCCCAGTTGTTGTCAAAGGCCTGGAATTTTCTTTGCACTTATACAGGTGGATTATGTACCGGTAAGCATCTCTGAAATCCTGGGGGATAATCTCTTGCTGACACATCAGTAAAAACAGTTGGTAGAGCCTGTCTATCAGAGCATAGACCTGAAGCATATTATGTTATAGTTGTCCTTCCATCTGTCTTTCCATCTGCCCATCCATCTGTTATCATGTTTGTTTTTGCACAATTACTTAATTTTGGACAAAAGAACTCAATGATTAGGATTACTGTGCAAGAAGAACAATGACTACCATATCTAAAACTTTACCAAAGTTTGTGCATCTCTTGTACTAATCTTGGTTAGAAATGTGTTAACTTTAAGGTAGAAAGGTTCAATGTCCAAGCCATTTGTTACTAAAAGAAGATAACTGCTTTCTACACAAAAAATGGAAGGTTTAATTTAAATAGAGGACTAATAAGCATAGTATTGGTGTAATATGTGTTGTTCTTAATACATTCATGTTGATTTATTGGGATGAGCATAAATTTCAGGATAGTCTTTATAATATATCAGGGAAGGATTTTGTGTGTGTGTGTGAGTGTGTGTGTGCCCATTTTTTTCTTGTGAAAATCTTGTTCTAAACCTGTTTAGAAAATCTCCTGGTATCCATCTGTGGATATATGAATATTGTTTTTATAAACAGTTTTTACTTTTATGGCAGGTGAAAAGATACAAATACAGTCTGATTTCATTCATCTGCTTCCATTATTGGAGTTGTTCTTTTGCTATTACACTATAAAAAGAAGTGAGTTTTTTCAGTAATTTAGATTTCATTTAGAAATTATTGCAGTTTCCATGGCAGCCAATTATACAAGCTATACACTATCAGTGCAATGTGTCTATTGTTTTGTGGATTTTTTCATTTTTTTATTTATTTAAAAATAATCAACTAGTAATAGGTGAAACAATTAATTAACAATTTCTGAGGTATTTAAACTGTTACTAACAAATTCACAGGTATTCCTAAACATTAGAATAGATTATAGTTCTGTGTACATAATCCATAAATTTAGGGCAGAATATAGTCTTTTTCTTTGATTGATGGTACATGAAAACCGAGTGTTAAAGGCATCTATAGTCAACACACTAGACTGTATATGATATATGGTTGTGTTACAGTATTTCTTACACAGATCCTTCAATTGTTAATAATGCTAATGCCTATGTCAGAAAGTTCCCTTTCTTCTGGCTTGAAGCAGAAACAAGTTGTAAATTGCTTCAAACTACTAATTGTTCTGTCTTCATTAATTACCTGTGAGCACTTACATGCAGGTGGTCAAGCACATGAGGTGTCAGTGGATCATTTTGATGAAATATTTTGAAAAGAGTACATTGTATTTTGTTACAATTTTTCTACTTAAGAATAACAGGTTACAAGTTTATAGTGTACCTTAGCTTATCTACACACCTGTAAAACTAATTAAATAACCTGCAGGAAAGATTATAGACAGAATTATAGTCTATGTAATACCAATCCAAATATGTCATGTGAGGTGCCTTGTTTTAGCTATCCTCAAGGTAATTTGTTTTGTAATAGCTAACATAATTTGTATTGTAGTTATTTTTATCCTAATTTGTCTTATAACACCTTTACAAATTTGTCTTGTAATAGGCATCCTAACATGCCCTGTAATACATATCCTAATTTGTCTTATAACACCTTTACAAATTTGTCTTGTAATAGGCATCCTAACATGCCCTGTAATACATATCCTAATTTGTCTTATAACACCTTTACAAATTTGTCTTGTAATAGGCATCCTAACATGCCCTGTAATACATATCCTAATTTGTCTTATAACACCTTTACAAATTTGTCTTGTAATAGGCATCCTAACATGCCCTGTAATACATATCCTAATTTGTCTTATAACACCTTTACAGATTTGTCTTGTAATAGGCATCCTAACATGCCCTGTAATACATATCCTAATTTGTCTTATAACACCTTTACAGATTTGTCTTGTAATAGGCATCCTAACATGCCCTGTAATACATATCCTAATTTGTCTTATAACACCTTTACAGATTTGTCTTGTAATAGGCATCCTAACATGCCCTGTAATACATATCCTAATTTCATGTAATAGTTATCCTAGTATGTTGTTATAGCTGTGCTAATGTCCTATAATTACTGACATAAGGTTTTGTAATAACTATCCTAATGTCCTGTAATAGTTTTCTTAACATATTGTAATAGCTATCCTAATGTCCTGTAATAGTTTTCTTAACATATTGTAATAACTATCCTAATGCCCTAAAATAAATGTCTGTATGTCTTGTAATGACTATCCTAATGTCCTGTAATACCCATTCTAATGTTCTGTAATTCCCATCCTAATGTCCTGTGATAGATATAATAATGTCCTATAATAGTTTTCCTAATGTATTGTAATAACTATCCTAATGTCCTGTAAAAGCTATCCTTATGTCCTGTGATAACTATCCTAATGTCTTATACTTGCTATCATAAAGTCCTGTAATAGCCATTCTGCCTTTTAATAGCTATCATAATGTCCTCTAATACCCATCCTAATGTCCTGTAATAGCTATCCTAATGTCCTGTAATAGCTATCCTAATGTCCTGTGATAGCTATCCTAATGTCCAAAATAGCTATCCTAATGTCCTGTAATAGCTATCCTAATGTCCTGTAATAGCTTTCCTAATGTCCTGTAATAGCTATCCTAATGTCTTGTAATAGCTATCCTAATGCCCTGTAATAACTATCCTAATATCCTGTAATAGCTATCCTAATGTCCTGTAATAGCTATCCTAATGTCCTGTAATAGCTTTCCTAATGTCCTGTAATAGCTTTCCTAATGTCCTGTAATAGCTATCCTAATGTCCTGTAATAGCTATCCTAATGCCCTGTAATAACTATCCTAATATCCTGTAATAGCTATCCTAATGTCCTGTAATAGCTATCCTAATGTCCTGTAATAGCTATCCTAATGTCCTGTAATAGCTATCCTAATGTCCTGTAATAGCTATCCTAATGTCCTGTAATAGCTATCCTAATATCCTGTAATAGCTATCCTTATGTCCTGTAATAGCTATCCTAATGTCCTGTAATAGGTATCCTAATGTCCTGTAATAGCTATCCTAATGTCCTGTAATAGCTATCCTAATGTCCTAAAATAGCTATCCTAATGTCCTGTAATAGCTATCCTAATATCCTGTAATGGCTATCCTAATGCCCTGTAATAGCTATCCTAATGTCCTGTAATAGCTATCCTAATGTCCTGTAATAGCTATCCTAATGTCCTGTGATAGCTATCCTAATGTCCAAAATAGCTATCCTAATGTCCTGTAATAGCTATCCTAATGTCCTGTAATAGCTTTCCTAATGTCCTGTAATAGCTATCCTAATGTCCTGTAATAGCTATCCTAATGTCCTGTAATAGCTATCCTAATGTCCTGTAATAGCTGTCCTAATGTCCTGTAATAGCTTTCCTAATGTCCTGTAATAGCTATCCTAATATCCTGTAATAGCTATCCTAATATCCTGTAATAGCTTTCCTAATGTCCTGTGATAGCTATCCTAATGTCCTGTGATAGCTATCCTAATGTCCTGTAATAGCTATCCTAATGTCCTAAAATAGCTATCCTAATGTCCTGTAATAGCTATCCTAATGTCCTGTAATAGCTATCCTAATATCCTGTAATAGCTATCCTAATGTCCTAAAATAGCTATCCTAATGTCCTGTAATAGCTATCCTAATGTCCTGTAATAGCTATCCTAATGTCCTGTAATAGCTATCCTAATGTCCTGTAATAGCTATCCTAATATCCTGTAATACTAATGTTCTTTAATAGCTATCCTAATGTCCTGTAATAGCTATCCTAATGTCCTGTAATAGCTATCCTAATGTCCTGTAATAGCTATCCTAATGTCCTAAAATAGCTATCCTAATGTCCTGTAATAGCTATCCTAATATCCTGTAATACTAATGTTCTTTAATAGCTATCCTAATGTCCTGTAATAGCTATCCTAATGTCCTGTAATAGCTATCCTAATATCCTGTAATAGCTATCCTAATGTCCTGTAATAGCTATCCTAATGTCCTGTAATAGCTATCCTAATGTCCTGTAATAGCTGTCCTAATGTCCTGTAATAGCTATCCTAATGTCCTGTAATAGCTATCCTAATATCCTGTAATAGCTATCCTAATATCCTGTAATACTAATGTTCTTTAATAGCTATCCTAGTGTACTGTGTAACATGTTTAGGCTCTAATAAACAGTAACACAGAAAAAGTGATAGCATGTTATGAAAAATTAGAAAGAATTCAAAACTGACAAACAATGAAATTAAAACAAATATATATCAAATCAAATATACATAACAATTCCACTCATGAATAAGAAAGATAGATATGATAAAGCTTTCTTTTTTTAGCACAGATTAATTAAATTAATTATAAATGAGGTTTAAGAAAATAATAAGAAGTACTCCTATGAATTACAAAGTATTACATTTCTACACATTACAAAATATTTACATTTCTACACATTACAAAATATTTACATTTCTACACATTACAAAATATCACATTTCTACACATTACAAAATATTTACATTTCTACACATTAGAAAATATTACATTTCTACATATTACAAAGTATTACATTTCTACACATTACAAAATATTACATTTCTACACATTACAAAATATTACATTTCTACACATTATGAAATATTACATTTCTACACATGGAAAAGTCCATCTTCTATTAAATTATCTTTTCCCTTGATGTGCATGATGTCAAGATTATATTTTGGTAACAATAAACTCCACTTGAGTAGTCTTTGACTTTTTTATAAACAGGCAGAGGGAATTCAAAGATAGAATTGACCTTAGCATCTATTGGTTTAACTTGTTCATGTCTCATGATATGTCCTAGAAAAGTTACACTAGCATGGCAGAACTCACTTTTAGATATTAATTGTCAAATTTGCATCGGCGAGTCTGTCAAAGAATTTATGAATTGTTACTAAATATTTTTTCTAGGTGTCATAGATGATGACATCAGTGATGTAAGAATCACAATTATCTAGACAAGAAGTGATCATATTCATAAGACATTAACAAATACTTTTTGACCCTTTTTAAACGGCATTACGTTAAATTGTTAAATCCTATCTGGAGTCATAATAGTGGAACTTTCCTTTGATCTTTCCATTAGTGGAAATTGCCAAGATCCTTTCAGAAGATCGAATTTGATGACATATTTGATATTTCCAATCTTATCGATACAATCATCGATTCTTGGAAATGGAAACGAATCTATGTCACATTATTCACTTTCCTATAATCAGTACACATACGGAAAGTTTTATCTGGTTTTGGAACAAGTATGCAAGGTCAACTCCAGTCACTTTTATGGGCTCTGTGAAATTGTAATCCAGCAAATACTGAATTTCTTTTTTCAAATATGTTTGAGAGGGTTCATCCTATATGTGTGTTGTTTCACAGGTTTGGAGTCTACAATTTCAGCGTCATTGAAAATTTTGTTTGTCCTTGTAGAAACATCTGGAAATAAGTGCTCATATTCAGTTAATAACTACTTGAGTTATTTTGTTCCTGCTCTTGCAGATGTGAATGTTTCTGGTCCAGATCTTTCATAATTTCTTAATTCCAAAGATTTGTCGCTCCAATATCAGTAGAATTCGAATAATATTCCTTCACTTAAATCTTTACTGAGTGGGACAGGTACAACTAAGTTAATTGCATGTTTTACCAGGCTTTCTCTTTCAATATACTCGTACTCTTATAATTTATGTAGATCCCAGGAGCACTAATATTGTAATTTAACTATTTAATTTTCTTCTTAACATTGTAATGGCCATAAAATCTAGCCTGAAGAAAATTTTGAAGAATGAGCAAGAGAGACAGAACTCTATTACCAGACTCAACATTCTCTCCATTCTAGATCTGTCAAACCATAGTTTCATTTTTGACTTACATTGCTGAATGTCAAATTCAAACATAATAGGCTGGAAGGTTCTGGACCTAAAATTTGACCTTGTTACTATTGTTTTAAATTTTATATTCCTCTGAGGAATTGCCTCTGGAATCCTTGATGATGCACACATAATGGTCAACAGGTATTGGTTACCCGACATGGTCTTATGTAAGGGACCAACACAATCTACCATAATTCTATTAAATGGTTCATTAAATGCAGGAATAGGTTGCAGATGAGCCTTAGGTATCTTTTGATTGGGTTTTCTGATTATTTGTGTAAGATAAGTCATGCATAATGTGACCTTTGCTGATACTTTGCAATGTATGATAAGTCATTGTGACATTTGCTGATACTTTGTATGTAAGATAAGTCATGTATAATGTGACCTTTGCTGATACTTTGCAATGTATGATAAGTCATTGTGACATTTGCTGATACTTTGTATGTAAGATAAGTCATGTATAATGTGACCTTTGCTGATACTTTGCAATGTATGATAAGTCATTGTGACATTTGCTGATACTTTGCGCTGTAAGATAAGTCATGTATAATGTGACCTTTGCTGATACTTTGCAATGAATGATAAGTCATGTATAATGTGACCTTTGCTGATACTTTGTATTGTAAGATGTCATGCATAATGTGACCTTTGCTGATACTTTGTATTGTAAGATAAGTCATGTATAATGTGACCTTTGCTGATACTTTGCAATGTATGATAAGTCATTGCGACATTTGCTGATACTTTGCGCTGTAAGATAAGTCATGTATAATGTGACCTTTGCTGATACTTTGCAATGAATGATAAGTCATGTATAATGTGACCTTTGCTGATACTTTGTATTGTAAGATAAGTCATGTATAATGTGACCTTTGCTGATACTTTGTATTGTAAGATGTCATGCATAATGTGACCTTTGCTGATACTTTGCAATGAATGATAAGTCATGTATAATGCGACCTTTGATTTCATGTAATCCGGAATTAAATCTCCTCCCTCTCTTTATGGCTAGCTTCACGAAGTACATCTCCATCAACCAGGAGATCAGAAATTTATTTTTGCTTTGCATGTAGTGAATTGCTTCCTAAATCCCAAGAATGATCACTGAATGCGGTTGAATGTTTCTCATCAAGTAAACTTGGATCTCCATTCCAAATTTACACAAGGCCCCACCTGTCATTACTGTAAAGCATTAATCACCCTCATTAAATTTAAAGAAGGAATGAAGAAGCATATCACAGAATATGTGCCCCCTCCCCCCCTAAAAAAAACCCCTCGTTCAGAATATGTGTTACTAAGCAGTGTTATATACATATATGAGTTAACAATAAGGAAATAAGGTGGGATATAAAATGTGGGAAATAGTTATCACATGTATGGTAGTTTGATATCACATTTGAACTGTTAACATAAATTCACATCAATTTTAGACATTGTTAGTTATAACAAAAAAGGGCATTCTTTGTCAGTCAATTGCAAGTGCTTTCACTCACTGTAGAACAGGCGGTTTCTTTGAAGTATGTTGAAGAGACTTCAAAATGGCTTAAAGATAATTGGATCAACTCCATGAACAAAACAGATACACTAAGGTGAACAGATAAGATCTGTCCATGGCACATTCGACAGGTTTTAATAGCAGTATTATATATAAAGCAAAAAGCTGTAGAATTAACTAACACAGAAAGAGCAAATAACTTAATATGAGAAAAAGACAAAGATCTCATTCACTCAGGTCATTACATATTCTAACTCTGTTGATATACATTAAGGACACTACTTGTCACCCTACTATATAATGTACTTCATTATGTGGGGGGGGGGCAGGGTCCTGTTGATAAACAATCCAATCAGGACAGGACTTGTCACCCTACTGTATCATGGACATCATTATAAGATGGGGCGGGGGTCCTGTTGATAAACAATAAGAACAGTACTTGTCACCCTACTGTACGATGTACTTCATTATATACAATAAGGACAGTACTTGTCACCCTATTATATGATGTACTTCATTATAAGGAGGGGGGGGGCTGATTTGTCTAAGATGCTCACCAGTCCTTGTGAGCTTGAGTCTCTGCTTGACCACTCTCACATCTGTCCTTGTGAGCTTGAGTCTCCGCTTGACCATTCTCACATCTCACATCTGTTCTTGTGAGCTTGAGTCTCTGCTTGACCACTCTCACAATTGCATCTGTCCCTGTGAGCTTGGCTTGTCCACTGAATTTGTTGGGGTTCACAAAAGTATGGAGTTCTCTGCCTAATCCACTGAAATCAAGATGTCCCAGGAGGGGTATCCCACTTTGTTATGCATCTTCAGTTTACCCTCAGCCTTAGTTATAGTAAACAGTATTCCCATTATGTAGATGGTAACTGTCAGACAGAGTTAGTGGACATGTTTGTAAAATTGGTTAATTAGTTTAACTAATATATGATGCACTTGCCATGTTGATTAGAGTGGGGGGGGGGACAGGCACTTTAATTGATAGCAGCCAGTTAAGGCTCAATTTCAGTCCTAAAGGGCAGTGCCCATAACTTCTGAAGCAGTATTTATTGACATTTCTAGTGAGTGCTTCTGTTCACAATTCCATACAAGATGGTTGCAGTTTCTAATGAAAGATTTTATGAGAAACATTTTTCTTAACCTGTGTGCATTGAGAAATGGAATTTCACACTTGTGTGTTAAGGAATTCCATTATTATTAGATACATGGACAAAGTTTAAATATTCCTTATGTGAGAATTATCTTAAAATGCGTGAATGTGCAAGGGCTAAAGAATGTGTAAAAAAATAAACAGTGGAATGTGTATATCATTCTTCTCTTATGAGACAATGAACGCCTTGTGAATATTTTTTGAGTTGATGACCTCTTTATATCTTTCTGAGATGATGGACTCTTTATATCTTTCTGAGATGATGGACTATTTATATATCTTCATTACCAGGAGATTTGTTATAGGTAATATATAAATAAGTATCCTGATGATGAAATTGTTGGAAACATTGGTAGTCTTGATAACAGATTTTAATAAATTTGGAATTTTAATTTTCAAGATATTTGATAGAAAACCATGTAAGCTAATGATTCTGATAAATTGTTGGCCAGATAGTTTCAATGTGTAAGTAGTAAGTCATTTAAATGTTTAATTGATCTTATCACTCAAGAATTTTTAATTCAGTTTTACCTTCTAAACTAAATCTATAGAACAACAGTGCCTAGAGCTCTTATCAGCTGGGCTCTGTCATGTTGTGTTGTGTCGTATCATATCATGTCACAACAGCGACTAGAGCTCTTATCAGCTGGGCTCTGTCATGTTGTGTTGTGTCGTATCATATCATGTCACAACAGCGACTAGAGCTCTTATCAGCTGGGCTCTGTCATGTTGTGTTGTGTCGTATCATATCATGTCACAACAGCGACTAGAGCTCTTATCAGCTGGGCTCTGTCATGTTGTGTTGTGTCGTATCATATCATGTCACAACAGCGACTAGAGCTCTTATCAGCTGGGCTCTGTCATGTTGTGTTGTGTCGTATCATATCATGTCACAACAGCGACTAGAGCTCTTATCAGCTGGGCTCTGCAGATGAAGTGTAATGAAGAAAATGCAAAATAGCAAAAAAATTAAAAATAATAACACAAATCATTCTTAGTCAGGTTGGTAAGGTACCTATAACTAGTAGGTCATATATCTTAATTAGTCAGGCTGGTAAGGTAGCTATAACTAGTAGGCCATATATCTTAATTATCAAAGAAGGGGGAAAAAAAACTGACGATGATGAGTTTTCACCATAGGCTTATGAAAACATTGTGCTTAAATGCACTTTATAATTTAAGGTCCTGTTTTAATTGCTAACTTATAATGATTACTGATGGATGTAATCATAAATGAAAGATAAAATGCTGCTAGTTCTTGACTGCATACACTAATTTTGTTATCAGATGAATTAAAAATGAAATATTCATTGTTCTTGTAGATTAAATACAACCACTATCATATCATATCACATCATATCGTATCATATTGTATCTCATATCATACCGTATATCATATCATATATAATATCATGTCATGTCATGTCATATCATAAAATATCTCATATCATATCATATCATATCATATCATGTCATGTCATGTCATGTCATGTCATGTCATGTCATATCATATATCACAGTCAGAGAGTTGTCATGTACCACTACATATGTAATCAATTTTGGTAACTCTCCTGCCTGTCGTTACACTGCAGTCCATTTTCACTCTCCTGCCTGTCGTTACACTGCAGTCAATTTTCACTCTCCTGTCTGTCGTTACACTGCAGTCAATTTTCACTATTCTGCCTGTCATTACACTGCAGTCAATTTTCATTGCCAATTTGGTCTGTTTACTTAGATAGTTTTGAATAGCAGTCCATATCCATTTACAGATCAAATGTATAATGACATGCAAATAAGAATCACTTCATATGTATCATTCTGTTGAGTGATATTGAAAATCACACCTGCTTTGTCTTTATAAGCAAATATGCACTTGCCAGCTACATGTTTTTACTTTGATGGCCTAATTACCATGGCAGTTATAGCAAGCCATGTTTCCTGTGCAGCTGAATTTGTTACTAGAAGTTCACTTCATTTAGTTGATTGCATGGAGAAAGAGAGGCATCTGAAGACAGTTTCCATTGGATAATATCACTTTGAGTTTAATTTGGGAAAATTGCCATGAGAAAAGTCATTAGCATGTTCACAAAATGTCAGTTATGTGAGGATATACAATTGCATATAGTGAGATGGTTACTGTTTATTAAATTTTAAATATAAAGTCAGTAATAAGGAGCAGTGTAACCAGTCTAGCTGAACTCCCATTGGTCTCTGCCAATCTGGCTAAATTCCCATTGGTTTCTGCCAGTAAAATACTCATCTACAGAATGTATATTAAGAGTACTGTCAGAGCTGAATTCAAAGCTAGCAATATGATGGAAGTAGAGACATACAAAATTTGTACTATGTCAGTGTTTATTTCAATGTTTGAGAGGGCCATCAATGATTGTTTTTGACCTGATTGTGTAATATGTAGGTGTTTCTTTCATGTTTGAGAGGGCCATCAATGATTGTTTTTGGCCTGATTGTGTACCATGTCAGTGTTTCTTTCAATGTTTGAGAGGACCATCAATGATTGTTTTTGACCTGATTGTGTAATATGTAGGTGTTTCTTTCATGTTTGAGAGGGTCATCAATGTTTGTTTTTGGCCTGATTGGTGTAAAAATGCAGCCTCTATTGA
The DNA here is from genome assembly GCA_029339505.1 of Unio delphinus. Classification (NCBI taxonomy): domain Eukaryota; kingdom Metazoa; phylum Mollusca; class Bivalvia; order Unionida; family Unionidae; genus Unio; species Unio delphinus. The sequence continues at coordinate 5,367,562 of JAQISU010000064.1, forward strand.
ACTCTGCACACTTGTCAAACTTGTGGTAAGAGATAACATTTATGAAAATGCATGTACATAAAGAAAAGACGGATGTGGATAAGACCTGTGTTATTAAAACCTTGATGTCATCAATTTAATACAATGATGTGAAATACTGATATCATTGAATGCTCTTTGATTTCTGGAATCTGTAAATAGACCTTCTGCTTTGATCATTTATAAATTGGGTAATCGTGTTACCAAGCCAGGTGGTGACATATTGGGATTGATAGCTCTTACTTATTTTGCCAGGTGTTATTTAATAATTCATATGCTGTCTACTAAATACCACATGGTATCACCTAGTTAATAAAAAATGCAGTATTACATCACCATTGCATGGTGTGAGCTGTTTTTCCCTTTGAAGTGAGCACCTGTAACTATGATACTGGTAAACTTGGAATGCAGTGTATGCTTAGATTACATGTGTGCAATACTTGAAAAGTATTGATTTAGATTTGTTTTTTTAATTACTTCTTGGCTCATAATGGAGCAGACAAAGTGCTCTTTAATTGTAATGTTTTTCAACATAGTCATAAAGTGGCATTCACTGTACCTTAGGTTATTTTATAATGGGCTTACATGACAAATTATTGATAATATTGCATAAAAACACAAAATCATTGAATGATACAAAACAACGCTATGATTCAGCTGAGGCAGAAAGGGAACAAGACATGGGATCTTTATTGATCAATGAGTCAAGTTTCTCTTCTTCTATGATCATTTTACAAAGGATTACAATGCATTTTCTCAGTTTAACATTTTGTTACCTATTTTCTTTTCATTATTATCTCTACTGGTCATATACCAAAATAGTTTATTGGATGGTACATTGACCATCGTCCATCTGTCCATTATTATTAGTTTCTTACTACTATTCCTCCTAAACTAGTTAGACAATTACCTTGAAACATGCATTCATCCTATGGTCTAGCTGGTCCTGAATGACCTCCAATATGGCCACCATGGTTGCCATCTTGAAAATCTTGTTACTGCTATTCCCGTAGAGTTGATGTTCATATCGATATGGTTTCTCACTAAAGGATTTCTGGTTGATACTAAACTAAAAATGGTGCTGATCTGGCACATGGCCACCACTGCAAATATCATTGCTAATCTTTCTACATGGATGACTATGACAACATAGGGTTTTCACTTAAAGACTTCTGATCATGTCTAGCTGGTTCCAAAGGAAAATTGTACTGAACTTCTGGTCACCATGGCAATTACCTTGAAAATCTTGTTATAACGACTTCAGAATGGATGGTCATATCAACATGGGCTTTTCACTTAAAGACTTTTATGATATCTGGTTGGTCCAAAATGAAAATGGTCCTGACCTAATATCTAATATGGCCACCACTGCAGCCATCTTGAAATTCTTACAATAGCTACTTATGCATAGATGGTCAGCATGTTTTTTTTTTCTCTAAAAGACTTCTTATGATGTCTAAATGTCCTTGAGCTGATCCTAAATCCAGTATGGTTACCATGGCAGTCATGATAAAAAGCTTGCTGTTATGACTACTTGAACAGTCACTAATTCTCATGAATGAATGGTCATGACAATATGTGGTTTTCACAAAATACTCTTCTAATGGTGTACAATTTGACCGAAATTTAATGTCGGACAATTTTTCATCCAATAAGGCTGCGACAGTGGATATTTGACAGTCTTGCAGCTCAAAAAGAATATAGAGGGATTTAACACAAAGCAATTAAAAATAAATGGTCATGTCTTGAATTCCTAGAAATTTGTTTTGGTCAGTGCAGGGTTAATTCCCTTGAGGCACTCTTGTTATCATATTTGTAGGAATGTGTTTAGAGCATGAGTTATCACAACTGTGTCTGTTGGTTTTCAATAGTCTTCTCTTGAATAGTAAATACAGTTTTAATAAAATTTAGTAGGAATTACTTTTAGGATATCATTTATCAAAATTATATATGTGGTGGTTGCCCTTGTCATTAAATTTGTTCTTGATGTCCCAATCACTATACATTTTCTTGATGTTCAAATCACTATACAAGCTCTTGATGCCCCAATTATCATACATGTTCTTGATGTCCCATTCACTATACATGTTCTTGATGACCCAATTACCATACATGTTCTTGATGCCCCAATCACTATGAATCTTCTTGATGCCCCAATTATCATACATTGTCTTGATGCCCCAATTACCATACATGTTCTTGATGTCCCAATCACTATACATCTTCTTGATGTCCTTGTCATTAAGTATGTTCTTCATGCCCCACTCACTATGCATCTTCTTGATGTCTCAATTACCATACATTTTCTTGATGTCCCAATTACCATACATGTTCTTGATGCCCCAATCACTATGCATCTTCGTGATGCCCCAGTCAATATGCATCTTCTTGATGTCCCAATCACTATGCATTTTTTGATGCCCCAATTACCATACATTTTCTTGATGTCCCAATTACCATACATGTTCTTGATGTCCCAATTACCATACATGTTCTTGATGCCCCAATCAATATGCATGTTCTTGATGCCCCAATCACTATACATCTTTTTGATGCCCCAATCACTATGCATCTTTTTGATGCCCCAATCACTATGCATCTTTTTGATGCCCCAATCACTATGCATCTTTTTGATGCCCCAATCACTATGCATCTTTTTGATGCCCCAATCACTATGCATCTTTTTGATGCCCTTGTCATTAAATATGCTCTTGAGATTTTATATGCTCATATATTATTTTTTCTTCTGGATTTTTTAAAGACAATTTAATCTTTAAAATGTGTACTTTGTGATTCAACATTTCACTATATTTAGTTTCCAATTGTTTAAAAAATTGGATCATAGCTGTTCTTGTGTGTATAGAGGGCTTGTGAATTGTTTGGATGGAGACAAATGAGGGAGTGGTGTACCATCAATATCAACCTATTAATTAGAAATGGCTCTAACATAAGTATCTTTTAACCTGTCTAAATTACTATTACATTTAAATTTTAAACTAAGGTATGTAGGATGAGTGATGTTGGAACCACTTGGGCCTCCTGTTTTTTTTTTTTAGGTATCCCTACATGCTCATGATACAATACCCTAAAATGATTGGATGTTTTTTTGTCCTTTAATTTATTTGTTGCATGGAACTTGGTGGAATCCTGTTCAGACAAATATTTGTACTTTTGAATCAACCAAGTTCGTACTTATTTGTATTAAAAACGGAGAGGTAACAGATAGCGCAGTTTGTAGCAGATTATGTTCGATACCTGCCAAGGTCAGGTCAAGGGCAGTCTAGGTTGGCTGCCTCGTATCCTTGGGAAAGGCACTTAGTTCCCGTTTACTCGTCATGATATATCAAGTCATGTGTTAAAAGTACTATTAAAAACTAACAAAACAAAAACAAAACATATTAAAATAATGAAATAATACAGTAAAAGCTGTCTTTAAAGACCACTTCTATTTGAGACCACCTGTCTTGAAAGACCTTATTCTCAATGCACATATTTACTAATTATATTGTGGTATGACCTGTTATGAGAGGCCACATGTCTTGAGAGACCCTAAGTTTTGGGCAGAAGTGGTGGTCTTTGAAGAGAGATTCTACTGCATCTTAGAAACAAAATGTATGAAAAATTAATAGATACAATGTATGTTTAAAATAATAAAAAGACTCAGCATGAATTAGGCCCACATCTCACCTTGCTTGTTCTACAAAATTAACCTTCTGAAGAAAGGTAGGCAAGAATGTATCATAGGGCAGACATAAGATTACATGGGGGATTTACTTCATAGATAAAATAACACTCTGTTGCTATTCCATTGTTTCTGGTGTTACATAGAATTTGTGTTGCTCTGTTGACCTTATTGACACCTTGCTATCTAGTAATGCCATTAATCTATGAAATGGTTTTGGGATCAAAGAACATGTTATTTGTCTTGAGTCCGGGTCAGAAGTTGGGCATTTTCTTAAATCCTGGTATTTTTCATGATGATATTTGACTTGGGATTGTGTGGGGTAAATTTACCTTCCAGATTAACATTTTTGTACATGGTGTAAAAATTTTCAAACAATCAGTCAGTGTGTTTGTTGGTTGGTCAGTCATTCAGTATCTGTCTTTTTTTCTTCTTCTTTTTCAGTAGTCATATCATTAAATATGTTGTGAAGCACTTAGAACTCAAGTACTTTATAAAGTCCTCATTATTATTATTATTATTATTATTATTATTATTATTATTATTATTATTATTATTATCATCATCATCATCATCATTATTATTATTATCATCATCATCATCATCATCATTATTATTATTATTATTATCATCATCATCATCATCATCATTATTATTATTATTTCATTATCATTATCATTATTATTATTATTATTATTATTATTATTATTATATAATAACACAAAATTTTTATTAAGCATCATAATTCTTTTGATTTAATCGACAGGGTGAAACTTTAACAACGGGGAAAGAGAGGCTGTCATCAATTTAACATTTATACTTGCCTATAAATAGAACCCAACTGAAAACAACATAGACCTGATCTGCTGTCTCATAATGTACCAATAGATCTGTGTTATTTATTCTCTTGATTTCTCCTACAAAAGATCTGTGTTATTTATTCTCTTGATTTCTCCTACAATAGATCTGTGTTATTTATTCTCTTGATTTCTCCTACAATAGATCTGTGTTATTTATTCTCTAACTGCTCTGGTGGCCTAGTGGTTAGAGCATCCGCCGCGGAAGCGGGAGGTCGTGGGTTTGATCCCCAGCCGAGTCATACCAAAGACTTACAAAAATGGTACTAACAGCTGCCTCACTTGACGTTCAGCATTAAGAGGTTAGTGTTAGGACTGGTTGGCCTGGTGTCAGGATAATGTGACTGGGTGGGACATCATGCTACATGTCTGCAGCATGATGCCCCAGTGGTAGACATCACTATAAACTGCCTCACTGCAGACATCGTAGCGATATGACTGAAAAATTGTTAAAGCTACACTAAAAATCCTAATCAAACAAAGAAACAAATTATTTATTCTCTTGATTTCTCCTACAATAGATCTGTGTTATTTATTCTCTTGATTTCTCCTCACAATCTGCATAGATCCCGATCTGCAAGTGGATTATTCAATGGCAAATTTTGGTCTGTGTAGTTTACAACTGGATGTGATATTTTAGCAAGTATATATTGTATAACATAGAACAAAATCATCACTGCAATTGAAATAAATTAACCAGTTTGTATTTGAATAAAATACAATAATATAAACAGTAATAGAAATTGTATGTATGTATGTATGTATGTATGTATGTATGTATGTATGTATGTATGTATGTAAGTATGTATGTATGTATGTATGTATGTATGTATGTATGTATGTATGTATGTATGTATGTATGCATGCATGCATGCATGTATGTATGGGGAATTAGAATACATCAGTACAAATCTTTTCATATAGTGCAGAGTAATTTGGGATGTTGTTAAAAGGCAAAACAAAGATATGGGTTCTTTTATATTTATACTAGACTACTTCAAACGTGAAAGACATTATATATGTGAACATCATGCTAAGAAACATCCCAGAGAAATTTGGCTATTAGTCAATTTTTTATAGTATGCAGTAGGGTATATGGGGTCTGTTTTAGCATTCCAGAACCCCCAGAGGGCAGAATGATAGCAGCATGAATAGTCTGACATTTTTAAGGAAATTTATTAAATCTGGGGATTTTTTGTTGAAATTATCAGCATCATATAAGGATAAGCCTTCAAACTAATTCAAAGAAGAAAAAAAAAACAATAAATAAACATGTGAACACCAATGTATTTTATAACAAGGTGTGAAAACTAGAAACAATGAAATAAATAAACATGTGAACACCAATTTATTTTATAACATGATGTGAAAACTAGAAACAATGTAATAAATAAACATGTGAACACCAATGTATTTTATAACAAGGTGTGAAAACTAGAAACAATGTAATAAAGCAAAGTATAGTTGTTAATAAATTAGGGATTTCATAGACCTTTAAAACATGTAGACAAAGTACAGCATTCACTTGTAACAATATACATAGAAAGTAGATGTTGTAGATATATACCATTAAATTACTTTTTTCAGGTCTGTATTGTAGTAAAGAGAGGTCAAAGACAAAATAGAAGGAGAAAAAAGACCACATATAATGCTAATCCTGGAAATCGATTGACAATCTAAAAAAAAGACGGAAATCTAGAAACTGAACCTGATAATTCGATGTTTGTTGAAACCCAACCCCACCCCTACAATGGACATTATTTATGAAAGAAAATGCCTAATTGTATATAGGTCTAATTTTAAAACTGTCTCACCTGGAAATTAAAATGCTAATCAGTCATCAGTGTCCAATTGAAGATGTATGAACATAGGTGTTTGACTTGAAAGACTCAGCAAAGTGAGAAAGGTGCCATCCTATTGACTTTAATTTACCATAGAACACTTTGGGCAGAACTAATCCAGTTTCAGTTGTGTGCTTAGTAGGCATGGGTGTATTCAAGTTGAAAGCATTTTCAGTGACCAATGGCAAGTTGCCTAGAGTTTGCATGCAGTGTTGTGGATTGACCACTGTTGACTGAGATTATCATGTATGTGTGAATAGAGAGGTTCTGTGTTTTTACTAGAGTGATCAAGCTGAATAGGTAAAGTATATATATATATAACACTATTGGCTTCAGTTTAAAAATAAGATACATTTATGTTGCCCATGACTGTGTAGTATACAGTGACCATGCCCAGATCTGTATAGTATACAGTGACCATGCAAATACTGTTAACCTGAGACCATGAATAATTGGTACTGGACCAAGATTAGTGTTAATAGGTAGGTACTGGATGTTAATGAAGGTGATGTGATCAGTGACCAGCTTAAACAGAGAAAATGAAATGTGTGTAAATTTTGAGTTCTGCAAGTAGATTCTTGTGTGGATTACATGTGGTTTCACCAGTGTTTCAAAAATGTGTGGATGATATTTTATGGGATTTACCTGCACTAAGGATGCCACCCAAAAAGCGTCGGAGGATGAGTTTGAGACGTTCTTGGAGCTGTCTGTCAGATGAAAATGACAATGAGGTAAGCAGGAAAAGAAATTATTTTCTGTGTTGTTTTTTGCAGCAACTTTTTACCTATTGATATGGTTAATTCCAGTGAGAGGGTGAGAAAGGTGCTTACATGTATAACATACCTAGTGACATTTCACTGATGTAAATTAAATTTAATTAAACTTGTGAAACTTGAACTGTGAATGCATTCATTGTAGGGTGAATCTGTGTCATTCACTAACAAAGGGTTCCAGATTGTAACCTAGTTTATATTGCTTGTTACATTTGATTCAGTTTCTATTGCTTGTTACATTTGATAAGTTTATATTGCTTGTTACATTTGATACAGTTTCTATTGCTTGTTACATTTGATACAGTTTCTATTGCTTGTTACATTTGATAGTTTCTATTGCTTGTTACATTTTATAGTTTCTATTGCTTGTTACATTGATACAGTATCTATTGCTTGTTACATTTGATACAGTTTCTATTGCTTGTTACATTTGATACAGTTTATATTTCTTGTTACATTTGATACAGTTTCTATTGATTGTTACCTTTGATACAATACACTGACAACATTTACTGAAATGGATAGGTAATAGATAGTTTTAAGATAGTGAGATATTTATTTATCTATTGCTTTGCATAATGTTTGACTACAACACATGCAAATGACAACAGCTATTAACAAAGCTATACCTAATATAAAGGACACCTCCTTACAAAGGACAAAATTGATGAGCCCCCCCCCCATTCTCTACATTCTACTGTCATATGATATTCAGCCACCAAGAAAATTACACCTGCTTTAAACACAACCCCCACCCTCCTTCTTTCTATAGTACAGTGCCATATTCATCATCCAAAAAAGGATACATGCATGCTTACCCTTTTTATATTTCAATGCAATATTCAGCGTTCATGTAAAGGATACTTACTTCATATAAACATATAAGACCCTTTTTATATTTCACTCTCATATTCAACCTCCTTGTAAAGGATATTTGATTACAAAGGACATTTATTATTCTTTCTTTTCTATATTTCACAACCATATCATGTTCAGTTTCCTTATAAAGACACCTGCTTACAAAAGATACGCATCATTCTCACTTTTGCTCATTTCACAACCATATTCACATATTTTACAGGGCACCTGCCTACAGAGATCATTTATAATGACTCGTTATTTCCTTCATTTTAAAATTATATTCAGTCTCGTTGTAAACAGGAAATGAATGTTAAAGACATTTATAATTTTCTCTTTCTACATTTAATGACCACATTGAATCTCCTTGTTAAGGATACCTGATTATAAAGAACACACATGACCCATTACCATCTTGCACAGCTGTATTCAACCTCCATATAAAGGACACCTATGTACTAAGGACATTTATATCATTTTCAATATTCCACTGCCTTTTGAGGCTGCCATTTTAAGAACACATATTATAAAGGACATTTATGACCCTTCCCTTTCTTTACTCTGCTTCCATATTTAACCATTAAGTATGGACACATCCTAACAATGGATATTAGTATTGCCACTTTTCTATATTTCTTGGCTAATATTCAACCTCCATGTAAAGGATACCTTCCTACAAGGAACACATATTTTCCTTATATTTCAAGGCCATATTTAACCTCCATGCTAAGGACACCTACATATAGAGGGCAATATTATTGGGTCCGCCTTTCTATATTTTACTGCCATAATTTTCCTCTATGTAAGGGACACTTACTTGCAGAAGACATTTATGACCTATGATATGTATATCTATGTTATGTCTTTAACTTTCGTCCAAGAATGTAGATGGTAAGGGTCATTTTTGTAAGCAACATATTACATAGCTAATTTTTTTGTAGATTATACTTTAAGATAATGATCATTTGTAAACATGCTCACAAGAACTTGAGACATTGGCTTTTCCCTTGGAAACATTATGGTCACCTGATTTTGGTCAGATTATTTGCTGAAAAGTTAAGTAAACAAACATGAACTTGCTTATGTATTTGATGGACATTTCCGTTTGTTGTGTCATAAGTTAGTTGACAGTCTGTACGTAAGTTTGAGATCATCAAGATCTTTTATTCCTGTTTAAAAGCAGTCTTTGTGGAATAAATTTTAATTGTCTTCAGATATTATTTGAAAGGAATATTATAATAATTTATTTAATTTATTCATTGGAATTACAAAGTGCTCGTTTAAACTATCTCGCGATTATTGTGAATTCATTGAAAGATATTCTGGATTGTGATGCATCAAGACTGCTAGCACATCAGTTCATTCAAAACTATTGGCTGATCAGCACATTTAAGACCTGGAATTAATTTGGAACTCTACATTTGGACTTTTGATTGACATTTATGGTTATTCGTGGATTTAATTCACAATACTGTATGCTTCTCTTAATTTTTCATTTCATAACTTGGAAAGTTAAACTATTTGTTGCAATTTAATTCAATTCAATTCAATTCAATTCAATTCAATTCAATTCAATTCAATTCAATTCAATTCAATTCAATTCAATTCAATTCAATTCAATTCAATTCAATTTAATTTAATTTAATTTAATTTAATTTAATTTAATTTAATTTAATTTAATTTAATTTAATTTAATTTAATTTAATTATTTTTTTTTTGTTCTTGTTACTTAGTTTAAGACCATACAGTTGTAACACCCACCTTTCTGTGTTTCCTTGCCATGTTCATTTTCAATATAATGGACACCTTTCTGTGTTTCCCTGCCATGTTCATTTTCAATATAATGGACACCTTTCTGTTTCCCTGCCATGTTCATTTTCAATATAATGGACACCTTTTAACCAAGGACATTGATGTTATGTATGACCCTATTTTTCTACGTAAAGACATCTGATTGCAAAAGACAACATTATGACCCCCTTTCTATATTTCATTGTTATATTCATTCTCTGTGTAAAGAACACCTGTCTACAATGGACAAATTGTTAGGGTTCCTTAAAAATCCATGTAGACGTGCTTTTCTACATGTAATTAGATACAAATTGAGTACTCAGTCTCCACATGTGATATTTTGAGAATAGTCTTAATGGATATTTTTTATTAATTCTTGTCATGGGGTTATTTCCTAACACTAGACAATGTATAACATAAGTCTTGTTTATGCCCCCTTCCCCCCCCCCCCCAGCAACAGATCTGTTGTTTCTGAAACCTGCTATACCCTATGTTTGTCATTTGTGTTTCTTTAGTGTAGTCATATCATTATAGATGGTGTAATGTAAAGCACATAGAGCTTCTAAAGATTAGGTGCTATATAAAGTTCTCATTATTAATATTATTATTATTATTTTAATTAGCATGACCTGATAACTTTCAGCAGTTTACAACCATATATATATATATATATATATATATATATATATATATATATATATATATATATATATATATATATATATATATATATATATATATATATATATATATATTGTTAATAATGTTCCCAAGCTTTTCACCTTCAACTGTCAACTTTCGGTTGGACACAATGAGATGAATATGAACTGGATAAAAAAGGTATGTTAAAACAATTTGTTCTGATGTACCTACTCTGGATTGTTTTACATTGCAAGCAGAAACATGCTTCTTTTATGGGGGCATTAACCAGAAGGAGATTTGTAGCTCATATGGCTTTAAGTACAAGTCAGCTTTTGATGTACATCTAATTGGCTGGGCTTGTTACCATTCTGAAGACATTTCATATCCATTTTACTGCTAGATTAGATTTGGCATTTGGGTTTTATGTTATCAAGATCTCAGACATGTTTGGTAAAGAGTGAGGTTCACCACATTAATGAGGTAATCTTGCTGCTAATTGGTTGAGGTTTAATACCACTCTTTACCTCATGTTTCTTACTCAGATTTGATTAAATATCTGCTTATATCAACAAGATGTTAGAGGACCTTGATAATGAATATGATGCATGCATATTAATCAGGTGATACTGTATCCAATTGGGTGTGATTGTTAACACTGTTGAAACTATATTGTTGATTGGTTGTGATTGTTAACACTGTTGAAACCATATTGTGATTGGTTGTGATTGTTAACACTGTTGAAACCATATTGTGATTGGTTGTGATTGTTAACACTGTTGAAACTATATTGTTGATTGGTTGTGACTGTTAACACTATTGAAACCATATTGTTGATAATAATAATAATAATAATAATAATAATAATAATAATAATAATAATAATAATAATAATAATAATGACTTTATTTAAAGAGGGTAACACAATTAGCTAAGAACTAATCTACCTTGAGGCCCTCATACAAGGAATTTATTTAATTCAACAGCATCTCAGAAGTCACTGGATATATTGGGTTTGGAAGATGGAAATAGAGTGGGCATTTCTAATCTCAACTGGAATACTATTCCAGAGCAAAGTACCAGAGTATTGGAAACTTTTCTTGAATAATTCCTTATTTGGTTTGGGAATTTTATACTGTTTTGTAGATATTGATCGCAGGTTGGGTGTATTACCAGGTTGGTTGTGATGTTTAACACTGTTGAAACCATATTGTGATTGGTTGTGATTGTTAACACTGTTGAAACCATATTGTTTATTGGTTGTGATTGTTAACTCTGTTGAAACCATATTGTTTATTGGTTGTGATTGTTAACACTGTTGAAACCATATTGTTGATTGGTTGTGATTGTTAACACTGTTGAAACCATATTGTTGATTGGTTGTGATTGTTAACACTGTTGAAACCATATTGTTAATTGGTTGTGATTGTTAACACTGTTGAAACCATATTGTTGATTGGTTGTGATTGTTAACACTATTGAAACCATATTGTTGATTGGCTGTGACTGTTAACACTGTTGAAACCATATTGTTGATTGGCTGTGACTGTTAACACTGTTGAAACCATATTGTTGATTGGCTGTGACTGTTAACACTATATTGAAGCTGTAGCATAATGCCCCTATAGATCAGGGTCTATGTTGTTTGTTCTACTGATTATTCCTAACAGACGGCATAGATAAGATTGGCCAGCATATTATGCATTGGCAGATTTGGGTCTGTGCATTTTGATGTTAGACTTGCCTTATAAGTATGTATGGCATGTATGTCATACAGACCTTGTTGTCTTAGGCTGGACATACTCTAAAGTCAAATTGAGTTGGATATGTTAATGCTAATATGTAATTGACTTGTTGGAATAATTCCATTTTGACATTCACTGTCAGAGTTGTACCACTGCCCAGATGTGTCAGGTTCTTATAAGTGATTAATATGCCACTTTTTTAATTATGTTGAATTTCAGCTTTTGTTTTGGCTGACCTTTGGCTAGGTTTAGTAGAATAATTAAATTATTCAATTCACTGAATCCCCCTTGACAGTTTGAAGCAAAGCATGAAGGGCCTGTATGCATAGAAGATTTATGTGAAACAGGGTATAAAATTGCAGAACATTGTACCACATCACATCCTAACCATTCAAAATATTAGCTTGTGGATTCAGGAATATTAGAGAGACATATTAGCCAAAAATATGTCCCAGTTGTAATGTAAATGGGCTAATGGGGGGGGGGGGGGTACTTGACATTAGGGTTTATAGCTTTCTTTAAAATCCCCTGACATAGCATTATTTTGACTTTGTAGGTGAAAGGTGTGTTTTCTTTATTAAACATGTTTTCTTCATGTTTTAATTGAATGTCAAAATTTGTAAAGAAAGTCTGAAAGCATACAATGTTTCTAGTTTTGTTAATTGAAAATATATTCCCATGTAATATCATTCTTTCCCCCTGCTCTACTGGTCATAATTGTATTGAAAAGTATGGTCATATTGACTGATTACAATCATATTAACAAGGCATGGTCATATTCACAAGGCAGGGTCATATTTACAAGGCATGGTCTTATTGACAAGGCTAGGTCACATTAACAATGCATGGTCATATTGACAAGGCATGGTCACATTAACATGGCATGGTCATATTGACAAGCCATGGTCATATTGACAAAGCATGATCATATTGACATAATAGTCATATTGGCAAGGTATGGTCATCTTGACAAGGCATGATATTAATGACAAGGCATGGTCTTATTGACAAGGCATGGTCACATTAACATGGCATGGTCATATTGACAAGCCATGGTCATATTGACAAAGCATGATCATATTGACATAATAGTCATATTGGCAAGGTATGGTCATGTTGACAAGGCATGATATTAATGACAAGGCATGGTCTTATTGACAAGGTATAATCATACTGGCAAACAGGGGCATATTGATAATGCATGATCAAATGAACAAGGCATGGTCATATTGACATTATTGTCATATTGACCATACATAATTATATTGACAAAGCATGAGTATATTGACAAGGTTTGGTCATATTGACAAGACATGGTCATATGGACAAGACATGGTCATATTGACATTATTGTTATATTGACCATGTATAATATATTGATAAAGCATGATCATATTGACAAGGTTTGGTCATATTGACAAGGTTTGGTCATATTAGACAAAGCATGATCATATTGACAAAGGATGATCATATTGACAAGGTTTGGTCATATTGACAAAGCATGATCATATTGACAAGGTTTGGTCATATTGACAAAGGATGATCATATTGACAAGGCATTGTCATATTGACAAGGCATGATCATATTGACAAGGCATGATCATATGGACAAGGCATGATCATATTGACAAGGTTCGGTCATATTGACAAAGGATGATCATATTGGCAAGGCATGGTCATATTGACAATGTTTGGTCATATTTGACAAAGCATGATTATATTGACAAGGTTCGGTCATATTGACAAAGGATGATCATATTGGCAAGGCATGGTCATATTGACAATGTTTGGTCATATTTGACAAAGCATGATTATATTGACAAAGGATGATCATATTGACAATGGTTTGGCCATATTGACAAAGCATGATCCTTGATAGGATCTTGCACGTGTTAAATGAGTGTCATCAAAATCTTGTTTTGATTTGATCTTGCATGTGTTAATTGAATGTGATCAAAAGCTTGTGTTAAACAAGTGAATCTTCCTTTAAGAACCAGCCTATTTCATGCTGTATTTAGCTGTTTATTGTTGGTAAAAAGAATTGCTTAAGGTTGTTCCATGATACCTGTGATTTCGTTTCTCCTTTTGACCAACCATGAAAGACTTCACACTATTGCTCTGGTGGCTTTGTAGTTAGAGCATCCACCTCAGATGCAGGATGTCATAGGTTTGATCCCCGCCTGAGTCATACCAAAGACTTACAAATATGGTACTAATGGCTGCCTCGCTTAGCACTCAGTATGAAGAGGTTAGTGTTAGGACTGGCTGGCCTTGTGTCAGAATAATGTGAATGGGTGGGACATCATGCTACAGATGCCCCATTGCTAGACATCACCATAAAAAACTGTCACACTGCAGACATCCTAGTGATATGAAAATTGTTAAAGCTATGTTAATAATCCTAATCACACACTTTGACTTTGTACTGAGATATATTATCTTAGTCATACTGGGGAATGTCAAGATAGACTCATATGCCCAATAAGGACTTTAGGGTTTAGTTTGGCTTTATGGAGAAGAAAAGTTTGGAATTGCCTTTTTGATACTGCTAAAGGCATTGGGGGGTTGTTTTCACTATTAAGACATCCTATGGGTTCCTCATAGATATTTTTTCATATGATGTGAGGGCTATTGCATTTTGAAAATGTTTGAATAACTAATCTTTTAGTGATGTTAGGAGCACCGCCTTGTGACAGGCTCAGTTTTTTCCCCTTCAATCTTTGACACAGCAGAATGATGGCATTTATTTGTCGAGTTATATAGTGATGATATAGCAAGTGGTTAAACCTTCTACCAGTCTACATTATTCCTACCACTAGGAAAAATGTCGATTTTCTCAGTATTGAAAATATAGGTGGGAATTTTTACATTGAATTAAAAGGCCGGGGGGGTGGGGGGGATTTTCTGAGTATATAAGGGATTTATTTAAGACAGGTCTCTATATTTGATACAGGACTTTGGCACATAAATTTGTTTTTTGGTGCTATTTGTGAGAAATGAGTGTGAATCCACAGTTGTGCTTCAATACACCTTGACTCCATCGTTTATTTTCCTTTTAAAGACCTTCACCCCATCATTGATTTTCCTTTTAAAGGTCAAAGGTCTTAACAATGGTATTTAGTTTGTACTCCTGAGCATCATAATGATACACAGAAGTGTGAGTGCATTTTTTGCCAAAGTCAATAGATTTTACCATTCTTAGAATGCTTGTTGTATCTATAATCTATCTGAGACAATTAAGAAATCTGGATCAAGATGAAGGCCATGACAGAGAAGTTTGTAAACATTTAAACATTGTTTATGGAAGAAACTATGCTTCAACATAATATCATATATGGTTTCTGCAGTTAGAAAGAATAAAAGGACAAAAAAAAGGACTTATCTTATCTTGAATTCCTACAGATGTTTTTTGATAACTGTAACCTCAAATCCTTTGTAAGACTTCTTTTTCTTTTCTTAAAGTCATGTCCTGTTTGGAAGAGGTAAATGAAGTCTTGCATTCTTTTGAGGGCATCAAGAGTTACTTCCCTTAAGTTGGAAAATGATTAGTTGGCAGAAACAACAACAATTTGTGGCAAAAGACATAATCCTCATTAGTACTTCAGGAATAAAGTTAACCCAGGTAATAGCTACAGGCTTAATCCTCATTAATACTTCAATATTAACTATGACCCTGAGTTCAGATCTCCTAGTTAACCCTATTAATTAAAAAGTTCCCTTTAAAATCTGTATATTTTCAACCGATTCTTTTGCCATCCCCCTCCCCAAATTGCCTGTAATACATATCCTTCATTGTTGTATGTTGAGTTAGCCTAAGAGACATTCTCTCACCCTGGCAGGTTATGGTGTCATGGTAAAAAAAAATTTAAACATGTATGCAACAGTTGGGACATGAAATAATTTTGTAATAACATGATTAATCCTTTTGCATGCCAGATGTAAGTACTTGTGGCAAATGTGAGTTGTTTTCAATAAAGATAATGCCAGGTAAAGTAGACATTTTCATTAAGTTTGGCAGTAAGTATTTTTCACACTAGATTACATAACTTGATAGTCTATTTACCAGTAACCTGTTTGTCTTTGTTTCAGCTAAAGTTTTGACAGAACTGCAATCACTAATGTATTATGAAACTTCAGGAAGACAAGAAGTATTACAAAATACAGATTGACTCAATTTACTCTAATGATAAATGACAATAACATTATCAAGATCAAAGCGAGAATCAAACTTGTCTTTTCATATGCATCTGACCTAAATCCACCAAAATTTACATAAACAGTAGTTTTTCGTGTTAAATACAAAATGTGCATTTCATGACTGGACTGGTTTTTTTAAAAATGTACAACATTACCTCACGCACATATCACAGAACTGTGCTGAATTTGTCACCATTAATTAATTAAGAATAAACCAAATGCAACTGCAGATAATTACTTCAATTTCTCTTTTAGTCTTTATGAACAGTTTGCAGAAATCTTGCATTAACAGCTATGTAAAGCTGGGGGTGGGGGGTAATTGTCTGCTTAGCTCTGGTGTCAAGAATAGGGGTCATCTCAGACATTACATTCTAGTATAATGAGCATTGGTGACTGACAGGAGAGGTCATGACTGACAGATGGGATCATATTGGGAGCAACATTTTTGTAGGCTGTAGACTGATGGAGGGGGTCCCCAAAAAATCACATTCTAGTAATAGAAGGTTGGAGACGATGGAGGGGGTGATTTAAAAAAAATCACATTCTAGTAATAGAAGGTTGGAGACCGATGGAGGGAGTCATTTAATAAAATCACATTCTAGTAATAGAAGATTAGAGACAGTTGGAGGGGGTCATTTAATAAAATCACATTCTAGTAATAGAAGATTAGAGACAGTTGGAGGGGGTCATTTATAAAATCACATTCTAGTAATAGAAGATTAGAGACAGTTGGAGGGAGTCATTTAAAAAACCACATTCTAGTAATAGAAGATTAGAGACAGTTGGAGGGGGTCATTTAGTAAAATCACATTTTAGTAATAGAACATTAGAGACAGTTGGAAGGGGTCATTTAAAAAACCACATTCTAGTAATAGAAGGTTAGAGACAGTTGGAGGGGGTCATTTAAAAAAACCACATTCTAGTAATAGAAGGTTGGAGACCGATGGAGGGGGTCATTTAGTAAAATCACATTCTAGTAATAGAAGGTTGGAGACAGTTGGAGGGGGTCATTTAATAAAATCACATTCTAGTAATAGAAGATTAGAGACAGTTGGAGAAGTCATTTAAAAAACCACATTCTAGTAATAGAAGGTTGGAGACCGATGGAGGGGGTCTTTTAGTAAAATAACATTCTAGTAATAGAAGGTTGGAGACAGTTGGAAGGGGTCATTTAGTAAAATCACATTCTAGTAATAAAAGGTTGGAGACAGTTGGAGGGGGTCATTTAATAAAATCAAATTCTAGTAATAGGAGGTTGGAGACAGTTGGAGGGGGTCATTTAGTAAAATCACATTCTAGTAATAGAAGGTTGGAGACTGATGGAGGGGGTCATTTAGTAAAATCACATTCTAGTAATAGAAGGTTAGAGACAGCTGGAGGGGGTCATTTAAAAAACCACATTCTAGTGATAGGAGGTTGGAGACAGTTGGAGGGGGTCATTTAAAAAAACACATTCTAGTAATAGAAGGTTGGAGACCGATGGAGGGGGTCATTTAGTAAAATCACATTCTAGTAATAGAAGGTTAGAGACAGTTGGAGGGGGTCATTTAAAAAACCACGTTCTAGTGATAGAAGGTTAGAGACAGTTGGAGGGGGTCATTTAAAAAAAACACATTCTAGTAATAGAAGGTTAGAGACAGTTGGAGGGGGTCATTTAGTAAAATCACATTCTAGTAATAGGAGGTTGGTATTATTCATAATACTGCAGATTTGCTATTGTATTATTCATAATACTGCAGGTTCACTATGGTATTATTCATAATACTGCAGATCCACTATGGTATTATACATAATACTGCAGATCCACTATGGTATTATTCATAATACTGCAGATTCGCTATGGTATTATACATAATACTGCAGATCCACTATGGTATTATTCATAATACTGCAGATTCGCTATGGTATTATACATAATACTGCAGATCCGCTATGGTATTATTCATAATACTGCAGATTCACTATGGTATTATACATAATACTGCAGATCCACTATGGTATTATTCATAATACTGCAGATTCGCTATGGTATTATAGATAATAATGCTGATCCACTATGGTATTATACATACTACTGCAGATCCACTATGGTATTATACATAATACTGCAGATCCACTATGGTATTATTCATAATACTGTAGATTTGCTATGGTATTATACATAATACTGCAGATCCATAATACTGCAGATCCACTATGGCATAATTCATAATACTGCAGATCTACTATGGTGTTATACATAATACTGCAGATCCACTATGGTATTATTCATAATACTGCAGATTCACTATGGTATTTTATACATAATACTGCAGATCCACTATGGTATTATACATACTACTGCAGATCCACTATGGTATTATACATAATACTGCAGATTCACTATGGTATTATACATAATACTGCAGATCCACTATGGTATTATACATAATACTGCAGATCTACTATGGTATTATTCATAATACTGCAGATAATACTGCAGATTTGCTATGGTATTATACATAATGCTGCAGGTTCGCTATGGTATTATAGATAATAATGCTGATCCACTATGGTACATGTATTATACATACTACTGCAGATCCACTATGGTATTATACATAATACTGCAGATCTACTATGGTATTATTCATAATACTGCAGATAATACTGCAGATTTGCTATGGTATTATAGATAATAATGCTGATCTACTATGGTACATGTATTATACATACTACTGCAGATCCACTATGGTATTATACATAATACTGCAGATGGTGTGCATTCAAATTTAACAACTCAAAAGCTCTAGTCAGCAATTCTGACATAGATTCATAGAACAACTCAAGGTTGAACACTTAACAATTTTAACAAATAGAGGAAAACAAATTTGAATAGTTTTCTGGGCATTTCAGTGATATCTTTGACATAAAGCTTCAGCTCAATAATATCTTGACACAATAACTGGCCTGGTTAACCAAATGCCCTGTTGCATGAAAGTTATTGTCCATTGTGACACAATAATTGGCCTGGTTAACCAAATGCCCTGTTGCATGAAAGTTATTGTCCATTGTGACACAATAATTGGCCTGGTTAACCAAATGCCCTGTTGCATGAAAGTTATTGTCCATTGTGACACAACAATGGGCCTGGTTAACCAAATGCCACTTTACATCAAAGTTATTGTCCATTGTGACACAATAATTGGCCTGGTTAACCAAATGCCCTGTTGCATGAAAGTTATTGTTCATTGTGACACAACAATGGGCCTGGTTAACCAAATGCCACTTTACATCAAAGTTATTGTCCATTGTGACACAACAATGGGCCTGGTTAACCAAATGCCCTGTTGCATGAAAGTTATTGTTCATTGTGACACAACAATGGGCCTGGTTAACCAAATGCCACTTTACATCAAAGTTATTGTCCATTGTGACACAATAATTGGCCTGGTTAACCAAATGCCCTGTTGCATGAAAATTATTGTTCATTGTGACACAACAATTGGCCTGGTTAACCAAATGCCACTTTACATGAAAGTTATTGTCCATTGTGACACAATAATTGGCCTGGTTAACCAAATGCCACTTTACATCAAAGTTATTGTCCATTGTGACACAATAATTGGCCTGGTTAACCAAATGCCACTTTACATGAAAGTTATTGTAGATTGTGACACAATAATTGGCCTGGTTAACCAAATGCCCTGTTACATGAAAGTTATTGTCCATTGTGACACAATAATTGGCCTGGTTAATCAAATGCCACTTTACATCAAAGTTATTGTCCATTGTGACACAATAATTGGCCTGGTTAACTAAATGCCACTTTACATGAAAGTTATTGTAGATTGTGACACAATAATTGGCCTGGTTAACCAAATGCCCTGTTACATGAAAGTTATTGTCCATTGTGACACAATAATTGGCCTGGTTAACCAAATGCCACTTTACATGAAAGTTATTGTCCATTTAATTGTGATAGTCTCTGTTCAGTATGTTAGCCCTGGTACCCATGTACTTCTAATTTCACATCCTTTCTCCTTCCTTCCCTTTCTTCCTTCACCTAATATGCTAATTTATACATTGCCTAGGATGAAAAATGCTGTTAAATCCCACAAAACCAAACATTATACAGGCCTATCTTGCATAGACTATCATAGGATGAAAACCAAAAATTATACAGGCCTGTCTTGCATAGACTATCATAGGATGAAAACCAAACATTATACAGGCCTGTCTTGCATAGACTATCATAGGATGAAAAATGGTGTTAAATCTCACAAAACCAAACGGTATACAGGCCTGTCTTGCAAGCTTGATTGTTTCCAGTTAAAATTATATATCATTTCACTATCAGTATTAAGTGTTCATAAAATTTAGGTTCATATCAAGTAATAATAATTTCACATCTTGTTTATATGTCCTCACCCCCACCCCACACCACCCCGCTTCCACCATGAAAAATGGTGTTAAATCCACAAAACCAAACATTATACAGGCCTGTCTTGCATAGACTATCATAGGATGAAAAATAGTATTTAAATCCCATAAAACGGAACATTATACAGGCCTGTCTTGCAAGCTTGATTGTTTCCAGTTAAAATTATATGATATCATTTCACTATCAGTATTAAGTGTTCATAAAATTTTGGTTCATGTCAAGTGATAATTATTTCACATCCAGGTTATATGTCATCACCCTGCTTCTCCCCCTTCCATGCCCACAATCCCAATCTGGATTATTATGTTTGTCTGTATTTGTCTAGACATCCAGCTGTCGTGCTTTCTTTTATAGCAAACAAGTCATTATTAAATGACCACCAAAAGGCTGGGAATAAAATGATATCCATTTGTATGTCTGTATTTTATTGTATGTATTAGTTGCAAAATTGTGACTTTTATAGTAGAAATAATAAAATCACCAGAAACTGGCATTTAAATACAGCTACATTGTCTTTCTTAATATTTAAACAAATTGTCAGCAATGTTTGGTGAAGATTGGGGAACTGTTTTATGCTTTTACCCACCTGCTGTAATTTACATTTTGGGATTACTTAATTATAGGGAGGAAGGCAGTTTAAGATTCCCCATGCATGATCTAGGTCACACAATAACATTTCATGACATGTGACTAAGATTACTTGCTACTATTAGCACATTGCTTTTCCATATCATGTGTGCCTCTAGGTGGAATTGTATGGGGGATATTTTTGTACTTTTGTCTGCCAAATAGGATTAAAAGCTGGTCATTAAATTATTTGGATTTTAAGGCAAATGGGAGATTTGAGCATAGTCAGATATTTCCCAGGGTGCTCTAGGCACAACACTGCTGTATGGTGTTAATGTATCAGTCATAAAACTTAGCAGGTCTGTCTTATGCAAGTATTTGTTTGACAATTCTTCTATATGCAGAAATCCAGTTTCATCCCTAGTGTGTGTGAATAATTATGTAATTACAGCTAGAGTGCTTGTCTCCCTTAAAACAGTCTGATACAGTGATGGATTAGTTCCTTAGTCACTTTTTGCACTTCCACATCAAATTTAATAGTGCATTGTTTTTCTTTTGTGTAACTATGGTAACATTTTCAAACTAAATGGTGAGTTGGGCAGTGGAGGGTAGCTGCCCAGAAAAGTCCTGGATGGTGGCAATGGTGTCTTATGGAAAGGCACTTTACTCTCATTGCATGTGCATGATGAGGTGAACAGGTGTACCACTGAAGTTATAATTAATCACCAGGGACAAATTTGGGAGTGCCTCCCTCTCCCTCCCCCCTGAATTTACATGTGCTGTAAAATTGCTGTAGCAAATATATGTTGCCTCCTCCCCCATTGAAGTTTTGCCCCCTCCCTCCCAAAAAAAGTTGCTGTTAATCACCCCTAAACAAAATAGATAAGACTTGTAGAAAATATTGTAAGAATGAATAGACATTATTTCAACTTTCCAATGTGTAATTAACTCCCTTATACAGCCCATTGTAACAAGTGCAATGCTTTAAATTATGCAGAAGCATGCTGTTGTCAGTTGCCAGGCAACCCTGCACCTATTTATAGATTGACTAAGAGTGATGAATATCTAGGTGCATTTTGGTAACACTGTTGCAAATATGCAATCCATTAATTGTAAAATGTCAATGTAATTCATTGCATTATTTCATGTTTTATATCTTGCCAATAATTCATTACCTAATTTTATATTTCATGCTATTAAAAATTCAATACCTGAGTTTATATTTCATCTATTGTTATTCATTCTTTGCCTACAGTTAAGGTCCATATGCTGTTAATAATATGTTTGATGAATTTTAATTTACAAAATGTATAATTCATTATAAGCCCTTCCTTGCTTTTAGATTGACATCAAGTGTACAGTTGTTTAAAATAAATCTCAGTGTCATGAAGCAGACAATAACTTCTTTAATTAAATTACGAAGAGAAATTTACAATTTGCTTAATGGAATTCTAATTGGGTGTCAAGAATAATAAATGAAGTATTACTCAACATCATTTCCAAATTATTGCTTATAAATATTACTAAATTTCCTTGTGACCTCCAGACCTAGATCTGCTGTTGTGAAATAGACTATACACATCTTGTCCTCGTAGGGAATACAAGTATTAGGGACAGACCATTTTATTTTCTGGGGTGGGGATGGGTGGGAATACAGGTATTAGGGACAGACCATTTTATTTTCTGGGGTGGGGATGGGTGGGAATACAAGTATTAGGGACAGACCATATTATTTTCTGGGGTGGGGATGGGTGGGAATACAATTATTAGGGACAGACCATTTTATTTTCTGGGGTGGGGATGGGTGAAGGTAATACAGGTGTTGTTTAGTTTCAACTTGGCACTCATAGAAGAATGGATTTTATGTTGTTGTACTATACATAACAGTTAACATATCCTTTTGGCCTGGACAATGTGTTGGAAAATTTTAACTTGTTTGATTTTGGTTCAATCCTCAGTACTCTCTTTTGCCATTATCAGACCACAAGCAAAAATTATTTGTTATTTTTCTTATCTGACTAAAGGCAATTTGAATATTTTTATAATTTATATGTAGTTCGAGGCAATTGAACATTTCAAAAATTTATATGTAGTTAGAGGAAATTTGAACATTTCTATAACATATATGTAGTTCAAGGCAATATGAACATTTCAATAACTTATTTGTAGGTCGAGGCAATTGAATATTTCTATAATTTATATGTAGTTAGAGGCAATTTGAACATTTCTATAATTTATATGTAGTTAGATGCAATTTGAACATTTCTGTTCTTCTTATCTGTTTGAAGGCAGTTTGAACATTTCTATGATTGATATGTGGTTGGAGTCAGTTATTGAAAATGTCTACCTTTGATATGTTGTGGCTCAAGATAATTGAAAAATTAAGATAGAAATGTAAACTATGATAATTTCGTCACAACATGACCTTGTATCATTAATGTTAATGGTACTGTTATCCTGACATCAAACCCATCGCGCCAGTGGCCTAGTGGTTAAAGCATCCACCGCTGATGCAGGAGGTCATGGGTTTGATCCCCGGCTGAGTCATACCAAAGACTTACAAAAATGGTACAAACAGCTGCCTTGCTTGATGCTCAGCATTAAGAGGTTAGTGTTAGGACTGGTCAGCCTGGTGTCAGGATAATGTGACTGGGTGGGACATCATGCTACATGTCTGCAGCATGATGCCCCAGTGCTAGACAGCACTATAAACTGTCACACTGCAGACATTGTAGTGATATGACTGAAAAATTGTTTAAACTACGTTAAAAATTCTAATGAAACAAGTTTTCATGTTCAAAATGGTGTTTTGATCTTTTTATTTGGCAGTGTTCTACCATTTTGTGTGATTCAGTTTTATTGAAATTGAAACTGAAATTGTCATTCAGTCAATAAGCACCATCATTGTTAATAATCACATTAGTTGCTGACTCAGGCATTTTAATGAAAATTTTCTTCTAAACTTTGTAATCATTTGATTTTCAATTCTCTGCCATGAGCAACTCCACCTGACATGTTTTCTGTAAAGAAAAGTAACCCTGGGGTTTTTATGGTTAAGACAGTAAATGCAGTAGTTCAGGCAGAGCACAGCCTTAGCTTTAATGTAAAATAAATAAGACCTGGTTTGAAGTATAAATAAGCAATTGGTGGCTGAGTGGTCCATAGCCTGGGTTAAAATAATTGGTTCTGAGTCCATCAGCTGTGAGATAGGGTTTATTTAGTGTCAGCATAATTAAAAAGCAAATAAAACATAATCTCTAAAGAGTTCTGTTCTTTACCCCACTACATAAATTATAAACCTTAAATAAAGACTAGACATACAAATATAGTATCCTGTATAATTAATAGATAAATCACATTGCACAGAACTTGAAATGTTAGCATGTAAAACATTTTAAAAGAAACAGTACTTGACATTTATCGACTGTACTTGACAGTAAGAGACAGTACTTGACACTAAGAGACCGTACTTGACAGTAAGAGACAGTACTTGACAGTAAGTGACAGTATGAGACAGTTATGAGACAGTACATGACAGCAAGAGACCTTTCTTTGTTACAATTCTCTGGTCTTAAAAAACTATTAGAATAGAGTGAGATGCAAAAAAACTTTAAAAAGTCAACAAATAATTTATTTCCCCTGAATGCAAAGTGACAAATATATTAAGAAGTTAAGTATTGCAAATTAAATCCCATATATTCATAGAATTACATGTACTTACACAGGTTGTAATGAATAAAGTTCTGAATAAACTTTAGTGGTATTCCAAGTAATGTTGAATGCTGAAAGTGTTGATGCGTCAGTAGCTTCTCATGGGTCAGTGGTTCTTTCTGGTGTTTTCCTGGATTCTTTCTCCACCATTTATACTGGCTGCCGTGTATAGCCTATATTGTGCTGAAAAATGGCATTGTACCCTACAACAACAACAACAACAACAACAACATGAAATGTTTGATGTGCCAACTTTCTTTACTTTGAATTCCAGTAATATAATCCCAAAAAGATATTCTAATTGGATTATACTATAATTCCAAGTACACTGTATGTCTGTTCAAGAATCTTATAGGGCACTTTGTATTTACAGAGAAGAATAATTTGAATTAAATAATTCAAAATCAAAATGCTACACAACAATAATACTAACAATAATACTACTAATAATAATAATACTAATAATAATAATAATACTAATAATAATAATAATACTAATAATAATACAACTGATTCTGCTCAGATGTTTATGCATGAATGCCTAATTTCTCAGTAAACAATATTAAAATATATTAAAAATATGAATAAAAAGAAAACCCTGATGAAGGTTAAAATTAAAACTCTTATGAGGGTCAAAAGTTCATTGTTTCAGAACATTCTAAGTTATAATTAGAAGGTCCATCACTAAAACCCTACAAAGCACATAATAAATATCACCAGTTCTGTCTTGGTGAAAAATACCAGTCCTTGACACTGCTTAAGACAATGATCCTAATATTTATCTCTTAGTCAGAGAAATATAAACAATATTGTTTACAATGAACTTGATTTTGGACAATATCAAATACTAAAATACAATTTTACATACTCACATCATATAATGAATTAAAAAAACTAATAAACAATGCAAATTAAATATTCATAACAACTTGACAAGTACGAGACATTACTTGGCAGTACGACACGGTACTTGACAGTAAGAGACTGTACTTGACAGCAAAAAAACATTACCTGGCAGTAAGAGACTGTATTTGACAGTAAAAAGCATTACTTGGCAGTAAGAGATAAGAGACAGTATTTGACAGTAAGAGACAGTACTTGACAGCAAGAGACAGTTCTTGAAGAATGTAGTATCTTTGTATCTTCAAGGAAGTTGTTGTTATTGTGGGTTTAACACAATTTTTCAGCACATCATAGGCTATTCATGGCAGCCAGTATAACTGGCAGAGAAAGAAACCAGGAAAGCCCAAGTAATTACTACTGACCCACTGGAAGTTGTCGGAGAGCTTTCTGATGTATCCACATTGGCTGAGCCCATGGCTCAAACCGAGGTGTCCATATGTGAGATGGCAGTTATTGAAAAAAGAGTGCTTTAGATCACACAGCCACCTGTGGGCCCTCTTAAAGGAAGAAAGGTCAGAAGTAAAAGCATGTTAAAATGTGTGTATGATTGGATTTTTAACTTAGCTTTAACAAGTTTTCAGATATATTGCTACCATGTTGGCAGTGTGGCAGTTTATAGTGATATCTAGCACTGGAGCATCATGCCACAAACCACACAGTCACACTATCCTGACACCAGGCTGACCAGTCCTAACACTAAGCTCTTGATGTTGAATGCCAAGTGAGGATGTTATTTGTACCATTTTTATAAGTCTTTGGTGTGACTCAGTCAGGGATCAAACCCACAACCTCTTGCATCTGAGGTGGACACTCTAGTTACTAGGCCACTGGAGGAGTCCATGTGAAGATGTACATTAATCACATGAGAGAAAAAGAATATATGAACATAAGCATTAGAGTCTAGGTACCTTAAAATTAAGCACAGGTCAGAATGAAAAACATGCTTATATATACATTAGGCCTTAAAACATGACTGACAAAGCTTAGACTGGTGCTTCACATGTTGCATGCTAAATTTGCAGATTGCCAGTATTGATACAATGCCAGTCTCTCATACTTGATCAATTGACTTCTGCTTACTTCAGTGCACTTTTATAACCCTTTTTAGGAGGTAATTTTACAAGGATTAAAGTGCTTACTTTATTTAATCTGTAGGAGCAACTAAAACATATTGAAGGTCTGACAAGTACTGGTATATATGATCTATGATGGATCTGCAGCAAAAAAAAGTATTGGTTCTAGTCCTAGACTATCATAATTTTCAGGTCCTAATATTAAAGAAATGTGTTCATGAAAATGAATTATTAAAAAAAAAAATATATTTGTAATGTTTTTCCACAATTTTAGCCCCATTTCTAAGCAACCTTGAAAGAAACAGTTATAGGTGGTATAGCTTCAATTCACTGACTTGATTTTAACATTGTAAGGTCTGACCT
Organism: Unio delphinus; assembly: GCA_029339505.1. Taxonomy (NCBI): domain Eukaryota; kingdom Metazoa; phylum Mollusca; class Bivalvia; order Unionida; family Unionidae; genus Unio; species Unio delphinus. The sequence goes on from JAQISU010000064.1 coordinate 5,395,003, forward strand.
TAAGATAGCTATCTGTCACTGAACATGTATTTGATTTTACCTGTCCCTTTGATGTGACAGGTAATCAGTGTTGTATCTAACAGATCTTGTCATGTAAACTAACACTAGGGGTTTCACAAGGTATAGATGCATTTTCTTCTAGTTCCACTTTAATATTACTAACGTCAATTGCACATACCACATATTGATAGCCAATATACCAAGATATGTTGTATTATTTGCCCCTGATCAGGTCATGATTGCCCACTCCCACACCACCCTTCTGTTGGGAGATAAGCAAGTTTATTTTACTGTTGCCCATTTGTCTGCTTGTCAGTCAGTCAATCACACTTGTGTGAGGAAGATATATTGAAAAATATTCAGCCAAACCAGAATAAACTTATATACATTTATATACATATGATATTTATATACAGCAGGTCCAAAATACCTGATTATGTTCTGGTAACCTTGAGTTGGTCCAAAGACATGATTATGTTCTGTTAACATTGACTTGAAAGTCACAAGGTGATACTGTTTGCTTTAGATGTGGGGATGGGGTTAGAATTGTTGGGCTATTGGGCAAAGTCCCTAGAAGTTCCTGATAAGGATATAATTTTAAGATATTTTCAATGAAACAGATAATGTAATTTATATTGGTTTATACTTTTGATTTTTATTGAGAAAGAGAAAGGATGCATTTTTGTTGAATAGGGGATGCATTTAGGCCCATTGCACTCACTACACCCCAAGCCAATTATCCCAGGGATGTGGGTTTAGTGTTACAGATGGCTAAGTATGGTAATTCAGTGCAAATGTTTGACACCTGTATTTACAGAAAAACTGTATATACTTGTTTATATGTCAGTTAAAAACAATATAGATCCTGATTTGAATGATACCCTGGCAAGATCAGGGTTTATTTTGATTCTTCTACTTAATAAACCTAATAAACTGCACTGACACAGATCTGCTGACGCATTATATGTTAGCGGATCAGGGTTGATGCAGTGCAGTTGGGTCTCAGTTACATGTGAGTATAAATGTCACACCATAACAAATATTGACTGCTATCTTTTCATGTATTTCTATATTGTACAGTTCTTACCTGAGGAGAAAAAATAAAGTGAACTACTAATAAATTGCATAAATTATATTAAGATCAAATAGACCTAATTCTGAAGGTTTTGTTTTGTTCCCTTAGCATGCAAACTGTATGCTGTACACTTGTGTCTTTGAATACAAGAATTTTCAATATGCAAACACCACTACAAGTTTATTCTGTGTATTTGCATTTCCTTGCTTGACCCAGTTGTAGTTATTCAGATAGGTAAAAAATAGTCAGCAAAAGTTGATTTTGCCAACTCAGTGAGACTGTCTTTTGATGAAGTACATTATACATTATTCCCCCATTGTAATGCACATGGGAAAATACTATATACCACCTTATCATGAGACTGTCTTAAAATGAAGTCCATTGTACAGTAATCCTGCATTATGGCACTGTCCATTGGAACCTTATAGAACACTGTCTGTTAATGAGACTGTCTTACAATGAAATCTGTTATTCTGTCTTCCCTCATTATATATCACCTTATAGTGAGATCACATTATAATAAGGTACATGGTGGTGTTTAACTCATTATAATGCTGTCTATGGTAGAAATATAATAACTCAAATTATAGTGAGTCTGCTTTATAATGAGGTATATTACTAAATATTCCCTCATTATATTGTTCTTAATGGGTTAAAATGTTAGAAATGAGCAAACCATTTATTGAGATGTTTAATACAATGAAACCCATGAATGTAATTACTAAAGGTATTACTTTATATTGAGATGCTTTATTACGGGGGATTGCAATACATAATGCATTGGCAATATTTATATGTGCAATTTAATACATAATTACATTGCACATAGTATACAAATAAATTTTACATTTCACAAATACACAAAACTAATTGCATTACACAGAGTATACAAATAGTATGCAAATAATTACAAATGCTCATGAATATAAAATAATTACATTGTATATAGTACATAAAATGATGCATTACACAGGGTATTCAAATAATTACATTGTATATAGCATGCAAATAATTACATTGTGTATAGTATGCAAATAATTACATTGTATATAGTATGCAAATAATTACATTGTATATAGTATGCAAATAATTACATTGTATATAGTATTCAAATAATTACATTGTATATAGTATGCAAATAATTACATTGTATATAGTATGCAAATAATTACATTGTATATAGCATGCAAATAATTATATTGTATACAGTATGCAAATAATTACATTGTATATAGTATGCAAATAATTACATTGTATATATTATGCAACTAATTACATTGTATATAGTATGCAACTAATTACATTGTATATAGTATGCAAATAATTACATTGTATATAGTATGCAAATAATTACATTGTATATAGTATGCATTGTACATATTATGTAAATAATTACATTGCACATACGTAGTTTGCAAATATT